>CM061534.1:19239035-19839035 GCA_030545055.2 Neoaliturus tenellus
ATTGAACATTTTTTAGTTTATCGTTGTTTGCTAACATTTGAAATAAAATTTGTAAATTAAGAAATTCTAGGATTCATTATATGTTCTTTATTTTGTAATTAAATACTACTAGCTGTACACATCTACTAAACGTCTGTGGCTGAGCTTCCAAACTTTTTTTCTATTTCCAATCACAAAAACAAGAGCTTAAACTCAAACTTTATATCCACCATAATAAACACTCTTCAATTTAAAAAATTTTCCTGTATATATCCTGATCGAAAGTGTCTTTTCAAAGTAATTTGTTTTTTTATAAGAATACTAGCTGTTTCCCGTCACGGCTTCGCCCGTGACTGAATTTATTTTTTAGGTAACAAAATCTTTAAAAGAGCAACAAAATCTTCTTCATTAAGAATGACAGTGAAACAACAAATTACTCTGTGTTGAACTCTGAAGGAATTTTGCAAAACATTTTCTTAATGAGAACCATTGAGAAAAAAGAACAACCATGTCAAATTTCAACCCCGTAGGCCCTACAGTCATTTTAAAATCATGTAGGGGGGAGCCCTAAAGAACATAAAAATCTATATTTCTAAAACTGTTTCTTAGTAAACATCTATTAGCAAAACGGACCATAAACGTTAAATTTCAACACCGTATGATTTATGGTAATTTTGAGGATTTGTGGGGGGAAGTCCCTGGAATAATTTTGAAGTCCTATGGGGCGGAAAAGAACTTCGAAAACTATATTTGCAAAGCCGTTTCTAAGGGAGCACCTATTTGGAAAACGGAGCATCCACGTTAGATTTTAATCCCTTAGCATATATAGTAATTTTGATGTTCTTTGGGGTGGAACCCTAAAGTAAATTTGCTAAATTGTTTCTTAGTGAGCAACAATGAGCAAAGAGAAACGACCATGTCAACTTTCAACCCCGCGGGCCCAAAGTAATTTTCAAGACTTGTGTAACGGAGCCCTAAAGAATTTCAAAATATACACTTTTTTTAAATTCTTAAGCTAAGGGGAACGTCCAGCTCAAATTTCAACCCCGGAAGCCCTAAAATGCTTTTGAAGTCCTGTTGGGCAGAGCCCTAAAGAACATCGAAAACTATATTTGCAAAACCGTTTCTTAGTAAGCACATATGAGCAAAGAGGAACGTCCATGTCAAAAATTTCAACCCCGCGAATGCCCTAAAGTAATTTTGAAATCCAGTGTGGTGGAGCCCTTAAGTGCTTAAAAAACTATATTTTCAAAACAGATTGTTAGTACCTATGAACAGTAAAAAAGTATATAGTAATAAAATACGAAATAAAGTAAACTGCACTTAATACAACCAAAGTACACCAGACTAAAAGTAATAGCACATCACTATAATCTTGACAATGTCAAACATAAATAAACATTATATCTCACACCTGGTTACTTCTATGCTTATAAGCATTTTCTTGCATGAATCATCGGCAGATGTAAACAAACCTAATTCAATTTACATAATCATATGTTAGAATACAAAAATGTTACTTCCATATGAATAACATAGTAATTTGAGGACGTCTAGGGCGTAGCCCTTTGTGAATATTAACATGAAAATAGTCAGACTTTCCTATTTTGAGCTTAAAGAATGAGTATACCAAATTTCAGCACTCTAGCTAGTCGGGAAGTTGGAGAATTAGTGATGAGTGAGTGAGTGAGTGAGTGAAGGCTTTGCCTTTTATAGATATAGATAATAATAGAGTGTTTATTTGAAGGATTACTTTACAAAAAGGACCAATAGTTTTTTATCAATATTTTAACACTTGTTTTTACATTGGTAGTAGGCTAATACATTAAAAGAAACGTTTTGTAGTGTCATTATAATTATAAATTATTCCATTCTTAAAAATAAAAATAAAGAAAACAAATTGTTGAATGATTCTAAATTATTATTGTATCTTCATTACAGTTATTTGATGTTTAAAATACATCTGTAATTTCAAAGGAGTTATCCGATTGAATAAAATATAATGATTCTTGCAATTTGAGATTTTAAGATTTCACATAATGCACTCTGTGCATCGACACACTAATGGGCTTATCAATATCCCTGCTCTCGCCATTAGATGTCAATCCTCCAATACAGAAAAATTGTATCCTTTTTACAACTATCTCTCTTGAATTATTGTACTTATGAGTGAAATGATTTCAGTTTTGGCAAAAGAAAACTTATAATTGGAAGTAGATAGAACCTTAATCAAGAACTGTATTTATTGAAAATATCTTATGGGTAATTTAATCATTTAATCTCATTTATTCATTTATCACCATTTATCGTTCATATATCATCCAGATTTCTAAAAATGGTTCACATCTCCCAAAACATTCATTGAACATTAAATACCGATTACAATATCAATTAAAATACATATTACCATATTACCTTTGAACACTTATCATTTATTTTTTATTTGTGTTGCAAAACAATCATCACAAATAGAGACAATAACATACACTTAGTGGATTAATTTGTAAAATAAGACAAAGTATGAATATATGTTTTGACAGAAAATTATACACAAGCAATATTGTTACACATACAACACTAAATAAAGGTCAAGATCTTAAAACCATCAAAAACATTATGACTATACATTAAACTAGACATTGTTGTTTAATTGTTGTGACTAGGGGTCACAACATCAAAGTATTTCAAACAATATCTTAATTATTCTCACGGTTAGTAATTCAAGAACATAGGTAGGCCAAAAATATAAACGGGTTTTAAAATCATTCAAACCTTTATTGCGTGATAGTGAACCGCACCCCCGCGGAAGCGCACCCGACCTTTGGAAACGTGCTTGCCCAAGGCGCTCCACGGGAGGGGCTCACCAACGCTCTCAGGAGTTCAGAACAAAAAAAAAACAACTTGTGGAACCAGAAATTTAATTTAACCCAAAATTAACAGCAAAATTAACAACAGCAAAACAGAGCAAAATCGGGAACATCAAAGGTCCACAGTGATAAATTTGATAACAAAAGAATTTTACCAGAAGTCAATGTCACCAAGGTTGGCCAACCAGAATATCGATATTCAAAATTCAAGAACAACAGTATTAAAAAAAATTCCCCCTTCTGAAACTTTAACCTTAAAATTGGCATTGATAAATTAAATAAATAAATAAATAACAACAAATAAATTTCAATAAATAAACATAACAATTTACAAACACAAAATACACAAAGGAATTGGCGTGCCGAATTTTGAGGTTGACAAAAAATAATTCCACCCGGAGACCTGTGGCGCAGGGCGGGCTCCTAATGGGAAATTAACCTAACATAGAGACTACAAATAAATAAATAAATACTGTCACACATAAATAACAAAATATCACAGTTCATTGGTGGAGTGGCATATCACAGTAGTTCGTTTATGGCGTCATGGCACTGGAAAGAAGAGCGTCGGCCTGCAGCTCCGGCAAGTGGGGACCAAGGCCATGTATGTCCCCTAGGTGGGCAGGCGGACGGACCAGGCCGGAACCATCATCTGCATGGCATTGTCGGTGGGACCAAGTCCCCAGCTGGACCCTGGTAAACCCCAAAATTTGCCAATATTTTTCCATTTAAGACACATTCAGTAGGCAATTAGTGTCAACAGTGCAAAAGGTAGAATTGTCACAAAAAAATATCCACTGTTCCAGTTTGGACAATTTGCCACTACTAACCACAAATACTGACTTTTCAGTTTTAATCATTTTACAAATTTTCTTGAAAATTGTGACAGAAAAACATTTTAAATGTGACAGACAGTTTTACTTTGACTAGAGAAATTACAGCAAAAAGAAATGAGATAGGCTATAGGCCTACTCAGAAAATTACTAAACAGGGGGGAGTGAGTACAGCAACATACTTGAGACATGAAAAACAGTTAAACTACACCTTAATATTAATTCTACCACTAAATTGAACAGGTTGAAAACATTTGACTAGTTTTAAAGCATAAAATAATTCCATTTTTAACATCACAACAAAATTTCAGTTTTGGCGGACATTGCCCTTCTATTTAGCTCATATCTCAAAAAGTTACTGACCGAATTTAAAAATTTTACCTTTAAAAGTTGGGCCAAAAGTGAGGCTTCAAAATAAAATATAAACCAGAACTTAACTCCAAGGCTACTTTATTGTGGACCTAAGATTACCTGACGCTTTACCCCAAACTGGTGTGCTACCAACAGTAAAAGCTAGGCCTAATTCATTAATTATGAACCAAAATTGATAAAACTTTACATAGGCCTAGCTCAGGGCCTTAGGCCACTTTGAGAACCCACAAACTCTAGTAAACTAAACAGGAAAATGAGTTATAAAAGAAAAACCTTGGCAGCATCATCTTTTAGGCTATGAGCCTATTTTGACTCTACAACTTACAATAACCCCATCAGACCACTGGGTGGCCAATATAAAGTTGCACTGAGCACAAACAAACAATATATAATGCAAAACAAACACTGAAACATCTTAATTATTACAGGAACTTGAAAAACATGTGTTCAGCTCACTAACAAAAATTGAACTCTGAGAGCCAAAGCGTGGATGGCCCAAAATGCAGACTCGAAGGAGAACAAAATTGATTGCTTTGCTTGAAACAATGAAACAAAATTTACAGAACACTGGTTCTGGCCTAAAACAATATTTTTCAGAAGACTGTTCATTTTTGCAACGTGGTCGTCTGACCGAATCCAATAGCATCGAACATATTTCTGAATTAAACTGGAAAATTCTCGTGACTCACCCAAAATGATGCGTTGGGAGGTTTAAATCACCGCATTACAGCACAAAAATCACTGGTAGAAAAAGTCTAAATTGATAAAATTTCTTTTGAGAGACAGTGCGACAAAATTGTACGTCTTGCGGTTCCGTTCACCAACGGCACCTATGATCTTTTTCAGGACGTTGCGTTACAGCTGTTGAAAAGAAGAAAACAACACCGAATATTCCAGAATGACAGCACACAGAAAACACTGGCCAGAAAAAAAACAACACTATAACAAATGAGACGTGACATCACACATGGTGGGCAAAACGTCACGGCTCAATAGGAAAATATCACAGCTGAATAAGCAAGGTCTATCACAACCATAATAAGTAAACAAATGCCATTCCACAAAACAGCGAGACTGAATAAATTATTCATTTCGTGTTCGATTGATACTCACAAAATAGATTAAGGTTATGTTTAAAATTTGATAATGATTAGTAAATAATGAATGATAAGTGATAATATCAAAGAAAAAATATTTATTCCTACGCATTATAAATTAAAATTTTCTAATTATTACCTAAACATATTTACTTACAAGGCTTAAATTACGACTATCATTTATTTAATTACTATTCGAATCCAAATATATAATATTATTGAGGTAGCTTTTAAACACGCCTTTGAGAATTTAATCCAAGCATGCTCTGAGTCCTTCTTCTTATACCATACATGTAATAACAGCTCTTATCAATCTGCCGACCAGTAATGAAATTCCAACTTACAAACTTTCCGTGGTCAAAGTTTCCAGAATAGTTGGTAACCACCAAAATATTCAAATTAATCTACAACTTATGTGTTCTTTGTAATTGAATATAAGATCAAAATTTCAAATATGTATTTATTAATTTGTTAAAACAATGTTTAGGGTATAAGCATAATGAATTGAGCCTAAATTTATTTAGTACTTTATGGAATATCTTAAATATATAAACTACTAATATTACATTTTATACTAAATTTAAAAAAAAAATCACGTCAATTTCAATGTTTAAAGACATTTCTTTCGCTAATTATATTGTTTTTAGTAATGTTGAAAACTCGGATTCTTTTGTAAATAAAAATTGTATTTATTTAAGCATCCAATAATCTGGCTTGAATATTAAAAAAATATGTAATATATATAAATATATACTCTATTAAAAGCAGTTCGTCTTAGTCTTCCACTGGGCCGATTTATATGCTGGTTGTACCAAAACAAACGTTTTTGGGCCTATATTTGCAGGTTTTATTTAAGTCTAGAAAATATTTACAAATAAAATTTAAATTGGTATAAAATGAAAAATTATATTTTTTATGGAGATTTAACATGGAGAAAAGCCGAAATTTCCAATGCTTTGGAAAGTTTGTCTGAGACTTCTACTGGACCGATTTATACGTAGTTTGTACGAAATAAATGCTAAACTTTCTATATTAGCAAATTTTATTTACTTCATAGTATCTTACTTTATTGAATTTAAAATATCAATATTTTCAAACCTTTACAATAAATGTATTTAAACGCTTTATGTAAACGCACGAGGTATTTTGTATAAATACAGAGTAAAAGAGCAAACGCTCAAGAATGAATCATTATAATGAATCATTATTTAGACAGAAAAGTGCTGTGCAGTTTTATTCTACACAGTTATCTCTATACACAGTTTTATAGTTGGTGGATCAAAAAGTAGCCTCAATAAATGTTTAATGTTAAATTGTTTAGTACTAGATCTACACCTGAGGATACTTATTAATGAAAACAGCTGATTAATTAAAATGATATATGAATTAGAATTTTTTATGTTTGGCACCTTCTGCATAACAAAATTTGGCTGTATCCGTCGAGTATTGACTGGCAACAACTCGTTATTTTTGGGAAGTAGCCATTACGTAGGTTGCCCAAACTCGCGGTTACGGGGGGGAGGAGGCATTCCGCCATCGCAGCCGAATCAGGTACATCCCATGAGTTCCTAGAATCTCGAGCCCGATAAGACGCGGATGAAGGGGGGGAGAGGGAGGGGAAGGCGCGAGGGGAGAGGGAGATGAAAACGCATGTGTGGTTTGGCCATTCAAACGCCACACATGTCTGGTCCAGCAATTCAAACGGCAGAACGCGTGGCGTATTGCGGGAGTAAAATTGCAGGCGTTTGCAGATTTATAATGTTATTTACTTGATTTATTCATCTTTTGCTAAAAAATAAAAGAACTCATGGATGTTCTTTTGTGTATGAAAAAATCAAGTGCAATATTAACTTGGATTTATCACATTGACATTGGAAATATAAATTGTTCTCAAACAATTGGCTACATATTTCGATGGAAAAATTCTACTGACAGCGTAATATGGACTTATATATGTTCACTTGTCTTATGGATTTATAATATGGGACAATTGTATTAAAAAACATGTAAAAGATTATTAATTGTTTAAAAAAAAGCGCGTGCCATCAATTACGACGGCTTCCCAAACAGACGGTTCTGTTATTTTTATAAAATCCTCCATATTTTTGATACAAATACATTGCGGAATAACCAATCATAGTTAAGTAGGCGTTATTTCAACGATAATACATTTTCATACAGTTTTTATCATGTATGATTGGTCAGTCCAAACCGCCGGGGGTGCCCAGAGTGCCGGTTGACGGGCGGTGGCGGGGAGGTAGTGGTGGCATGGTGGGGACACCTTTAGCGGCAGTGACCGCGTTGGAGGGAATGTCACATAACACTGGGTCCACCAGTGCTGCCACGCTTTCCCGCCTTGAGGCGCCTTCGGTACTTGGATACCATCCCGCCTATGATTGACATTGTGGATTGCCGCACAGAGTTTGCAGGAGTAATATTTCTGTTGACTAAAATAACGACATTTAAATGCTTATCTTATGATTTTAATTGAATTAGGTGATTATGTACTAAATATTATTTAGATTTTGAGACTAATAATTATAATTGTACATTAAATATAAATTAAATTAAACTACACAAAACAATATTTTCGATCAAGAAGTGACCGATTAGGCTTATCTTTAAAAATGATAGCGGAGGAAAATTAATTGCCCAGTGGCTTTTATATATTCATAAAGAGTAAGTTTTGTGTACATGTGACAATTCTATTGCTCTTTTCTGTTCTACTTACAATAAAGTACTTTAAACCTTTTTGCAATCTCTTCAATTTAGTAGCGGGATAAGACTTGTTGGAAATCACAGTCGATTGCGGCTCAGAAAGATGTTTTACGACATGTACACGGCAATACTTTTCGTTCATATGAGTGTGTAAAACGTTATTAAATACCTGTAGTCCAAGCATTTGCTCGGTAAATGTATTCATATTTTTACAGTAATAATCTCAACCACATAAACCTATCCTATAAAATGTTAAGTCCAAATTCGGTAGTTTCTTTTGCGAACAAGAAGAGCTAGTTCGCTTAACTTTCATGATGTTTTAATATACGCCAAAAGCCTAAGGTTGCTGCACTCTGGTATTAAATTGTTAAACCATAGGCTATGTTGAAACTGTAGGCCTAACTCTTGGATTTTAGAAACTATGGCCAATGTATACAATGGCTATGGGTTTTACTTCTTCACTGATCCGATTATTTTCTGTAGATAAATATGCATAAAGAAATGTTCAAATCGAATAGACTTAGGCTATAAGAGTTGTGTTTAACATTGAATTGGCTTGTTTTTACACTTAAGTCTGGCGAAATGTTAACAAAAACTGGTCACGGTATATTATGTAGGATATTGTAGCCTACTATTCCTACACTGAAGAATATAATTTCAACCAAGTCTCGGTTAAACGCCTTTTGGTTGATACTAACCAAGTAATTGGTAGCTGTTAACTTTTTATACATATTTAAAAACAACCCACTGAATTTGGTCAAAACATAAGCGATTGACTTTAACAAAATAAATATTTAACTAGTGGCTTGTAGGGGCAAAGGCCCCTAAAAATCAAAATGGTGATGTCTCAATAAATAAGTTTCAATTTATCACCTTCTTGCAGTATTATTGTATTTTTCTCTAGCTGTAGTGTGAATTTGCACGTTTGGGTTTTCTAATCAAATATTTCCTATTCTTGACTAAACTTTTTGGTGGTACAGTAATCAAATCAGTAGTTTACCAATAATTTCCCCTGAATTAAAATACAGTAGTCTATTTTGTAGAAAAAAATATAAAAAATATTGCACTATTATACTACCAAACGCATCATGTTCATGATGAGTTTGTAACTCAAGTAAATAGAATAGTTCAATTAATACAAAATAAGCCCATTAATACTGCACACTCCTCCACCCTGGACCCCTGTGCCCCCCATTCCCCCACACTCGCCGTGACCCCATGCCTCCCCGTGTCCCCGTCCACCTTTCCTGACCCGTGTTTCCTGTTCCCCCCCATTCTCCCGTGCTCACATGCCCGCAGTTCTTCCCCGTGTCCTCTACGTTCCTCCTTCCTTCCCAATGCCCAACCCCCTTCCGTGCCACCGACGTCTCTAGTAGCCCTTGTGCCCCCATTCCCATGCCCTCATACCCCCGTGCCCCCATGCCCACCATTTCTCCCCGTGTCCCTTTATCCCCATGCCTTTCTAACCCTCGTGCTCCCATGCCCCCGCACTCACAATAATCCCGTGCCCACATGCCCACCGTTCTTCACCGTGGTCCCATGACCGCTATGTTACCCAAGCCTCCTCCATGCCCAACTGAACCCCGTGCCCCTTGCCCCTAGTGCTCATTGTGCCTTCCCACCCCCGCACCTCCACGTGCCTCCGGGTCCCCTATGTTTCAGTGCCCCAATGCCCGACGTTGCTCTCCGTCGCCCCGGTGCCCCCCATGCCCATCTTCCTATTTTGCTACTGACGTCCCTGGTGCCCTTGTGCCCCAGTGCATCCCCATGCCTCCCCAGAGTACCCCTTATGTCCCGTACCCCTGTACCCTTCATGCTCTCGTGCCCTCATGCTCGTCGTTCCTTCCTATACCCATATGTTCCCCATGCATCCACCGTGCCCCTTACGCCCAACTGTCTCCAGTGCCACAGACACCATTCGTGCCCTTCGTGCCTCCATGTACCCGAAGCCCCTGTGCTTCCCATGGTCCCATGCTGCCATCTCCGTCGTCCCTCTCAGTACCTCCGTGCTCCCCCGTGCTCTCCGCCGTACCCACTATTTCCCCCTTGCCTCCCCCGTGCCCCCATGCTCCCTTACCCTCCGTGCCACCGACGTCCCTCGTACTTTGATTGTAGTCTATTTTGTCTGTTTGTCAATAAAGTAGAACACTGATTGATATGTGTCTGTCTTATCACACTATCATTACATAATAGCTACTCATCTTTATGGATTAATGGGCGTTTATTGTTTACCAACGACATACGTAAAGAAAGAAGCAGAGAATGGATCAAACCAAAACCAAATATTCCTCATACGGAGGCTATCCATTGTTAGTAGTTTACATATAATGATTCAGTCGGAAATAAATAAACACTCAACAAAACGATTCATCTCCTCAACTCCAACTACTAAATAGCCAATATATAAATTAGTGAGGTAATATTAAACAACATTCACTGTGTTAAGACAATTAACCATTCTATCAACCATGCCACGTATAAGCAAATTTTAACCTCGGTATACTCGGCATAAAAATCTTTCTACTCCTGTTTCCTTAATGACATAGATGGGGCCAAGAAGATGAAACCTCCTGTGGATCCTAATCCATTCACGACTATTAGTGTTCTCCTTTTTTTATAGTGCATTGTCAATTTTAAAAAGTCATAACTATACGGTTATCTTAACTCAAAATATCTGTTCAATAACCAGCTGAGTTGATGATAAAAATTATTCACTATGAAACATCTGCTTCTTCCCATTAGATTTAAATTAGAATTTCAAGGTCCAATGGGGCGAAGCCCAGGTAACTTTTGACGATTCTGGCATTTTTCCTTGCGTCCTTGGCCCTCAAGCTTTAAAATGAGCCATCATACGTTACCCTGTCTTTTTTCTAACTTATTGAGATATTTCGTGGGGACCGATTCGCTTACGGGATTTCAGTTGATCTAGCCCCAAGAAGCTTAAAAACATTTTAGAACTAAAACATCTGTTCTTCCTAATTTTCTAGCAGTTGTTTTTACAACAGCTCTCTAATGATTCATTCAACTCTTCTTTCTCCATAATATTAACATTGGAATTTTGAAAGCCTGTGGGGCGTAACCCTGGAGTCTGTTGTGAATTACAATGTGATTCTGCTCATCTACAGGACTATACCTTTCTAACGATATACTCGGATTTATCCTGAGAGCGAGAAAAAAGCTGAGCTGAGAAAAAAGGAGGAAATGAAACATGCTTGCGTATTAATATATAGATAGATAGTTGTCAACCAAGTAAACTGTCCCAATAAATAAGGTTGTTGATTTTAGCCGATCGAAACGGTAATTTACAACGCTGAATTATCTGGGTAATTCATAACCTAATAAGTTTGTTGTTAATATCCACCTAATGTTAGTAAAAAAAATCTAACAATCTAGTTGAAAACAACAAGCAACAAACAATTGGTTGAATTATACCAACTGTCATATGTTGTTAATAAACCTTTTTTCATAAATTATAAAATGATTAAAAGTAACCAACAGGTTAAATATTAAGTTAATTTGTTAGTTGTGACATATTAAGCGGTAAAATCATGAGTGATGGGTTGAAAATGACCAATTGCTAGGCAGGTTGGCAACAATAACTTTTTTAAAGTCTAACGGCCGTTTCCATTCCCTTAGTCTCTGTCTATTCCTTTGCAGCTATGTACGCAGATCGCGTCTCCGTGGGTCTTTCATCATTAACACGGCTGGTTCAATGTAAAGTGTTGAGGTAAGGCAGTTATTGTTGATTTTTAAGTTATTAGTTCAAGTTTTGTAATTTTAAATTCCTAGGCCAACTTAGTAGGCCTACCTCCTTAGCTTCAAAGGAAGTCAGGGACACCTAGGGCTTACGCTGAAATTATTAACTAGCTACTTCTTGATTTTACAATAGTTTGGCTGTTACTACAGTATTCTATTTTCTCCTCTTAAGGAATATGTTTTATTTTAGTTAGAGTCAGATTACCGAACGCACTTTTCAAGTTTTTAAATGGCCTTTAAAATAATAGTCAATTCTGCTTATTTTTTTAAATCCTAGAGGTAACTAGGTTTTGCTAAGACATAAAAAAATTATTTTAATTCTTAAATTCTTAAATAATAGATTAACCTATTAGTTTAATATTTTAAAGATATTTTTGCCTCCTAGGGGAAGGCTTAATTTTATTTCTAAGTGTGGGTCTGGGCTAACTGAGAAAGTTTAATTTTTTTATTTTTTAAGTATCTTAACTTGACATAGGGAAATAAGACCGATAACCTTTTATGGTTCTTATGCCCTCAAACCTTTATAAAACATAAACATATTGGGTAATTTTAACAAAATTACTTTACCTACAAAACCAACTAAGTTTAAGTGGAATGAATTCTTAAATACAAATAATGCAAGTAATCTTGGAGCCCTATTCTGTCAGGAGGGATTTTACTTTAAAATATTTATCAGTTTACTCGCTCATTGTAACTTGCATTTTCCCTAAAAAAATTACAAAACTTGAAATAAAAACTTTTAAACAATCAACAAAATAAACTGCCTGACCTCAAGTATGGTACCCACCTACCCACTATACAGGGTGTTCGGAAAAAATGTTTCAGGAATTCAGGAGGTTATTGCCCACATCAAAATAAGCAAAAAAATTCCTATAAACATATGTCCTAAAATGCTTCGTTAACCCGCTAGCCGCCATTTTGTTTTTTACACCAAATAATTTTTATTTCCGTAATGGATCATTGTATTAAGTTAATATTTGGCATGAACCTTCATAATAGCAAAACCCATTTCCAAGAAAAAAGTTATTTTTTTCTAATGTGTATTTTCAAAATGGCGGCCATTTTAAAATTTTAAACTAAAATATCTCAAAACCGGTAAATTTTATAAAAATTTTACTAGACACAAAAAAGTTGAAAAATTTAATTATCTAACCAATGGTACCAACGTAGAGAAACGTCAATCTTTCCCAACAAGTTTAAACACAGTTTAAGTCCAATAACACCCGCTACAAATGTTCCAATGGATTATTGTCACTCAAAGTGAAAATTTAATTTTCAACCTAGCAAGATTACCTTTAACCTAGGTAAGTTTACGTGCCCCTTTATATTTTACGTTAAGAGTACTGTAATATTTTATAACTGTCTATAACCAAAACTCGAATAAAAAAAACTTATAATTATTTTTAAATGCATCTCTTTGCTGACAAAGACAAGTCAAAGTCAAAACTTTTTCCCTACATATTCAATTAAATTTATTGTCAATTCAACATTTTTACAACACTTTTAAAGCACTTTATATACTTTTTCTGAATATAAATCATAAAATAATGTTGTATATAAATACAATAACAGTATAAAACAGGATAAAACCAGTCTAACTTTTAATACATTTTTTTTAATGCAGTTGGTCTAAATTTGATTGGTTAGTATTTTTAAAGTGGTCTATATGTTCATGAACACTGTAAAATGATTGGGAAATTAGAAAAGATTTGAATTTATTTTTGAAAGGGCGCAAATTTGATTCTTTTTTCATATTTGTTTGCATAAGATTTAAAAATTTGATCTTAATTTATTCACTCTAAAGGGATGGCAAATTTTTCGAATGTTAAGTCTATGATGTTCAGGCCTAAAAAGGTTATTCAATCTTGTATCATAAATATGGATGTCACTTCCTGTTCGTAGCTTGCATTTATTTACGGGAAAAATAATTAATTGTCTCTAAAATATAAATGCAGGTAATTGTAAGTAATTGCATACTTTTGAAAGTGTCTTAACAAGATTGATTTCGTTTTGCCTTTACAAGATTGGTTTAGTTTTAAATGGAATAACCATCGTAATGCTTTTTTTTAAGAATTAATAATCTTTTACATGTTTTTTTTTAATACAATTGCCCCATATTATAAATCCATAAGACAAGTGAACATATATAAGTCCATATTACGCTGTCAGTAGAATTTTTCCATCGAAATATGTAGCCAATTGTTTGAGAACAATTTATATTTCCAGTGTCAATGTGATAAATCCAAGTTAATATTACACTTGACTTTTTCATATACAAAAGAACATTCATGAGTTCTTTTATTTTTTAGCAAAAGATGAATAAATCAAGTAAATAACATTATAAATCTGCAAACGCCTGCAATTTTACTCCCGCAATACGCCACGCGGTCTGCCGTTTGAATTGCCGGACCAGACGTGTGGCGTTTGAATGGCCAAACCACACATGCGTTTTCATCTCCCTCTCCCCTCGCGCCTTCCCCTCCCTCTCCCCCCCTTCAACCGCGTCTTATCGGGCTCGAGATTCTAGGAACTCATGGGATGTACCTGATTCGGCTGCGATGGCGGAATGCCTCCTCCCCCCCGTAACCGCGAGTTTGGGCAACCTACGTAATGGCTACTTCCCAAAAAAAGCATTACGATGGTTATTCCATTTAAAACTAAACCAATCTTGTAAAGGCAAAACTAAATCAATCTTGTTAAGACACTTTCAAAAGTATGCAATTACTTACAATTACCTGCATTTATATTTTAGAGACAATTAATTATTTTTCCCGCAAATAAATGCAAGCTACGAACAGGAAGTGACATCCATATTTATCATACAAGATTGAATAACCTTTTTAGGCCTGAACATCATAGACTTAACATTCGAAAAAAATTACCATCCCTTTAGAGTAAATAAATTAAGATCAAATTTTTAAATCTTATGCAAAAAATATGAAAAAAGAATCAAATTTGCGCTCTTTCAAAAATAAATTAAAATCTTTTCTAATTTCCCAATAATTTTACAGTGTTCATGAACATGTATACCACTTTAAAAATACTAACCAATCAAATTTAGACCAACTGCATTAAAAAAAAAGCATTAAAAGTTAGACTGGGTTTTATCCTGTTTTATACTGTTATTGTATTTATATACAACATTATTTTATGATTTATATCCAGAAAAAGTATATAAAGTGCTTTAAAAGTGTTGTAAAAATGTTGAATTGACAATAAATTTAATTGAATATGTAGGGAAAAAGTTTTGACTTTGACTTGTCCTTGTCAGCAAAGAGATGCATTTAAAAATAATTATAAGTTTTTTTATTCGAGTTTTGGTTATAGACAGTTATAAAATATTACAGTACTCTTAACGTAAAATATAAAGGGATACGTAAACTTACCTAGGTTATTTGTACATGTAAAGGTAATCTTGCTAGGTTGAAAATTAAATTTTCACTTTGAGTGACAATAATCCATCGGAACATTTGTAGAGGGTGTTATTGGACTTAAACTGTGTTTAAACTTGTTGGGAAAGATTGTC
Organism: Neoaliturus tenellus; assembly: GCA_030545055.2. Taxonomy (NCBI): domain Eukaryota; kingdom Metazoa; phylum Arthropoda; class Insecta; order Hemiptera; family Cicadellidae; genus Neoaliturus; species Neoaliturus tenellus. Next base: position 19,254,184 of record CM061534.1, read on the forward strand.
GTTTCTCTACAATATGACACCCCCCCCCCCCCCCCCAAAGTTTCAATGCTTAGGTATATTTGTAAACTGAAAGTTTTATGAGATACTTTGAGCTTATTCGTCTTAGTCCCAGCGAAGACAATCCTTACACAGTTCTAAGTCAGTCCTTACGCCCTGATTTACTTAAACATCTGCTAGATATTCAAAATTAATTATACTGTTATATATATATATATATATATATATATATATATATATATATATATATATATAATATATATATATATAATATATATATAAATAAATATATAAATATAAATATAAATAATATATATTAGATTTTTATTAGATATTTATAAATATAAATATATATATAAATATATATATATATATATATATATATATATATATATATATATTTATTTATTACGAAGAACGCTATGAGCTATGTTTAAAAAGTGTTCATGTGAACACATACAGTTCTTTAAGTACGCATTACATTTTATCCCCTCAGGTTAGTTAACATTGTAATTTCCAAATCACTAAGAGAAGCCTCAAATGTCCATAAACTAAGCGCCTTCAAATTCTCTAAACGTTTTTAGCGTTCATTTCTGGTCAAGAATGAAGGAACTAGCCAATCTGTTTTATCTTTTTCGCCAGACTTTCAAATTGGCAAGGTTTTACGTTACTCAGTTTTGTATTAGTAAGGGGAATAAAGTCGAATAAGTCAACTTTCAATAATTATGACCGTCTACATCTTTTCTCACGCCCCCTATAAACTCCAATAATTCCTTGTTCTTTTATGCCCTCAGCCAAGATAATACAGTGGAACTTAATTAAATTTTGAAGGACGAGGCCTTCAATTTCGTATTGGTCATTTTACTGATCAATTGATTTGATCAAATATTGCGACTTTTAAAATTTATTTTTACATAAAACTGGTTAGATGTCGAACCTAACATTGTTTTACATAAAACTTATTGGAAATTGAATTAGCTTCCGGTTGATACAAAATATGTTATTTGAAAAAATAACTCTAACCACTATGTTTATTCAAAGACTGGACTAGTTTCTGGAAATGAAAACCAAGTTATCTTGTCTCTAGTTCTTTAACGATTTTTAAATAAATGCAACTTCTTTCAATCACAGACATAAAAAGGATTAAATTTTGACCCAAATACTGTAATCTGTGTGAAACATTAAAATTAAAATTATTGTATTAATTTAAATATTTATTTTTAAGTGTAAAATGAAATGTTCACTTGTAAAAAAATATCCCCGTCCCAGCAGACCTGCGTACTTATAAACAGCATTCCTTGTAAATAATACATCTGATTGTTTTTACAATCTCCCTTGATCTTTGTTAGGAATATTCTATATTTTCCCATCTAATATATATCTATAAATTTTTCCCCACAGCTATATAAATTTCGAGTTTGCGCATAGCATTTTTGTAAATAACTTTTAATGGTGAGGAAATCGACCAAAGTGGATGGTGATTTTCCGAAAGAGAATAAAATTTTCTATAAACTACTAATATGCATTTTTTGGAAGTGCTCAATACCTAGGTCAGCAAAAATTTGCCTCTAAATAATAAAAATTGTGAAACCCCTTGTTTTTAACGTATTTCTTATTAAAAATACTTTTTTTAGTTTATCACCATAAATGTTTTTAAAATTCATGATTTCATAATTATTTGACCATCTAAACGTGTGAAATTTCCAACGAAACATTAATTGTTGAAATCGGCCCAGTAGAACTTACGAGTTAGTTGTTGTCTGAAGATTTTCCAAACTGAATTATCTAAGAGTTTATTATTTCGGGAAGCCTTCTTTATTCATAGGCTATAGGTTTCAAGTCGGTATGGTTTTATACTGTTAAGGAGTTAAAAATATAATCCATCAAAATGTCAGTTATTGTTTAATTTTCTTGAAAAAAAACTGGTTTAAGTATATAGAGTAAACGCTGGACAACCAGGCACTACTATTAAATAAACTATATAGTTGAGTAAATATTAATGTATGTATACATACTGATCATTAAAACTGCTGTCTCCAAACATGGAAAATACCTTTATTGTGGGATAAACATACCTTAATATATATTTAGCTTCTATGCTAGGAATGATCTAATTTCATTGAAATCTTGAATTAAAATAATTATATAAATAATCTTAAATTGAATTAAAATAATGATAATTTAAAATTGGTCTTATACAGTATCATTAAAAATTAAAAAACGGAATTGCTGAAAACATCTGCGTACTTAAGTTTAAGTAAAAACATGTGCTTCGCATGTTGTAGCCTGTTGGTTAACTTAACATTAACTATGTTTACATTTGAAATTAATGAGATTCGAATCTGAGACCTATAGTTTTTGGATAATCTGTATTTATACGTGGTACACAAGGTTTTTACAATGTTACTTGAAGTAAATTATTCGATTAATAATTTTTGTTTCGAACCAAACACTTGCCTGTAATCCATTTAAAGACACCTAACGAGATTCATCCTAGACAAATAACAATGTGACCTATCTTCATATTGTATAAAAACTGTATCTCTCTACTTAACTCATCAGATTAGGCGTACTACAATAAATAGTATGAAAACTTTGATTACACAAGTTTACTGAAAGGGAATTTAACAAACACATCAATGCCTTAACAAATTGTAAATTGGTGAGCCTAATGGTCTATATCGTGTAACTGAATTTTATATACAGGTTTGTTCGATGAATAAATACACAATTTGTCAGATAACACTTTAAATATTAAATTAATAAATGTTGTACACCAAAATCATGTTGTTTAGTCAAGAATTGTAATCGTATTTCCAATGGGAAGCGTTTGTGAAAAAATATTGACTATAAAAACTTTAGTAGAACAGGGTTTAAAATGAAAAACCTAATGATGATCATTTTCTACATGTGCTCTAATGTATTGTAACAATAGGGAAGTACAAAAACTTTTTCCACCTAAACAAAGAATTATTATGGGAAATAAAAAAATATTTCATTACGTCCAACTTGTTTAAAAAAATGGAACAAGAAAAAAAATTTGCATCTCCGCAGTATTAGTTGGTAAAAGAATAACTTAATTTACATTTTTTTACAAAAGAAATGCTTTTATTAAAGACAAACGTTATTCCTACAGAAATTATAAAGAAACGAAGACTAGATCATACATGTGTAAATTTATTTTATAATGTATAGGAGTTCTTAGGCACAAGTCTATAAGGCATTATTGGCATAAGAATCATCAGGTAATCCTATGCTAATTTGAACATAGAAGATCAACCACAAAATTGAATAACTATTACTAAATAGTATATTTCGTCACAAGGGCCGAAAGTGGCGTTTTGCCGGCCCCGAGATCGTGTTGAAACGATCGAGGGTTGGTAAAACGCTTTCGGCCCGAGTTATGAACGATATTTTTCATCGCACTACACAATTCAATTCATTCTAAACAAGTGAAAAAATTACTTTTCCGTTCATAACAAACAAAGCATAACCTCAACTTCGACTAACCTAGCGAGATGTACTGCTTGAGTTTCTGGTTGCTAGGCAACCACTTCACATCAGCTAAGGCCACCAAAACTAATACTCTGGGTAAGTGACTACAGCTGATTCCAATCTAAAAACACTATTTTCCCATCTACGTCATACATATTTAACAGTTGCTATCAGATGAACTACTAACTACGTCACTGATTTGTTATTTGTTGTTGTTGTTGTTGTTAAATACCTTCTAATATTCTAGATTTCTCTGCTAGCGTTTCCATTACCGCCCTAGGCCGGAAACAGGTGTTTCGTTGGTAGAAGTGAGGGTCGAAAACAGGTGATATCGATGTTCTTTACTCGAAAAGTTCTTTAATGTGAATTGTTATTTAACAGCTGATTACCTTCAGATGAATTTAAAAACCCAGATAGTAAACAAAAATAGATCTCTGTTACTTCATAATCAACAGTACCAGGTTAACCGAGCCTTGCTCGTTGGTTTTAATAATTCAGTTTTAGCGAATTTCCCTATAGGGAATACGCTATTACGGTAGTAGCCATGGTAAGACCTAAGCCCGGAACCACTTTACTTTTTCATTTTGAGGTCCCCAGAAGCAAAAAACACCATTCGTTCATTTTCATATATATGTATATATATATATATATCTATATATCTATCTATCTATCTATCTATGTGTCCGTGGTACTGATAACTTTTGAAGGGTACCTCCGATTTTGATGAAATTTGGTATGGAGGTGTAAGACTAGGTCTATTTTCATGAGTTCGCGAACCAGCATTGTCGGGTTATGGGAACGGGGTTTTATGGGGTTTCAAAGGGGTAAAAAATGGGTTTTTGGCATTTTTGGACCTTAACTTTTAAAATTCATCAATTTTAACTGAAACCATTTAAAAGAGCTTAAAAAAACAAACAATTTGGTATTTTGAATTTTTATCATAGCATAACTGGTTACGGGGCAAATCAAAAAATGTGTTTTCCATGTTATTCTTATGGGAAATCAAGAAAACCCTATATCTTGCTTATTTATTGACATAACTTAATCAAATTTGGTATGGATATTATCTATACAAGGTTTAACTTATACTTGCTTACAAAACCCATATGGCGGCAAACCTACATACTCACCCCCATGGGGTTTATGGGGAAAATAAAAAATTGCCAGAGTTTGATACAATTTTGTGTTTACATTCACCAATTATTGATTAACTTAGATTTTCTAACAACACCCAATGACAGAAAACCTTCATACTCGATCCTATGGTGTTTTTTATGGGGAAAGTAAATAATCTGAAATTCCATTGGAAATTCGCTGAGTACGCAGGTCTGCTGCGACGGGGGTATTGATATATAGTGTCATTGTAGTAAAGCTATTAATTTTCCACGAACAACCAACTATAAATCTTCACATTTAACAGCTGTTTCAAAAGGTCTGCTTAACATTACTGTTCCTTTATTTTAAAGGAAGGTTAATAACCTTCGTTATTATTTCATTACCAAAATAGCAACTCATAAGACCAATGTTAAAAAATACGATTTTAAAACTTAAATATAGACAAAATTTGATTTTCCTGGGATTGAGGCTGTTTTTAAACTTATTTTTGAGCCAAAATACTCTTAAATGCAAAATTTAAATAAAATCGAACCATTACATTTCGAGATCGTGGAACACACATCCCTTCAGAAATTGTGTGCCGAGTGAGCTGAGCGAATATAAGCTCTTTTTATTAAAGAACAAAGCCTTTTGGGTTTGGTATTTTAGTTTAGGCCTACAGTCTGTGACAAAGAATTGTTCAAGTTTACAGAGCAACGCCAAAACACAATTTTACCGAAAAGCACCAAAAATTAAACATTAAGTAATTGAATTTACTAAACATCTATTAATTCTCAATCATAAATTGAATTCTATATTGTTTAGATTTTCATGTGTAAACAAACTTATTTTACATTAAACTTCCTTTTTTCAAAGACTCTTAATGCAGATATTAACCATAAAAAACTTTCTGCGCCGGTTCCTTTAGTATTATTTGAGATATGAATTGACAGAGACGATATGCAGGGGCGATACCGGGGCGGTCGGGACAATTTTATGCCCGCGGCTGGCACCCTGCTGTGTGTTCTTTGTGAGTTAGAGACGGTGCCAACCTCAGATATTCCAATGTCCCTGTAATGATGGACTGATATTTTGTTCGGAAATACAAGTATTAAGTTTGATAAAAGGATACAAATCTAATAGTAACAGGTAGTTTGAAATTGTGGCTTTACCACATCATGACTTGGAGTATATTTTCCAACGATAATTCCAAAATGTTCAATGTACCTTACAGAACAAATAATGCAGTCAATTAGTGTTTACCATAGGAAAAAATAGGGGTAGTTTTGATTTCTTTTGTTTCTTATGTTTTTTGGGGTGCTGACTCCGAATCTGAGGTTTGCTAACAAAATTTCTTGACGGAACATTGTCAAAAATGGAAAAATATGAAAATTTTTTATTTTTTTGTAATTTTTTGCTTATAACTCAAGAACTATTAACTTTTCGTAAATAATGTATATTATAAAAATTAAAGTACACAAAATTTGCTACAAAATGCACCCCCTATTTGTTACTCTCCGATGAACCGTTTGGGCTCCAGGGCTGTTTGAATATTGGAGTTTTAGCGAATTTACCTATAGGGAATACGCTCTTATGGTAGTAGTCACGGTAAGACCTAAGACTAAGACCATGTTACTTTTTCGTGTTGAGGTCCCCAAAAGCCAAAAACACCGTTCATTCAAATTGATATATATGTATATATATATTATACATGTATATATGTATATGTCAGTTAACACGATAACTTTTGAACCAAAACTCCGATTTTGATAAAATTTGGTACAGGGGTGTAAGGCAGCATTTACTTGATCGAGTTTGCAAACCAGAATGATCGGACAACATTAGCGGGGTTTTATTGGGTTTTAAAAGGGTTACCTTTTGGTTTTTGGCTTTTTTTAACCTTAGTTTATAAAATTCAACAAATTTAACCTAAACTATTTAAAAGAGCTAAAAAAAAACAAACAATTTGGTATTTTGATTTTTTATTTAGCTTATATGGTTATGGAGAAAATCCAAATATAAGTTTTCCATGGTTTTCTTATGGGAAATCAACAAAACCCTCTATCTTGCTTATTTATTGACATAGATTTATAAAATTGTTTATGTACATTCATTAGAAAAGGTATATACTTTATTTACTTGCAAAATCTATATGGCGACAGACCTATATACTTCCCCCATTGGGTTTATGGTGAAAATAAAAATAACAGAAATTGATCAAATTTGGTATGTACATTCGTTATGCAAGTTTTAACTTATATTTCCTTACAAACCCATATGGTAATACCCCCCGTCGCAGCAGACCTGCGTACTACTTAGCGAATTTCTAAATTAGTAATATTAATTTTGACTAGATGAACCCGTAAACAAAATTTCATTACGTGCTCATAAATAGGGATATAAATGACTATTCTCCTAACAATACACATCGTAAAAGAGTATGTAACATGAAACAGAGTATGTAACACGAAAAAGTAACATGGTCCCGGTCTTAGGTCTTACCGTGACTACTACCGTAAGAGCGTATTCCCTATAGGTAAATTCGCTAAAACTCCAATATTCAAACAGCCCTGGAGCCCAAACGGTTCATCGGAGAATAACAAATGGGGGGTGCATTTTGTAGCAAATTTTGTTTACTTTAATTTTTATAATATACATTATTTACGAAAAGTTAATAGTTCTTGAGTTATAAGCAAAAAATTACAAAAAAAAAATTAAAAAAATCATATTTTTTCCATTTTTGACAATGTTCCGTCAAGAAATTTTGTTAGCAAACCTCAGATTCGGATTCAGCACCCCAAAAAACATAAGAAACAAAAGAAATCAAAACTACCCCAATTTTTTCTAGTGAGGGGAACTTTTGAATACAAATTTACTGGATTAAAACATCATATTGTATAGTTTTACTATCAACAGCTGTTTTATTTTGCAATTCAATAGAAGTACCAGGTTAACCGAGCCTTGCTCGTTGGTTTTAATTCAGTTTTTATATAGTGTCATTAGAGCTATTAAATTTCCCCCAACAACCAACTATACCTCTTCACAGTTAACAGCTGTTTCAAAAAGTCTGCTTAATATTAATGTTCCTTTATTTTTGTATACCTTTCGTTGTTATTTCGTTACCAAAATAGCAACCCATAAGACCAATGTTAAAAATTACGATTTTTAAACTTAAATTCTGACAAAATTCGATTTTTTCTGGGATGGAGGCCTTTTCTAAACTTATTTTTGGGCCAATACACTTTTAATTGCAAAGTTTAAGCAAAATCTGACAGCTAGATTTCGAGATCGTGGAACACACATCCCTTCAGACATTCCTCGTATTATAGTATAGGATTTATTCTATTATTTTCATTACGATATCGAAAAAATTGTAAACAATGTGAATATATTTGTTTATTCAACTTAGTATCAAGAAAAAACCGAACTCATAACGCTGAATTTCCTATTTGTCCTGAATTTGACCATTTTCTTAGCTCATTTTACGTTTAGAAAGTGTACTTTCGTGTGTATAATAATGAAAAGAACTTTAAGGGCTTTCTGTGGATAGATTATAGGAACTATGTATATATTAAAAATGTTCTTAAAAATTGATTTTCTTCTGTTATCATTTACTTTTTTCGTGTGATGAAATATCTAGATCCAACATCTATGAATTTATTCTAAATTTTATAGGACTTTTTAGGCAGAGGCTCTATAAGACAAATCGGCATAAAAACCACCAAGAAGCTAATTTGGTCCTAAAAGAACAACCACCAAATTTCAACACTATGACATTGGGGATTATGTCATAGTTGGAGAATTATTGATGAAGATCGATTAATGAAATAACAATATAGTGTAATCTGATTTTCACTACAATTTAATTTTCATTCAGAGTAATTCAGTGAATTATCATGGAGCATCGGTAAATGGTTTGATCATCAGGTACTCTCGATCTATTCAGCGCATTGCGATGCACGGGCCCCCTTGTAGGTAATGTTATGTGTGTGTGGAACGATGTAAAACGGTCGAAAATGCCTATCGAGTGTTATAGTTTTCGGTAAGCGAATCGGTCCCCACGAAATATCTCAATAAGTTAGAAAAAAAGACAGGGTAACGTATGATGGCTCATTTTAAAGCTTGAGGGCCAAGGACGCAAGGAAAAATGCCAGAATCGTCAAAAGTTACCTGGGCTTCGCCCCATTGGACCTTGAAATTCTAATTTAAATCTAATGGGAAGAAGCAGATGTTTCATAGTGAATAATTTTTATCATCAACTCAGCTGGTTATTGAACAGATATTTTGAGTTAAGATAACCGTATAGTTATGACTTTTTAAAATTGACAATGCACTATAAAAAAAGGAGAACACTAATAGTCGTGAATGGATTAGGATCCACAGGAGGTTTCATCTTCTTAGCCCCATCTATGTCATTAAGGAAACAGGAGTAGAAGGATTTTTATGCCGAGTATACCGAGGTTAAAATTTGCTTATATGTGGCATGGTTGATAGAATGGTTAATTGTCTTAACACAGTGAATGTTGTTTAATATTACGTCACTAATTTATATATTAGCTATTTAGTAGTTGGAGTTGAGGAGATGAATCGTTTTGTTGAGTGTTTATTTATTTCCGACTGAATCATTATATGTAAACTACTAACAATGGATAGCCTCCGTATGAGGAATATTTGGTTTTGGTTTGATCCATTCTCTGCTTCTTTTTTTACGTATGTCGTTGGTAAACAATAAACGCCCATTAATCCATAAAGATGAGTAGCTATTATGTAATGATAGTGTGATAAGACAGACATATATCAATCAGTGTTCTACTTTATTGACAAACAGACAAAATAGACTACAATCAAAGTACAAGGGACGTCGGTGGCACGGAGGGTAAGGGAGCATGGGGGCACGGGGGAGGCAAGGGGGAAATAGTGGGTACGGCGGAGAGCACGGGGGAGCACGGAGGTACTGAGAGGTACGACGGAGATGGCAGCATGGGACCATGGGAAGCACAGGGGCTTCGGGTACATGGGGGCACGAAGGGCACGAATGGTGTCTGTGGCACTGGAGACAGTTGGGCTTGAGGGGCACGGTGGATGCATGGGGAACATATGGGTATAGGAAGGAACGACGAGCATGAGGGCACGAGAGCATGAAGGGTACAGGGGTACGGGACATAAGGGGTACTCTGGGGAGGCATGGGGGCACCGGGGCGACGGAGAGCAACGTCGGGCATTGGGGCACTGAAACATAGGGGACCCGGAGGCACGTGGAGGTGCGGGGGTGGGAAGGCACAATGAGCACTAGGGGCAAGGGGCACGGGGTTCAGTTGGGCATGGAGGAGGCTTGGGTAACATAGCGGGCATGGGACCACGGTGAAGAACGGTGGGCATGTGGGCACGGGATTATCGTGAGTGCGGGGGCATGGGAGCACGAGGGTTAGAGGGGCATGGGGATAAAGGGACACGGGGAGAAATGGTGGGCATGGGGGCATGGGGGTATGGGGGCATGGGAATGGGGGCACAAGGGCTACTAGAGACGTCGGTGGCACGGAAGGGGGTTGGGCATTGGGAAGGAATGAGGAACGTAGAGGACACGGGGAAGAACTGCGGGCATGTGAGCACGGGAGAATGGGGGAACAGGAAACACCGGTCAGGAAAGGTGGACGGGGACACGGGGAGGCATGGGGTCACGGCGAGTGTGGGGGAATGGGGGGGGGGGCACAGGGGTCCAGGGTGGAGGAGTGTGCAGTATTAATGGGCTTATTTTGTATTAATTGAACTATTCTATTTACTTGAGTTACAAACTCATCATGAACATGATGCGTTCGGTAGTATAATAGTGCAATATTTTTTTTTTATTTTTTTCTACAAAATAGACTACTGTATTTTAATTCAGGGGAAATTATTGGTAAACTACTGATTTGATTACCACCTTAAAGTTTAGTCAAGAATAGGAAATATTTGATTAGAAAACCCAAACGTGCAAATTTACACTACAGCTAGAGAAAAATACAATAATACTGCAAGAAGGTGATAAATTGAAACTTATTTATTGAGACATCACCATTTTGATTTTTAGGGGCCTTTGCCCCTACAAGCCACTAGTTAATTATTTATTTTGTTAAAGTCAATCGCTTATGTTTTGACCAAATTCAGTGGGTTGTTTTTAAATATCTTATACTCTAAAACAAACTCCGTTTGTCCGGGCAAAGTTTTTTTTCGCTCCAAGGATTTTTGATTTTTTTATTGAATATGGGGGTTTTGGCCACCAGAAATCGATTGGAGCTGGTCCCATAGCTGGGAAAAATCCGGTTTTCGCGCTAGAGCCCTTCAAAGATCCCATGTTATCCTTATGGAGATTTTTAAATTGAACAATAATCAGCTGATAACTGTAGATAAAATAAACCAATGTGTTACATCTTTAACCTGTAGTTTTAGAAAAATCATACCAATGTGCAGCAAACCTTCCTCCTGGCGAGTGAGCGGAGCGAACGAGCTTTGTGTGAGAAACGAAAGTAATAATTTTACCGAGCTTAAGCTCGGTCCCCCTGGTACTGTATACAAAGTTAACAGCTACCAATTACTTGGTTAGTATCAACCAAAAGGCGTTTAACCGAGACTTGGTTGAAGTTATATTCTTCAGTGTAGGAATAGTAGGCTACAATATCCTACATAATATACCGTGACCAGTTTTTGTTAACATTTCGCCAGGCTTAAGTGTAAAAACAAGCCAATTCAATGTTAAACACAACTCTTATAGGCCTACGTCTATTCGATTTGAACATTTCTTTATGCATATTTATTTACAGAAAACAATCGGATCAGTGAAGAAGTAAAACCCATAGCCATTGTATACATTGGCCATAGTTTCTAAAATCAAAGAGTTAGGCCTACAGTTTCAACATATGGTTTAACAATTTAATACCAGAGTGCAGCAACCTTAGGCTTTTGGCGTATATTAAAACATCATGAAAGCAAAGCGAACTAGCTCTTCTTGAAAAGAAACTACCGAATTTGGACTTAACATTTTAAAGGATAGGTTTATGTGGCTGAGATTATTACTGTAAAAATATGAATACATTTACCGAGCAAATGCTTGGACTACAGGTATTTAATAACGTTTTACACACTCATATGAACGAAAAGTATTGCCGTGTAGGCCTACATGTCGTAAAACATCTTTCTGAGCCGCAATCGACTGTGATTTCCAGCAAGTCTTACCCCGCTACTAAATTGAAGAGATTGCAAAAAGGTTTAAGGTACTTTATTGTAAGTAGAACAGAAAAGAGCAATAGAATTGTCACATGTACACAAAACTTACTCTTTATGAATATATAAAAGCCACTGGGCAATTAATTTTCCTCCGCTATCATTTTTAAAGATAAGCCTAATCGGTCACTTCTTGATCGAAAATATTGTTTTGTGTAGTTTAATTTAATTTATATTTAATGTACAATTATAATTATTAGTCTCAAAATCTAAATAATACTAGGGGGCCCGTGCAGCGCAATGCGCTGCATTTATCAGAGTACCTGGCGATCAAACCTTGCTCCATGGCAATTTACCAAGTTACTTTGAATGAAAATTAATTTGTAGAGAAAACCAGATTACACCATATTGTTATGTCATCAATCGATCTTCATTACTAATTCTCCAACTTCCCAATGTGACATTATTGAGATTTAGTGGTTGTTCTTTTAGGTCTAAATTAGCTAGGATTACATGATGGTTCCTATGCCGATTTGTCTTAGAGCCTCTGCCTAAAAACTCCTATGAAAAATGTAGAATACACTCACAGACATTTGATATAGAGTTCATCACACATAAGACGTAATTGACATAAAAGAAAAATAAATATTTCATTACCACTCCTCGGTTCTGTATGAGCTATGAAGCACCCACTGTAGCTGTTCTTCTAGACCTGTATGAGGTAGTCGTCGACATAGTGAAAGAGCCCATACTATTTATAACAAACTAAATCCTCTTTGCATGCATGGCATTACAAAATTTAAATAAAGAAATCACAAAAATTAAGAATATCTACATTTTATGTGTGTCCATTTTGGTTTGATACCGCATTTATATTTTGGTTAAAATTTCTCCTTTTACAAACCATTTTTGCAATAAGATCTTTACTGGAGGTAAAAAAAAACTTTGAAATGTTGCCTTTTTTAAACAGGTTTTTTAATATGTGTCGATAGCATTGTGCATTAACTTTTTTTAGTACAACATTTTGGTTCACGGTAATTAAATTTACACCAACAACCAACTATCCCTTTTCCTAGTTCACAGCAGTTTGAAAACCCATGCGCAAACATTTAGTGTTCTATTTTAATTTTTATTGTCTTTCTTTGTTGTTTCGATAGCAATCTGATAACTCTTAAGACCCATGTAAAAAAAATTCAATTTCAAAACTTATTTTTGTGCATCAGGAGAATGAATTTTTTGGGGGTTAAGTTACTAAACTCATTTTTGTGCCCAAATACATATAAATAAAAAGTTCAAGCAAAATCTACCTTCTACATTCTGAGAAAATGGTAAAACGTACAATTTATCCCACGCCATAGACAGTCCTTGAATTAAAGCATTGACTATGTACACTAAAGTATGGAATTGTGTTGATATTTCAATACCGTACCAGTTCAATTATTGCTCTTATTCAGCATTCAGATAGCTTTTAACATGTGTTTGTTTGTTTAACTATCAACAGCTGTTTTATTTAGCAATTCAATATAAATTGTTCCCCATGTTAATCTTATGGACAAAAAATGACTTTTGAGGGCTTCCCGTGAGCTTCAGAATTAAAATATCAAAAATCTAAAACCTTATTGCAAAACTACGAACTGAGACCATTATTTTGACACCTCAAACTTTAAAATTGGTCCAGAAATAAGGGAGGAGTAGCGTTAACAAAAAAAGGGCATCACGTATTATATATATAAGATACTAGGGGCTTGTAGGGGCACAGGCCCCTAAAAATCCAAATGGTGATGTTATGTCCAAAATTAACTTTCAATTCCAGACCTAGATGCACAGATACTTTGTTCCTTCTCAAGCTGTTGTGTGAATGTATACGGTTGAATTTTCTTATAAAATATTACCTAATCTTGACTAATCTTTTAGGCTGTATAAAATCAGTAATGAACCAATAATCTCCCCTGCATTAAAATACAGTAGGTAGTCTATTTTGTGAAAAAATTAAATTTATCACACTATTACTGCCAGAAACGATAAAAATATGTTTAACCCTATACATGTGTACATAATGAGTTCGTAACTCAAGTAAATACAATAGTTCAATTCAACATCATAAAATAATTATTAGTCCATTAATACTGTACACTAATGTATCCTGGACCCCTGTGCCCCCCTCCCATGCCCCAGTGTCCACCACACTCGCCTAGTCCCCCCAGACTACCCCGTTCCCCATTCGTGGCCCGTGCTTCCTGTTCCCCATATTCTTCCGTTGCCTGAGTACCCCCATGCCCCCATACCAATGTGCCCCATACTTCCATACCCACATACCCGCCGTTCTTTCCCAATGCCTACGTGCCCTCTATGTATATTTTTCCTCCTCCATGCATCCCAAATACCCGCCCCCCCAATGCCACAGACATCTCTAGTGTAACTTGTGTCCCCATTCCCTTGCCCTCGTGCCTCCCTTACCTCCGTGCCCCCCATGACTGCCGTTCCTCCCCATGCCCCTAAGTCCCCTCAAGCCTCCCATTAGTCCCCCGTTCCCCTCCCATGACCGGTCCTTCCTGTACCGCCTAGGACCCCGTGTCCCAGGTACCCTTATGCCCCCATATCCCCGAATCCCGTGTACACCCATGCCCCCGTACACCCCACTCTTTTGTGCCCAAAAAACCGCCTTTCTTCCCTGAGGACCCCGTGCTATGGCTCCCATTCCATCCCCCTGTTAACCATGCCAAACTACCCCCGTGAGACCGACTTCCCTAGTGTCACTGGGGCCCTATTCCCATGCCCCCGTGCACCCACGCCTGCTGTTCCTCCCCTTGCCCCTAAGTCCTCTCAAGCCTCTCCCTTGCCCCTGTTTCCCTCCCGTGACCCATCCTTCCTGTATCCCCCATGCCCCCGTTTCCCGAGTACCCCGATGCGCCCGTACCCTCCACTCTCCCCTTCCCACATGCCCGTTGTTCTTCCTAGAGGCCCCAAGCTATGTCTCCCATTCCTCCCCCGTGTACCCCAAACTACCCTCTGTGACCCCAACTTCTCTAGTGCCACTTTTGCCCCCATACCTATGCGCCTATGCCTGTCGTTCCCCTATGTCCCTCAAGCCTCTTTCGTGCCCCCCATGCCATTAATGTGTCTAGTTCCTCTATGCCCATGCCCCGTGCCTCCACGCCCGCCGTTCTTGCCCATGTCTCCAATGCCCAAGTGCCCCCATGCCTGCCATTCCTCCGCGTGCCTTCTATATCCCCCTAAGGCTCAACGTGCCCTCCGTTCCCCTCTCGTGACCCATGCTTCATGTACCCCCTATGCCCCGTGGCCCTTGTAAACCCCATGCACCCGTATCCCAGTGCCCCCATACCTCTGTGCCCCGAAATTCTAAGGTGCCCACATGTCCATCATTCTTCCTTGAGGCCCTGTGCTTTCTATATCCCCCATTCTTCATCCGTGCGCCCCATGCCCAACTACCCATCATGCCACCGACGTCTCCGGTGCCCATTGTGCCCCCATGCCCATACCCCCGTGCTTCCCATACCCCCGTGACTCCAATATCTCCGTGGCCCCCATGACTGACATTCCTCCCCGTTCCCAGTATGTGCCCCCTATCCCCAGTGCCACCGACGCCCCTCGTGGCCCCCAAGAACCCGGACCTTTGGCGCTCCCGTGCCCCCATGCTCGCCGGTCTTCATCTCATGTGCCCCCCGTGCCACCTATTTCCTCCATGCCGCCCCGTGCCAACGTGCTCCCCCCGCCCACACCCGTCCCTTGTGTCTACCGACGTTTCTTGTGCTATGATTGTAATCTATTTTGTTTGTTCGTTCAATGAAGTAGAACATTGTTTTACATATTGTTCGTTTTGCACACTGTCATTTACATGAAAAGATCCCTTCATTTATATACTAAGGGGCATTTGCAGTATCTGTACGACCTGTGCAGATAAGGTAAAAAGCAGATAATGAATATGACAAAATATTCCTTTTGTACGGATGTTATCCAATGTTAGTAGTTTACATAATATGGTTTAGTAAAAATAAACAAATACTTAATAAAACCACTCAACTCTAACCACTAAATAACCATTATATTAACAATAATGTAATAACTATACGACTTGCACTGAATAAAGACAATATATTATCGATTTTATCAAACATACCTCGGCTAAGTTACTTTTAACTGCAGTATAGTCAGCACACAAAATCTTAATGTACATATACAAATTACATAGATGGGGTGATGGGGCCACGAAGAATAAATCTACTGTGGATCCGTAATTTTTCCATGACCCATGTTTTTCTTTATTATAGTGCTCTGCCGATTAAAAAAAAGTTATAATTTAATGATTATCTTAAATCAAAATATCTGCTCAATAATCAGCTGAGTTTCCGATGAAAAATATACACATGAACATCTGGTTAATCACACGTGTAGCTCTAAAAATCTTCTTCCCATTAGATTTACATTGCAACTTCTAGGTCCAATGGGGCGGAGCTCAGGTAACTTTTGATGATTCTGGTATTTTTCCTTGCGTCCTTGGCCCTCAAGCTTTAAAATGAACCATCAACCGTTACCCTATCTTCCTTCTAACTCGAGATATTTCGTGGGGACCGATTCGCTTACGGAATTATATATATATAGATATAGATAGATTTAGTACATAATCACCTAATTCAATTAAAATCATAAGATAAGCATTTAAATGTCGTTATTTTAGTCAACAGAAATATTACTCCTGCAAACTCTGTGCGGCAGTCCACAATGTCAATCATAGGCGGGATGGTATCCAAGTACCGAAGGCGCCTCAAGGCGGGAAAGCGTGGCAGCACTGGTGGACCCAGTGTTATGTGACATTCCCTCCAACGCGGTCACTGCCGGTAAAGGTGTCCCCACCATGCCACCACTACCTCCCCGCCACCGCCCCGCCAACCGGCACTCTGGGCACCCCCGGCGGTTTGGACTGACCAATCATACATGATAAAAACTGTATGCAAATGTATTATCGTTGAAATAACGCATACTTAACTATGATTGGTTATTCCTCAATGTATTTGTATCAAAAATATGGAGGATTTTATAAAAATAACAGAACCGTCTGTTTGAGTAACCGTCGTAATTGATGGCACGCTACTCGAGTCAGCATTCCATGTTTATAGTTCTATGGGACTACCTGCCTCCAGTCTCTCTAATTTTGGCATTTACTATACTCCTAGGTATCTATGTGATACCGCACATTTTTGGTGTTTGAGTCGCCTCATTTGATAGTATCAGATGAGGCGACTCCCAAAATCTGAATTGCTGTTTCGAGTAAAACCAATGAATATACAATATATGAAGAAGGTCACGTCCCCATTAAATTTGTTTCGCTAAGAGCGCTGTAAACCTGCTCCGGGGCTTTTCGTCCCCAGTCGTCTCTGCAGCCTCTGAACCCATTGACTGCCGGGAGATTAGTCATGACATCAAATTTAATGATTGGATCATAAATCTTATCATTTCTAAAACAAGCACTCTGTTTGTACGACCAAAATTGTTTCCGTCCTAGAAAGTTTTAGTTTTGTTTCAGTGGTAGGATTTCAGCCACGAGTTTGAGCTCGTTCCTTAACTGTAAAAACCTCTTTCCATCCTACGACCATTCAATGTGCTCACGTTCATTTTAACGACATTTCTGTCTTTACTAAACTGAGCAAAAGTCAGCTGATAACTGTAGAGATAACCGATATGCTACTTTTTCAATCAATGCATGTGGTTCATAAAATTCAAGCTATAGTGAAGCATCCTTTGGTCTGGCGAGTGACCTAAAGTGCTCGTCTTACAAGTTTAACGAGCAAACGGTTGGTACACCGGTACTAAAAATAAATATAATATAACCTCCGCCACGTAACTTGACGAATGAATTTTCACTACTATTCAGTTAAAATGGTTGGATAATCAGCTGTTCTATAAAAATTGCATGTAACGTAAGCTCGATGTTTTTGGAAAAGTACCCCCTCTCCTCCCAGCTGTTTTTGGCCATTCGTCAACTTATGTGGCGTGACTTATACCACCGTCGCAGCAGGTCTGCTTAGGCCTACTGAGTGAATTTCCAACAGAATTCAGTATTTCAATCACCCCCCCCCCCCTCCCCCTCAAGCACCGTGGGAATGAGAATGTAGGTTTGCTGCCATGGGAGTGCTGTATGAGTAAATATATAATCCCTCCAAAGAGTAGGTAAAATCTAAATAAAAAGTACTGGTATTTTTATTTCCCCCATAAACCCCATGGGGGTAAGTTTTTACACCATATGGGTGTTAAGTAAATATAAGTTAAACCCAAACTAGTGAATGTACATTGAAAATTTGATTTCCCATAAGAATAACATGGGAAACCTTTTTTTCTTCGTAACCTGTTAAGTCAAGTTCAAAATCGAAAATACTTAATTTGTTTTGTCAAGCTATTTGAAATGGGTTTAGTTAAAATTATTAATTTTTTTAAAATTGTGGTGCAAATGTGCAAAAATGCCAAAACCCCATTTTTACCATTTTGTAACCCTCTAAAACCCGTAGCCTACCCATATCTGATTAAGCCGGTTTGTGAACTCAAGAAAATATAATGGTCTTGAACCTTCATGAAAAAATTAGATGTCCCCTTCAAAAGTTAACAGTACCACAGACATATAGCCTATACAGTAACTATGAAAATGAAGAAATGGTGTTTTTGGCTTCTGGGGACCTCTAAATAAAAAAGGCACATATAGTTCCGGGTATAGATCTACAATGGCTACTAACGTCATAGCGTATTCTCTATAATAAAGGGAAATTCGTTAAAATGTACGACAATATTAAATAAACAAATAATATATCGTATACTCGTTCGCTCTTAAAACCCACCGCGCCGCGGTTAGTTCCTGTCGAACCCAAAGTGTTGTTGGTGTACTGCAAAACAAAATTATCAGATGTGGCTGGAGGGGAGGGAAATGGAGGGGAGGGGAACTGCATTGTTGCGAGAGCTGGAGGGGCGGGTCAACAGCTGATTATTAACAGTACCAGCTGATTATTAGTTATCAGCTGATCAGCTGCGGTGACAGTGTCGGTTTGTCTGAACAGGACACATTTCAATTTCGCAGCATTAAATTAGGTGAGTATATGTTTCTTTTAAATACATTATAGTTAACTGTATTACAGGTAAAATTGTTGTTTATGAGAAGCAGTCTGTTATTTTACACTTTGTTTTATATTCTACATTTTAAGGAAAACTTGTACTAGAGGTGGGCGGTCATTCACTGTAGTAGCGACGACGTTGCGGTTCTTGCTAATTTAGCAAATAACGTTTGTTTATTTGTAAAACAGTTTTACTTACAACTTTAACCAGAATAAGTTTGTGTAAAAGCTTACTTTACCGTGGGCTACCAGTTTTGAAAAATTCACTACGGTTAAATCTCAACAAATATAACAGATCTTTAAAAAGTAAATAAAAATGACCTGTTAAATATTTAACTACAAAAAATTAATAATAATAAATTTTATTAAGCTGACAATTATTAACATTGTGTGGGAATTTACATTTTTAGAAGAATTTACAATAAGTCTTTGTATCTGTTTCACAATTAAAATTCACAATTCCGGATTTTTTAACTTGATTTTTGGTAATTTATTTAATACTCTAAACTTTTTCAATTCTTTTCAATTGTTTTTTCTTCTTTCTTTCTTTTAGATAGGCCTACATTTTTTCTTGGTAAAATTAAAAATATGAATTGATTAGTAAATCGAAAAAAAATGATCAAGAGTACAAGCATACTATAGTAGGATTCACGAAAATAGTCCGATGAGAGTCGAAACATTGTTGCCAAATTTATTCTGAAGCACATTTTTGTACAGTACTATACATGGTAAACATATCAATAAAAAATGACAACATTGCAGGGCGAGAGGGGGTGAAGGGGGACACAGCTGTTAAAATTTCCATCGGACTATTTTCGTGCATCTTACTATAGTCACTTTATTATAGTCGAAAGATGAAATAAAAATATTCTTTTAGAAGTATGTTTCTTTTCTTAACCGTAATACCAAAGCTGGATGGTATAATATTATCAAGACTTTAATTTATTAATACTCATATCCTTTAATAATAAACCATGTCAATTTTCAATGTATTAAATATAAACAAAATAGGATTTTTTACTTGAGTTACAAATTAGTTACAAACGATTAAAATATAAACTTTCAAAAATAAATGTCCGCGCCAAGTTTCAAAATTCTTGAAAGGTAAACTGGTCGTTAGAAAGAAGAGATAACGCGCAAAAGAACGATTCTTAAGGGTGCGCTCTACCTCGGCGTCAAAATCGTCGAGCAAGACTGTTAACTGCCGCTATTCGCGGAAACTCACATTTTGGAAAATATATGACGGGTAATTTTAAATTTTGTTACTTTAATGCTTTTTTGGTTTCAGTGCGAAATTGATCGGTGGATTAATAACGATGTTTTTGAAATTGCAGACCTTTCGCATCTCCCTTCTTGCATCGTTATCTATAAACTTTTTACCAATCTTATTGCAGATTCTTGTTCTTAAGATTATATTGCACTCGTGTATCGTCTTATTTTTTCTTAAAAAATTGTTTTTAATACGTTAAAACTTGATACAAAAACGCTTATTTCAACATTAGTAGATAGAAAAAGCCACTTTCAAAACCGGCCACGTGCCGCCGGAAGCCATGTTCCGGGGCAGGTGTCTTCCGGTCGAATATTAAATGAGGTTGGGGGAGGTGGGGTGAGGGTTTGAAGTAGATTTGCGCATAAATTAAAAGTTGGTTCAAAACTGAAATTCAACAATCGGTGGTTGAACTAAATTTGCGCATAAATTAACCGGGGTTGAATTAAAACTTCGCATAAAATATTGGTTAGTTTAAAACTGAAATTCAACAACTGGGGGGTTGAACTAAATTCGCGCATAAATTAAAAGTTGGTTCAAAACTGAAATTCAACGATTGGGAGTTGAACTAAATTTGCGCATAAATTAAAAGTAAGTTCAAAACTGAAATTCAACAACTGGGAGTTGAACTAAATTTGCGCATAAATTAACCGGGGTTGAAGTAAAACTTCGCATAAATTAAAAATTAGTTCAAAATTGTAATTCGACGGTGTTAATAAAAACTCTAATAGTTGAACGAAAATAAAAGTCAGTTCAAACATAGCGCAGTCATAACAAGAGAGAGAGAGAAGGTAGATAGAAGTGTTAAGTTCCGCGGATAGAACGAGAATGAAGAATGAAACATGACGCGTCGAAATATATGCGTGACTGTAGATGTCAGTTAATGGGGGCCTAGGGCTTCCGGCCTGTCGGATGGTGAATTAATCAATGGGGGGAGTGGAGATGGCGCTCGGTTGAACTAAAATTGCGCATAAATTATAAGTTGGTACAAAACTGAAATTCAACTTGATAATGTGGGGTACGGAAAGTATGTCGGGGTTGAATTAAAACTTCGCATAAATTAAAAGTTAGTTCATGTTTGGAATTACTTCGTAATATATGTTGTGTCCGCAAAAGTTTCAATTTCAAACATTGCGTATCCATCACAAGAAGTATATCAGATGTGTAGAAGTCAGAACAAGACAGATGAATGAGATATAACGTCGAGCACGCGAAGGTGATTCAAACAGGACGACATGTGCTAATGTAAATGAAACTCCAGGTTAGTAGCAATTAGACTTGTATAATGAAGTTGGCGAAACGTATATGTAATGAGTAGGAAGGATGCGAACAACACAAATGCGAGTTAATTAATGGTCGCGGTGCGATGAACAATCTTCTTTTATAACGGTTATCGCGTGAGAAGATCGGTTCCGCATGAGCGCCCAAGTGGAACCTCCCGTGTTCACTCAAGCGGAACCCCCCCCCCCTCCCGGTGACTAATCAAGCGGAACCCCCCCCCTCCCCCTCATAAAAAATGGAGATTAAACCCCCCCCCCCCCCCCCCGGTGGTCACTCAAGCGGAACCCCGCCGGGTCGATGACCGGTCAATGGCCGGTCACGACCGGTTGCTAACCCCATCTAATTACCACACTTCACATCCCATGCCAGCCATGAACTACTATTGTTTGAATGAAACAGAATTAAACATGGCAGCCACCATGGAAAATTCTAACCTCAAACCTTGGTTTTACGTCACTGCGCATGCGCCGCTCCCACTCCTTCGTTTCATTTTTATGCTGCTATAACTTGTACTGGAGTGAGCCAACTTCACGCTACGGCGCCTAGTCATGTATTACTCACTTTAGCGCTACTGTGAATGCGCCTAGTCTGTATTACTCACTTTAGCGCTGCTGCGAATGCAACGAGTTCTCCGGATCGGAATCACTCCTCGCTATTGCGCATGCGCCGAGTCCTGTATTACTCAATTTAGCTCTACTGTGCACGGAAAGTTCTAACCTCAAACCTTGGATTTTACGTCGCTGCGCATGCGCCACCCCCACTCCTTCGTTTCATTTTTATACTGCTGCGAACTGGAGTGGATTGAAGACCGTACTGGAGTGAAACAATTTCCCCACCACTGCATTAATTACCCCCACCACTCGAAAACCCGAGGAGCGATACGAGCCCGATTTTCGCGTCAGTCGTCAACGAGTTTTCATAGCGAAAAGTCGTTGGCGACTCGGTAAGAGGTTCAAATATATAGTAGGCCTATATATATTTGAACTTCTTATACTACGTTGCGTTCTTTAATGCAATGTGGTATGTGTGTGTGTGTGTGTAAATATTAGTTGTAAGTTGCACTTAATTTAAGAATTAATTTGCGCATTGCGATGTTAGTCATAAGTTGTGTTTAGCGTTAAGGTGTATTAATTTTAAGAATAATGATGGTATTTGGTTGTGTTCAATTATTTGATATTTAATAATGATGTGTTGTTAGTTTTAAGTGTTGGTATTTATAATTAATGTTGTTGTTTTGCCTTTCAGCTAGATGATAGGGGGTAGATTAACTGTAAATTCAGAAGTTCCGTTGAACTTCACTTAGAAGGGGTGGGACATCCGCAAATTGCGGACTAGGTTTTTGCATTTTGTTTAGGAATATGATGGGTGGGATTAGTTGGGTGGGTGTTAGAGTTGCGTTTCTGCATTAGCTGTTCCAGTTTCCCTTCGAATTCACGGTTACGGATGGACCCGGACCGGCCCGTTACGGATGGACCCGGACGGGCCAAACAAAATTGCGTCGATGTCCCTCGCAGAACGTAACTAGTGGGTTGGGAGTGGGAACCGTTAGGCAAACAGGGTGGTGGGAACAGTTACTACTGTTCCCATCACCTTGGTTCTTTATAAGTCTTAAATGACCTTGACCCACTTTCGGAAGGGTCAATGACCGACCCCCCCCCCGTGTTCACTCAAGCGGACCCCCCCCCTGTGTTCACTCAAGCGGAACCCCCCCCCCCCCCGTGTTCACTCTAGCGGAACCCCCCCCCCCGGAAAATTAAAATGCCTATAACTCGATAATGGATTAACGGATTAGGACAAGCGATACATCATTGAAAAGGTCTATGTAAGACGAACATTTTAGTCAAAGAAGAATTTAGTTATCTTATTTTAGTCAAAAGTTATGCGAATTATTTGAAATAAATACCCCCTCTCTTTCCTTCCCTCCCACCTTCCCCCACTTAACGGTTGTTAACCCTTCTCATTAGCATACCGTTATAAAAGACGCATCGACCACGGCTAACATTTCATTCTGATTCCAGACGTTACGCTGCGAACTGCGAATAGAACTACCACGATGTCATCCCTGCCGACTACAACTTCCACTACAGCCTGCTCTTCTATTACAAGTTCAACTTCTACTTCTACTACGGCTTCAACTCCAGTCAAGAAAACTCTTCGCTTGAAAAATGCTCCCGACTGGTATAAGTGCAAGCTAGAGCGTTGTGTTTCTCCTCCATTATTTTTAACACTCTAAGTCTCGTGATCTACTTTTCTGAGGCCGTTGTACAGTTATATGACCTCTCCGACTTGCATTGTTTGCCGGTGTAGCTTCATATAGCGTGCAAAGAATGGTTCCTAATGAAATCTCATCAGCATTCAAAGACAGAGACAGTTGTTTTGCAAGTTAATTAGTCTTGAAATAATGAAGTATTAAACGTATTTGTAATGAGTAGGAAAGATATGAACACCGCGAATGCGAGTTAATTAGTGGTTGCGGCGCGATGAACATTTGCCTTCATTATCACATAACGACTATCTCGTGAGAAGATCGGTTCCGCATGAGCGCCCAAGTGGAACCTCCCGTGTTCACTCAAGCGGAACCCCCCCCCCCCGTGTTCATTCAAGCGGAACCCCCCCCCCCGTGTTCATTCAAGCGGAACCCCCCCCCGTGTTCATTCAAGCGGAACCCCCCCCCCCCGTGTTCATTCAAGCGGAACCCCCCCCCCGTGTTCACTCAAGCGGAACCCCCCCCCTGAAAATTAAAATGGCTATATCTCGATAATGGTTTGATCGATTACGACAAGCGATACATCATTGAAAACGTCTATGTAAGACGAACATTTTAGTAAAAGAAAAATTTGGTTATCTTATTTGAGTCAAAAGTTATGCAAATTATTTAAAATAGATACCCCCTCTTCTTCCTTTCAACCCACCTCCCGGATCAATAATCGGTCACGGCCAGCTGTTACCCCTCTCATTAGCATACCGTTATAAAAGCGGAGCAAGCGTTGTTCACTCCTCATTCCGCTTCTACACGCCACTCTTGTTGTTTCGTCTCTGCTCTTTACAATATTACTTGCTTTAAAAATGCCTCCTCATCTTAGTGAAAATTTCAGTTCTTCCGAAATTTCTGATGTTTTTGAACAACCTGAAGACACTTTAAATAACGACAGTGAAACTGAAGATGATGATGAAGATGATTATTATAGCGTTAAAATTAGCGAAGAACTGAAAGTTATAGCAATTGATCCACAATTCCCATTCGATACAATAGAAAAATTCATGTCTGAAGCTCATAAATGGTTGGATTCAGGATCTTACGTACGAATCGGCTCTTTTATATTGTATGATGATTGTAATTCTTTTCTTGTAACACCAAATGATAGAGACCGCATGCTGCAGTGGGCTCAAACAATGAAGGAGTGCTACGAACAAGGTGTGGATGTTGGCGGCTATTTTACAGCGCAAGTGGTTTAATAACCAAATTACCCTTCCCCCACCTTACACCTTATCCCTTCCCAATCCTTATTCCTTCCCCCTCCCCATTTTTAAAACTCATAAAAGGCGGGCTATGAACCTCCAGGTTTCTAGTCTGTACTTGCACCTTGTGCCGTCAAGATGCTTACCACTTTGTCTTTTAATAGTATTACAGGCACTGAGCGGAAATTCTATAGAAAATTTTGTTCTCTACTTGATAAACCGCAAAAACTACCTCCAAATACTTTCACCTACAAGCTACCTCTTATGGACAAGGATGATGTAAGCAAAATACCATTAGTTCAAGCGAAATTTCTGGAAGAAAAAAATCTTGTTTATGTAAGAGAAGTGTATCATAATGAATATTCAAAAAGATTGGCTTACGAATTCATTAAGGAACATGCAGGACGTGAAAAAGAACAGTATCCAGGACCATTTTATTTATATCTTTTTGAGAATGGAGCTAGTGTAACGGTAGAAATAAGTATCAAATTAATGTAATTCTTCCTATCAAATTTGTGGGGTGAGGGTTTGAAGTAGATTTGCGCATAAATTAAAAGTTAGTTCAAAACTGAAATTCAACAATTGTTGGTCGAACTAAATTTGCGCATAAATTAACCGGGGTTGAATTAAAAGTTCGCATATCTTCCTATCAAGTTTATGAAGTTAGAATTTTGTTCTGCTGTAAAGTTATTGAAATAGTATTTGTATAAGGAAAATTCATATTGAAATACATGTTGTAATTTAGTCGTAAAGATGTGTACTGTACGAAAGCTGGATTTATAGTGAGTCGGCGCGACAAATGAACTTGTATTTATGCAGATTGTTAAAATGGAATAAAGAGATGATAGTGGCAAAACGCTCGAAGTAGAAAGTGTGAATAATGTTATATAAAGAAATAATAGTTAAACAAGGAAAATATTGAAAATTAAAACTGGTATTAAAAAATATGAACGGACAATCAATTTTGTAGAAGGTTAATATTTTGTTGAAAACGTTTGATTTTCTTGGATAGTGAAGAAGAAGAAGATGAAATAGTGGTAGGGGGACCGTTATAAAAGGAGGATTGTGAGAGCCCATTTCATTTCTCTGCGAAACTTCGAAGAGTAAACATCTCAACATGTATCATTGCGATAAATGTTCGGAATCGTTTCACGATGAAATTCTATTAGACTGTCATAAAGAACTAATTCACAACAACGCAGAAGAAAAACAAGAAGAACAAGAAGAACAAGAAGAACAAGAAGAACAAGATGAAATATCAGCAACATCTTCAACTACTTTACCGAATCTACAAGTATTTGCTTTACCCGGTAAAGTAGTAATGCATCATAAGATTCAAAATGAAAACTTGAACTTAGAAGAATTTATTAGAGAAGCAAAACCAATCGTAAGTAAAACTTTAAAAGAAGAATTGAAAAGATTGAACTTTCTTAAATTTGGTTTACTACTAGAAGCTATGTTTATAAATGTACAAGAAGAATTATCACCAAGAGGATTCATAACAAAAAACCGAACCATCATGGAAAGTTCAAACATTGATTCAATAGTAGAGAACTGTATAGAAGAAATATTAACAAAAATTCAGGAACACGAAGGAAGAGGATCTGGATGGAGTCTTACAAGCATTGAATTATTAGATATAAAAGTACACAAACATGGTTATGGATTAATGGGATCTAGTTATATTCCTTTGCCACAAAGAATCAAGGATACAAGATCGTGTATTAATGTGAAAAATCAAGATAACGAATGTTTTAGATATGCTATGACATCTAAGTTTGTACCAAATCATTTCGATACACCTAACCAACACTATGAAAATCAAAGACATAGGTACAATTTTCAAGGAATTACTTACCCTGTATCACTAGGAGATATATCAAAATTTGAGAAGAAAAATCCCGGTACGTCTATCAATGTTTTTGCATTAGATAGTTCAAACAAAGTGTATCCTTTACGTATTGCAAAAGAAGAGCTACCAGATCATACGGATTTACTACTACTAACGCGAGGAGATGTGTCTCACTATGTGTACATAAAGAAATTCGACTCACTTGTTAATAAGCAGCTTTCTAAAGATCGACACAGAAAGTTAATTTGCAAGAGATGTTTCAATTTTAAACGAGATGGACTACACGGAAGAGAATGGTTACAAGAGCACAAAAGACTATGTAACAATAATTATGAAGCAAAGATTAATTTACCTTCGGAAAACAGAGCATTCGTTACATTTCAAAAGGTTTATCATCAATACCGTATCCCTTTAGTTGTGTATGCGGACTTTGAATCAACACTTGTTCCAGTTGAAGATGAAAATTGTGAAGCAAGAAAAAGTGTCAAGTATCAAATGCACAAACCAAACAGTTTTTGTTTAATGGTTAAATCAACATTATCAGAAGAACATTTGAACAAATATGGATTAACTTCAGAACCTCTAGTATATCGTGGTGAAAATGCGGAAAAAATATTTCTTGATCACCTATATTCAATAGCTGGAAATACACAAAGATTATATACAAATAGTGTACCAATGAAACCGATGGACGAAGAAGAAGAAATTCAACATGAAAATGCGACTCACTGTTTCTTGTGCAAAAATGATTTTACTATTGAGAATTATAAAGTTAAAGATCACGACCACCTCACAGGTTATTACAGGGGTGCTGCTTGTAATAAATGCAACTTGAGCTATCGTTTACCACTATTTATCCCTGTGGTTCTGCATAATCTTAGTGGGTACGACGCTCATTTTATAATACCTGAACTAGGAAGAGACGACGGTAAAATCGATGTGTTAGCTGAAACTTCAGAAAAGTTCATAAGTTTTTCCAAAGAAGTTGGAAACGTCAAACTAAGATTCTTGGACTCCTACCGATTTTTGCCGTCGAGTTTGTCCAAACTTTCTGAAAACCTAAGGAAACAAGATTTAATCGAAACAAAGAAGATTGTAAACAGCGACAAACTGGATCTGGTACTTCGAAAAGGTGTTTTCCCATATGATTACATAGACAGTTTAGAAAGATTTAATGAAACATCACTACCTCCAAAAGAAGAATTTAAAAGTAAACTGTACGACATGGATATATCTCAAGATGATTATGATCACGCATGCAAAGTATGGAACGAATTAGGATTTAGAACATTGGGAGAATATTCAGATTTTTATGTTAAATTAGATGTGACTTTATTATGTGATGTGATGGAAGAATTTAGAAATACGTGTTTTGCGGCATATGGATTGGACCCTCTTCATTCGTACACTTCGCCTGGACTAGCGTGGCAAGCCATGTTGAAAGAAACAAATTGTAAAATACAACTTCTTACAGATATAGATATGGTTTTGATGTTAGAGTCAGGAGTTCGAGGAGGATTGACGCAAAGTGTAACACGTCATGTCAGGGCAAACAACAAGTATTTGCCCGATTATGATGCATCAAAACCAACAACATTCCTGGGTTATTTTGATGCAAATAACTTATACGGATGGGCAATGTCGAATCCCCTTCCATATGATAATTTCAAATGGATAGACCCAGAATCAATTGGAAACATAATGGATATACCGAAATATGGAGAAACTGGTTACATATTTGACGTCGATTTTGAATATCCCGAACATCTTCACGACGAACATTATGATTTACCACTTCTTCCGAAGACCGAAATTTCTCCAACTGGAAGATGGCCAAAATTATTGATGACTTTAACCAACAAGTCTCGGTATGTTTTACACTACTGGATGATACAACAGGCCTTAGACTTGGGATTAAGAATTACAAAAATTAATCGAGTACTACAATTCTCTCAATCTTGTTGGTTAAAACCGTACATTGACAACAACACAAAAAGAAGAGCCGGCGCTACATCAAGTTTTCAAAAAGATTTCTTCAAACTAATGAACAACGCAATATTTGGCAAGACTTTGGAAAACAAAAGGAAACATAAGGATATCAAATTGGTAACTGATCCAGTAAAATTACAGAAATTAGTGCAACAACCAAACTTTGGTTCATCTGTAATTATTAATGAAAATCTAGTTGTTATTTCCATGAACAAGAAGTCAGTTCTAATGGATCGTCCTTTGTTTCTAGGAATGTCAATCTTGGATATTTCCAAAACTCACATGTACGAGTTTCATTATAAGAAGATGGTTAACTATTATGGAAGAGAGAACATTGGTATTGCATATATGGATACGGATGCACTAATTTACTGGATTAAAACAAATGACATGTACGAAGATCTACGCACTTTTATGTATAAAGATGATTTCGACTTTTCCGATTATCCCAAGGATCATCCAAATTACGACTACGACAGAAACAAGAAAGTATTGGGAAAATTTAAAGATGAAACAAATGGTGTGCCGATGATGGAAATTGTAGCATTAATGTCCAAACTATATTCATTTCAACTGTACATAAGCGAAAGGAATCAACATCAAGTCACGAAAAAGGCCAAAGGAATAAAAACCTCTTTCCTGAAGAAGAACGTACAGTTTGAACATTATAAAAGATGTTTGTTTGAAAATGTTGAAACAACTGCAACGTTCAACACTATTAGAAGTTATAATCATCAACTCTTTAGTGTCAAACAAACAAAGTGGGCATTAAGCTACAAAGATGACAAGCGCCATATTTTAGAAGATAAAATTAATACTTTACCGTTCGGCCACTACTCCCTGAACCCTATCGACCAGTAAACCTATTCTTCGTCCTCTACCTTCTTCCTTTTTTTCCTTTCCGTAAAGAAGAGGGGACATGGCAAGCCCAATGCCATGTTCCCTCTTTTTTACACTAATATGAAATGGCCTTGACCTATATTCAAACTATATAAAAGAGAATGAACTGTTGTACGGATCAGTATTTTTACAAGCGATGTGCAAGCAACACCTGAAGATGGAAAGTGTGAAGGACAAGATTGTAAATGAACTACATAAACCAGCAAGAAGAAGATTTCCAAGAAGAAGTACAATCATTAAAGGAATGAATGATCTTTACCAAGCTGATCTCATTGAAATGATACCGCACAGTAAATTAAACAAAGGTTTCAAATATATTTTAACAATTATAGACTGTTTTACTAAAATAGCTGACGCTTTACCATTGAAGGATAAGACTGGTAAAAGTGTTACAAAAGCTATGGAAACAACGATACAAAGAAATAAATTCAAAATCAAACATCTACAGACCGATGATGGAAAAGAATATTTTAATAAAGACTTTGGAGCTTTGATGAAGAAATATCAAATAAATCATTATTCTACAAATTCTGAAGTTAAAGCTTCAATGATTGAAAGGTTCAATAGAACATTGAAAGGAGCGATGTACAAACAATTTTCAAAACGAGGATCATACGTGTGGTATGACATATTACCACAACTTATAAAAGAGTATAACAACAAATATCATCGTACCATCGGAATGAAACCTATCCAAGTAAACAGCGCTAATGCTAAGGTTGTATTACAACGCATCAGAAATAATACAACACCTAAATTGGAAAAGTTGCAACCAAAAAAGTTTAAAGTCAACGATAAAGTTCGTATAAGCAAATACAAAGGTGTATTTAGTAAAAGATATCTACCAAATTGGACTAATGAAGTATTTACAGTTTATAAAGTGCAACCAACTATACCTGAAACCTACTTATTAAAGGATAACAAGGGTGAATTACTTCAAGGTGGATTCTACGGACATGAATTGTTGAAATCAACAGTCGGTGATGTATATCTTGTTGAGAAGGTTTTACAAAGGAAAAAGGATATGGTTAAAGTCCGGTGGTTAGGATTCGATAAAAGTGAAGACTCTTGGATTCCTTCAAAAGACCTGGTATAGTAACTTAATAGCTCATTGTGTGTTTAACCTTGACACAAGATGGAGATTGTACAACAAAAAGATCGATTTAATATCAATAATATTGATGAATTGACGGTTGACAATGATAAGTTAAATCATGGTAAACATGGCGAATTACTACCAAATACAATAAGATGTTTAATAACTGGTCCTTCAAATTGTGGAAAAACAAATGTTGTTTTTAACCTTATAACTAATCCTAAAGGATTGCGCTTTAACAATATATACATTTTTTCAAAATCATTGCAACAACCAAAATATCAATTATTGGATAAAGTACTTGCAAGTGTACCTGAAGTGCATTTCTACAAGTTTAATGCCAGTGAAACAATTATGCAACCAAATGAAGCAAAACCATTTTCTATTTTTATTTTTGACGATGTGTCTTGTGAAAATCACGACACTATAAGGAATTACTTCGCTATGGGAAGACATCATAATATCGATAGCATTTATATTGGTCAAACATACAGTAAGATTCCAAAACAACTCATAAGAGACAATGCAAATATGTTGATTATCTTTAAGCAAGATGAAACAAATTTAAAGCATATATACAATGATCATGTAAATGCGGATATGCCATTTGAGAAATTTAAAGAAATGTGTGGCAAAGCATGGAATGAGAAATATGGCTTTCTCGTTATTATGAAGGAAGAAGATATTAAAAATGGTAGATATCGTATAGGGTTGGATAAATTTGTATTTATGCGTTGAACTATCGATGCTACATCTAGTTACACGTTGAACTTCACAGTGTAAACATGGTGAATCAAGAAAAACTATTAAAAGAAATAAAATCACTCAGTGATTCTATTAGGATGAAGAATCGTGCATTGAGGATGGGTTTAAATGAAAGAGAAGAATTTCTAGAGACTACATTTAAACCTATTACGGAACCTTTAAAACAGATATCAGAAACTATTGGTAAACCTCGTTATGAAGGAGATGTTTTACTACCAGTTTCTAAACAAGAAGTACAAGCATTAAAAAAAGAAGAAGATGATGATTCATATACAAGTGCTAGTGAGCAAGAAGAAACAAAAGAAGAAGAAGAACCAATTGTTGAAAAGGAAGAAGAACAGCCAATACCTGAAGCTGAACAATCTATTCCAAATTTAACTCAATTGAGTAGCGATATATTACAACATGGACCTCTTGGAAGAAAATATATAATGAAAATGCTACATGACATGAAATCAAACCCGAATTTGAGTAGATCACACGTATACGGAGCAAGAATTGATGGGAATGAATTAAAGATCGGCGATTCAAAGCTTGAAATAACACAAGACGATTACATCATTATTGGTGAGCATAAATATAAAGGAACAAAAGGACTTTATGAATTAATTTTTAAAAACATACCACTAAGATATTCATCCAAAAATTTAAGTGTTTTTAAGGAAATTCTACAAAATACTAACGTTCATAAAAGAAACTACTTAAAGGATGCAATGATTAATCATTCACGTGCAACAAAATATAACATTGTTATAAAAAAGTTGTTTCCTCCACGAAAATTGCCAACATTACGTACTGCACCAGCGGTGAGACAACCACTGAAAAGAAAATCTTTATCACTTATGGATTTATCACTTCTTGAACAACATGGTAAAAAGAGTAAAGGAGATACTTCAACATCTGGCAAAGGATTGATGAAAAATCTATACAATACGAATGTGATTTACTACAACGACATCAATAAATTGGTTGATAGAATGAGACTATTGCATGAAGCCATGGAAGCCGGTCATACAGGTTTAAATAATGAATGGGTAGCTCTGATTGACGAACTCAGGAATCGCGGCATAATCGTATAATTGTCCGCGGATATATAAGAGTTGCAGGCGTATAATGTGTCAGTTCTAACATGAGCGTCGACAAGTTCGGACGATACTCCGCGTTAGGAGTGCAAGTTGGAGAAAACAGAAAAAGAAGTGGATTACCGCAAACACCCGAAGGTGACTATAACATAAATAATAAACGTTTAAAGTTTGTTAAGGATCCAGAAGAAGATGGAGATGCAACAAATTTAAAAACAGTAAAGGAGGAAACATCTACAAGTTTAAAACTCGACAACAACCAACTGTATGATGCAAAATCTCACAGGGTTATTAATGTTGCAAAACCAGTCAACAATGGAGATGTTGTTAATAAAGGCTATTTTCTATCTGCGATGGAATACGCTTTACTGTTGGAAAAGACTAAAAGTGGAAAAAAGTACAATGCTTTAAATTATAAAATAACTAATGTGGCAGATCCAACCGAGGATACAGATACAATCAATAAGCGTTATTTGCATTCTGTAATACCAGAAAAGAAAAAAGATGGATTTTCCTTCTATAAATATACTATAAACGATATTGGATATCCTAAAGAAGAAAGTGATGGTGTTAATATTAAATACATTAAAGATAATTGTATTTTATATAATGGTGCTGTTATTGATTGTCATGGAAAAGTGTTGTCCAATCTGAAAGATGGTTCAACTCCATCGGATGCTGCTACCGTGAGACAAATGAATGAAAGCTTGAAGAAAGGAACATCCGCTTTTGTTACACAAAATCAGGTGGTGTCAAAGAAAGGTGATGAGTTTATGCAAGGAAGTGAAAAGTTTACCTTACTACAACTACAAAATAACAAGTGGGATGGAAAAAATAAAAGATTGTCAAATATAAGTTTAGGCACGGAAGAACATGATGCTGTTATTTTAACACAAGTGCCACAACTATCAGCTACTGGTGTTAACTTTATATGTGGAGGTAGACGATTAACCCATGTAAAATCTGGTAAAGATGATAATGATTGTGTTGTTGTGAAACAAACTATAGTTTTAGATAAAATAAATAACTTATATGATGGAAAAAATAGAAGAATATCTAACATATCAGCAGGAATAGCTCCGAATGATGTTGCTACTATTAATCAAGTTATAGCAACCTCTAATAACGATCCATCTGTGTATACATGTAATGGTAAACGTATCACAAATCTTGATAATCCTACACGTAACAAAGATGCTACTAATGTAGAGTATGTAATGAATCTTGTAGGTAATGTAGTTATTGATATGCATAATCATTTGATTAATGCATCGATGAAACACAATAAAATCGAAGATTCTCAAAGAAACCAATGGATTAAAGATGAAATCATTGATAGATACTAGTAAAACTTATGAATATTTAAGTATAGAATACACAAAAAAAGGATTCATTATCATAAAGTATTTCATAGAGTGAAGACGTTGGTTACATAAAACAGCATAATGAAGACCGTATCGCTCAGTCGTCGTCAAGACAGCGGCAAGAGAGGACGTGGTTTAACATCAGCTGCATTATCCCTGCTCAGACGGATTCCAATTGGTGCTGTTGTGAATCGAACGATAGACGCTTTACCATACGAATTACATCTGCCCGGAGGTTATCAATATTGTGGACCTGGAACTAAGTTGGCAAAACGTTTAGCAAGAGGAGATCCTGGAATTAATAAATTAGATCAAGCTTGCAAAGAACACGATATAGCATATTCAAAGTATAAAGATTCAACAAATAGATCAATAGCGGATAAAATTCTAGCGGAAAAAGCTTGGTAAAGAGTAAAATCAAGTGACGCAAGTATTGCAGAAAAAGCAGCGGCTTGGGCAGTAACTACAGCCATGAAGACGAAAGCAAAGTTAGGTGCTGGAAGACGTCGCAGAGGAAGACCTGCAAAAGGAAGAAGCGCTCCCAAAAGAGGTGGAAACATTAAAAAAGGACGTCGTAGAACTCGTAAGACAAATGTAAAGAAGACTTCTGTTTGGCAAATGGTAAAAAACGGAGCAGGTTTATACCTAAGACCATACCGTGTGTACTAAATAAAAAGAATCAATTGATAATTCCAAATAAAGCCTTAACAAATCATCAGTTAAATGATTATGTAAAATGTTTGAAAATACCATTTTTTCGAGGAGTTTTTATGAAAGATGCATTACCAACTAAAATATGGGAAAATGAAACTGGAATAGTAAATTTGGATTCCACCTATGGTCCAGGCACTCATTGGGTATGCTATAAAAAGCTCGGACAAACCGTTTACTACTTTGATAGTTTTGGCAATCTACCACCGCCGAAAGAACTGCAACATTATTTTCGAAACTCCAAAAACATTTTTTACAATTACAAAAGAGAACAACCTAACAACACTGAAATCTGTGGGCATTTATGTTTGGAGTTTCTAGCGAAGAGTGTCAGTCACCTTTAAGATGTCATCGTATACAGTGTCACTGAGTGGAAATTCATCCACATTGAAAAGTACGCTGTTCCCAGCATTGCGTCTATCCAAGGAAAGATTATGGGAAGCGGCATTACTTGATTTGACTACCTACAACTCAATTCCCAATGTTACGGAAGGTAAAAACAATTTACTACATTATTATGAAACTATGGATGCTTCAGGAAAATACTCAGAATTGAAAATAATTACATTTCCTACTGGAGCTTATGAAATCGATGATATAAACCAATTACTACAGAAACAACTCGGAGAAGAAAATATCACCGTTAAATTAAACAATAATACTTTAAAAGCAGAAATAACTTCGAAATATTATATCGATGTCAGCTTGGAAAACTCCATTGGCAGTTTACTTGGATTTACAGATACAAAAAAGAAAATCTTAACTCCTGGAACTACTCATTCGGGTAATACAACTGTTACAATATTGAAAGTCAATAGTATCGATGTAACGTGTAATATTATACACGGATCGTATAGAGAAGGAGTGAATCAGCATATTTTACATACATTTTATCCAACAGTGGCTCCCGGTTTTAAAATTGTTGAGAAGCCACAAATCTTGATATACCTACCGTTAAACACTAGTTTCATTTCAGACATCGTACTGAACATATTGGATCAAGACGGTGTTAGTGTTGACTTTAGAGGAGAAACGATAACTATACGGATACACATCAGAGCGGCAACATAAAAGTCGACATGGGATTATCATTTAAACCGCAACGGAAGAGTCGGGAGCTCAGTAGCTCCTCGACATTGGAAGAGTTAACATCGGACAACATTCGTTTTCTACAGAAGATTGGATTGAAACTTAACAACGATGGATATCCTGGATATATCTCAAGGACCGACATTCGACGAAACACTATGGGAGAAGGAATATCACACGCACAACCCTTACACTTCATCAAAATTAAACAATAACGATGAAATAAGGATTCCCATTCAACAACAAGATATTTACACATTACCGTGTGAAAGTTATTTATACATTGAAGGACGGGTATTAAAATTGGATGGAAAAACTGCTTCAACAGTTCCTTTTATAAATAACCCGATGGCATATCTTTTTGATGAAATAAGATATGAGATATCAGGGGTGACAGTTGATTCGACAAAAAAGGTTGGTATAACAACGACATTGAAAGGATTAACATCATTAACACCGCATGAGAAGAATTCAATAGTCACCGCCGGATGGGTTGCTCCTGATAAAGACACTATAACACCGAATTCCAACGGTCACTTTGATTTTCATGTACCTTTACGATTGCTTTTGGGATTCGCTGAAGATTACAAACGAGTAATAATAAATGTCAAACAAGAATTGGTATTACTCAGATCTTCAACTAACAAGGACTTGATACTTGCAGACCCTGCAACTACTGAAGATAAACTGGAATGTCAACTACAATTAGATAAAGTTGTTTGGAGAGTACCTCATGTAAGATTGGCCGATGAACATAGAATCGTATTATTGAGAAAGTTAAAATCTGACCGTGATATCGTGATGCCATTCCGAAGTTGGGAATTCCATGAATATCCTACACTACCTCAGACCGAACGACAAACATGGACCGTCAAGACATCAACTTACTTGGAACGAGCAAGGTACATAATACTCGGTTTTCAAACTAAGCGAAAAGATGTTATCACTGCAAATGCCGGTCAATTTGATAACTGTAAAATAAAGAATTGTAAAGTTTTCCTAAACTCTCAATTCTTTCCGTATGACAATTTGAATGTCATGTTCAGCAAAAAACGTTTTTCCATTTTATACGATATGTATGCAAGATTTCAATCGTCATATTATGGAAAGACTAATACACCACTATTATCACCTGACCAATATTATTCCAAGGCTCCGATAATTGTAATCGATTGTTCAAAGCAAAATGAATCGGTAAAATCATCAAGTGTGGATATAAAAATTGAAATGGAATTTGAAGAACCAGTAGCGGATGGAACTTCAGCATACTGTCTTATTCTACATGATAAAATAGTTACTTACACACCGCTGACCGGAATCGTGAAGAATGTACTTTAAAAAGAATTAGTACAACGACTGCAGATTTTTGAGGTTAGAATTATCTGTCTCAATTTTTGAGGTTAGAATTTCGTTTGTGAAAGACAAGTTAAAAACAAACATTTATGTGAGTGTATAAATTTCAAGGATTCGACGAAAAACATAAAAGCGAGAAAATTATGAGTGGAAAATTCATTATATCTTCGACCGTCGTATGGGAAACATCGTTCGCAAGATGAGTTCTACTAACGGAGAAGAAAATACACCTCTAATGGATGAGAATAGTTCAGATATAGAAAAACAAGTTGAACGAGAAATGGACGAGTTCCTCAAGTTTAACAAACATAAGAAGAGAGAAGAAGAAAAAGAAGAAGGAGAAGCTGAAAAAGAAGTAAAAAGAAAAAAGGTTGAAGTTAACATTACAACTAATATTTTAACAGAAGTATTTCTTCGGATTTTCTACCCCATTTCTTCATGCATGACGAAAAGTATTTCAGTTGGAATTTTAAAATCATTGGATTATTCACCGATTGTTATTTTAAATCATGGAAATAAAATGGTTACATTCACTGAAACTTCTTGGGAATCATTTATGAAACATTTACATCTTTTGGAATGCTATTTGAGTAACAACACATTTGGAAGAAGAACAAGATTAAGTTTATTGGAATCAAATATTGAAGTTGATATAGTGAAACATCGTGGAGGACAAATGGTTCGCTTCAGAGATTTAACTAGACATGATGTAAAATTACATTTGACTAAAGAAGAATTTTACACTTTAAGTTGTACTACCGGTCCCGTCACCAGATATTTGAAACAACTAATATTTTCAAGTGCAATAATCAAAGACTATCTAATCGATACATTGGACAGACAACCTTTCGTTCCAATTTTATACGGTCCCGTGGATACTTCAATTTTTAATCGAATACCTCAAGAAGTGGACATGTGGAGACAATTGAACAACTATCACACCAACTTTAATATCGACGAAGAAGCGCAAGAAGTTAAAGAAGAACAATCGTGTTTGTAATACAAGTCAGTTGCTGACGAGACTTCATCATGAACAAACGGGTTTCGTTTTCTAATGCGCCACATATAATGGAAGTTAAAAAAGGTATAATTGAATTTCAAGCTTTTCGAGGAAATGATGGAAATTTTATTATAAAAGAATTAGTAATTTTGGATATGAACACATCTGTAGTTTATCATTACTTATTCAAACCTCCATTACCATTCAATAGACTAACAACTAAAGCGAAAGTTACAAACAAATGGTTGTACAAACATTTTCACAACTTAAGATGGGATGAAGGTTTTATTAATTATAACATGATGCCGCACATTATGAATCATTACTGCAAAGAGTTCAAAACTATCTACACAAGAGGATTGGAAAAAGCTAATTGGATACAATCATTTACAAGCAACGAAGTGATAAATGCAATAATAGATAGAGATTTCCAATGCTACTTCAAAGAACTTTGTATTTCATCAAAGAGTTTTAAACATCGAAGGTCACAGTGCGCTTTGAAGAATGCCTACCGCTTAAATAATTTCCTTCAACAGAATGGTGGGGGTAATGTCGGTAATAAAAGTGAGAGCGCTACCATGACGCAGCATGAGTATTACTCGAACCTCCGAAGAGACAACATCTCCGACGGACATTATTATTAACAAGAAGATTAACAAGAAGATTAACAATAACATCAAGATGGCATCGCAGAACTTTCTTCAAAATTTGGTTGATCAATTCAACGCTCATTCTAAATCAACAATCTTACCGACGAAGAAATGTTCTGAACTAAAAGAAGAAAAACATTACATCATACATACAATCAAGAAGATGGACACTTCAATTGGTGATGCTATTAATTGCACATTGAGCGA
Source organism: Neoaliturus tenellus (assembly GCA_030545055.2). Classification (NCBI taxonomy): domain Eukaryota; kingdom Metazoa; phylum Arthropoda; class Insecta; order Hemiptera; family Cicadellidae; genus Neoaliturus; species Neoaliturus tenellus. The sequence continues at coordinate 19,293,148 of CM061534.1, forward strand.
GGCGCCGTATACAGTTGGTGACGAACCGAAGTTTCAAATCTTCCTACCGAAACGGTTTGTACAACTTCTACAAAATGAAGATCTTCGAGTTATTCAACCTGGCGCACTCTATTTAGTTTCACACGGACCGAGTGGAAACAACTCAACTGAACTAACTATTCATGTAACACCTACTACTAACTAGTTTGTACATAACATTGTAAATATATGTGTTTGTAATGGTTTCTCAATAAAGATGATATAAAACAAAAAAGAACAATAAAAGAAGCAACATATTGTTATGTCTTTGTACATAGCAACATGTTGCTTTTTTTAAAAATTCCACGGGATGACCTTGACCCAATTTTGTGTGATAACAAAAGTGAAAATCAACTTGTGAAATTCATTAGTCTACGACTAGCTTTCGTACCGTACACATCTCGCTCTCTATAACTAAATACAAAACTTCAACATGTCCCTAAAGGTCAAGTGTGCATCTTACGATACCAACACCATTACGAGTTTTGAACAACTTGAAGATTTAACCAACGAAATGCGAGTTTTACTTACCGGTGGTTATCACTTAACTGTTGATGTTAGTGCTACTAATGTAAGGATGTTTACTAAAACAAAATACTGCGATGATGAAGTATTTCTTTCTACACAACCTACAACATCTTCATCGCCGACTGGTCAACATAACATCAAGTTCCACAAGTACTACCAATGTTAAATAACTTTTAACAAATAAAACTAAGGAATCACGTGATCAATGTCAAGTTGATAAAAAGGGTGTGATACTTGGATAACTAATTATTCGCTTCCCAACTCTCGCTGCGTCAACACCTATTTTTAAAGATGTTATACAGAATGATGATTGAACTTGATGGAAAGATCTATGGAAAAGATTACAACACCGTTGAACAAATGACTGAAGATTTAGAAATATTAACCCGAGAAGGATATCAGGCTAAATTAATTTTAAAATTTCCTGAAGTACATCCACTATCGACTGAAGAACTTATCGCTATGGCTAAAGCGGAGAGAGAGAAAAAGTCTGAAGAAAACAAACAGGAGAGAGAGAAAAAGTCTGAAGAAAACAAACAGAAACAAACTTCTTAAGTATCAATTTTCCTTACATTAGTAAGTTATAATTTTTTAAAACTTCGTTTGGATGACCTTGAAATTACCCCCACCACTTTTTGTAGTACATAAAACTGACTATTCAACACTATACACTCTTATTCTTTCACTGGACTCAGCAGCGTCAACATGGAAAAACAAAATTACAAGTACGAACCTCGTTACTGTTGTGAACAACAGTGTACAGATTTAGGACCAATGATGGTGGACGGGTTAGCTTGCACTAAGTGTGAATTTTTCGGATCTTGTTACTGCAAATGCAAAACAAAACAACTACCGCCACCGGAATTGCGAACTTTCAAATTTTACAAATCAAGATATTTTCATACATGCTGTCCTCAAAGATGTTTCAAATTTCATCCTCTCGATCTAGCTCATTGTCAACGCACCATGTCTCATCAAGATGATTTTTGTACACATATGATAAAAAAGATGTAAATACAGGTCGGATTGGTATTCAGATCCTGTTGAACCATCGAATGTGTAATTTCAGTTTTACACTCTTTTTTAAAACTTCAATTGGATGACCTTGAGATTTCCCCCCACCATTGGTTTTTTTTTAGATTTCCCCCACCATAGGTCTTTTAGATTTTCCCCCACCATTAGTGTAAGTTTTGTATCTTATTGAATCCACCTTTGAATTATTTCACTTCCAACATTCTAACTAACAACATGGGAACACCTTTCGTCAGGTTTCATCATATAATAACTGAGAGGGAAGAAATGGAAGAATTGTTTCAAAACTTGCTTGCTATAATGGATAGATATTATATGAGATGGATCAGAATTGATGTTCAATATTTACGTCCTGGTGAATTATCTTCATCATCACAGAGTGAGGAGGACGAGGCAAATACTCCAGCTAAGATATTTGAATTAAAAGACGAAGAAGAAGAACTTAGCTTTTTATTTAATCATAAGCTCGCCGTTAAATAAGCCCCCTCCCTTGGCGGCGTTCCTCATTTACTCGCGGACTCTCCAACGATGAACAACTCTCCATTGGCACGGATGAATTCTAGTTTTGAAATAAACTCTAAAGAAGAGTTACAAGCTATTTTTAATATTTTACAAGAACTTGTAGATAATTTTACAACTATCAAAATGAATTTGGAAATAACATACGATTGTCCTATTTGTGATAAGGTTGAAAGTTCGGACGAAGACAGTTTACTAAATCTAACTCCTGCACCATCTGACACTACTGACGGTAATAATGAAGAGCAAAATCTTTCCCCCACCACTTCTTTGTAATTCATCTTTCCCCCCACCACTTTTTTATTTAACTAACATTTCTCGCTTTCACTCCTCATTCCGTCTTCGACTTTTGTACTATCAACTTAACTTCTTTTAAAATTTCAAACACTAACACAATCATGATGGATATGATGGATGAAGTTCCCTTTGTAACTAGAATGGAAGAGGATAAATTGAAATTGGAAATTAAACGATTGGAACGGGAAAACAGACTCGAGATATTACGTTTCTTCAAACTTGCCAAATACGTCATCTGGGGACTCTGCCTTTACCTTATCCTCGTCGTCGGCGTTTACTTTTACAACTCCGTATTTCATCACAAAAATTCAACCTGTATTGCACATTGATTGTATTTGTTTTTGCACATTGATTGTATTTGTTTTTACGAATAAAGTTCAAAAGAGTCTTCTACCTATCCCGCTATCACCGGGTAGTTCAACTCTCAGAACTATTTCCTGTGGTAGCGGGATAGGCTTTTTTAAAACTTACTCGGGATGACCTTGACATACTTTCCGTACCCCACATTATCAAGTTGAATTTCAGTTTTGTACCAACTTATAATTTATGCGCAATTTTAGTTCAACCGAGCGCCATATCCACTCCCCCCATTGATTAATTCACCATCTGACAGGCCGGAAGCTCTAGACCCCCCATTAACTGACATCTACAGTCACGCATATATTTCGACGCGTCATGTTTCATTCTTCATTCTCGTTCTATCCGCGGAACTTAACACTTCTATCTACCTTCTCTCTCTCTCTTGTTATGACTGCGCTATGTTTGAACTGACTTTTATTTTCGTTCAACTATTAGAGTTTTTATTAACACCGTCGAATTACAATTTTGAACTAATTTTTAATTTATGCGAAGTTTTACTTCAACCCCGGTTAATTTATGCGCAAATTTAGTTCAACTCCCAATTGTTGAATTTCAGTTTTGAACTTACTTTTAATTTATGCGCAAATTTAGTTCAACTCCCAATCGTTGAATTTCAGTTTTGAACCAACTTTTAATTTATGCGCGAATTTAGTTCAACCCCCCAGTTGTTGAATTTCAGTTTTGAACTAACCAATATTTTATGCGAAGTTTTAATTCAACCCCGGTTAATTTATGCGCAAGTTTAGTTCAACCACCGATTGTTGAATTTCAGTTTTGAAATAACTTTTAATTTATGCGCAAATCTACTTCAAACCCTCACCCCACCTCCCCCAACCTCATTTAATATTCGACCGGAAGACACCTGCCCCGGAACATGGCTTCCGGCGGCACGTGGCCGGTTTTGAAAGTGGCTTTTTCTATCTACTAACATTATTAGCAAGCACCCTGCTTAGTAATTTAAATTAATATCGAAATTTTAAGACGATAGCGGAGTACAAAATTATATTACGAAAAGAATGACACAAAAATATTTTAAATCGGTTTACAACTAGGGCGACAAACACGGAGATTCTAAACCCTTGCATCCGCGCGCGGCAGATGGGTAGAGCGCACCCTTTGAAGCGATCCCTGTCGTCTCACACCACTATTAGTGAGATTTTTTAGTTTTCAAATGGAAGAGTCAATTACTATTAATTTAGAAAGCTATTTAATAAACAATTTAATGGTATATTTTACATATTAGCTCCACGAAATAACTTAATTGTCACTTTCCCTCGCCTTCTGATTCAACTTCTGATTCTTTTCAACCTCATTGGAAAATCAAGTTACATACAAACTAAATATGTTTAAAGCACAAAAATAAAATAAAAAGTAATTTTAGTCTATTTAAAACTTCTAGTGTACTTGTTGCTCGAAATCAACCCTGTAGTGTACTCCTGTCTAATACAACATTGCGATTTTTTAAATGCTCAACCAAATCACGATTTTATTCTAATAGGTAATTTTTATTCTAATTTCAAATTATACGTATGGAGAGCGTCTTTATTTTAAATTTTGATAAATTCTTGTCGGATAACATCTACATACCAAGCATTATCCACCAAAAACTTAAAAATTGGTTGAAAATTGTTGGAGGGGTTCTAATTACACAAAATAAACTTTAAAAAGCGTATTAAATAAGTATAGATAGTGCCGAAAAATCAAATGACTATATAGTTCTTTAAAAATAAGTGATTTTACACTAACCATAAGGAATTTAATGTTGGATTTTTTCATTTCGATAGGCGGTGAGATACTTATCAGATATAGATATAAATGTAACTTATTAAATTACACGTTTTGAATTAATTATTTGTTGGGCATACATTAATTGAGTTGTCCCTTACTAAGTTAAATATTATGTTTTCTGTATAACACCATATCTCTTTGCAAGTAAATAAACTTGTTCATAGCTAATGTAAGCTACGTCACAAAGAAAGTACCTTTACTATCTTTAAATTGATTTCTGGATTAAAATTTATTTATTATATGTTTTACCTAGCTTCAGTAAACTTTTCTTGAACTTTACCTTAGTCTTCATATGTTATACTGATTTATTTTAGTTGTTCCTGTTTGTGTTAAATAAAAAACTAATATCAAAATTCGTATTTAATTCAAAACTATATAAGATCCATCTAGAAAATCGAAAGCGCGCTTTTTCAACCGGACAATAAATCTTAAGGTCACTAGGTTCTGCTTTCCGGCTAAAAGGGGTGAAATTAATTCGTGCCGACAATGTAGCGAATGACCGCCGGAAGCAGTTCTGTCACCAGCAAGGAAACCAGACTGGGCCGGAATCAGTTCTACCACCCTCACTTCACTTCATCCTATAACATCTCGACGATCATGTTTGGAGTTTTTTATTACCAATGACTTAAGTGTTTTTGGGTTTTGCTTTACTAATTGTTCAATATACTGACTATCGCTGGGACTGTGATGATTCTTCTTTCTTTTTTCCGTTTGATTTCGAGTGGCCAATTCTGATCCAATGATTGGTTCGTTTTCGTTTCTCTTTTGATAAAATTACCAGTCTTTGTAATGTAGACCTGTACTTTATGTAAAGTGTAGTCTATCCTTAAAGAATTTTTCAACTTAACTCAAACAAATTCAGCCTTGAACTTCAACGTGTAGCCTACCTTTTTTTTGACGTTCAAGAACATTCAAAGCAGATAAATTTAAAGTTAACCGCTTCTTCCTTAACAAGGGAGCTACGTAAACCGACCGTCATTCTATTATTCAATTTTGCAAGGAATGGAATGGGACATCATTGTTCTGTAATCCACAAACAAAACCAATCGGTAAGCCGGTCGTCGGACTGTTATCAGCTGATCCAAAGACTTGCCGGGCGGCGGTGGTCGGGATACACATCATGCACCTAAACAGCTGTTTTGACCTTCAAATCAGCTGATCTGTCCTTGACATCAGCTGTCTGGACGAGTTTTGCCCCACTTGCGGTGCCTGGAGGGAGTTGCGAAGTTTGTGGATCAAGCCGGTGTAAGACGCTAGAAATGAAGGGCAGCGTCAATTTAGGATTCGGTACCGGTAAGTTTAGTTTTCGCTAAAAGTCTAAACTCTCTTTTACTTTTAAATCGTAATTACCAGTGTTTTTGGATAATGGTTTTCACATTTTAATCAAAATAGAATTACAGCAAAAGTATGAATTGTTAGCCTACAATTGATTAAAATACCACCTAAACTAAATTTATTTAAATTAAAACTCAAAGGGAACTTTTACTATAGTACAATTAATTAATAAGCAATTCCACTTAAATTATATAATTTTAAAACTGTTATGGTTTGAGACATAGTAAATAAACATTGCTGTTCTTAATAATTTCAACCATAGAAAAAATCACAACTTTTGAAATGGTAAATGATTTTAAGTTTTCACGTACATTCTCTAATAATAATATGTAAAAATCGTGCTACTGTAATTTTTTACTGATCTCTTGGGTTATTGTAGGCTATTATAGTAGAACAGCATCTACTGTAGAATGTTATTGATTTCAACAGTGGCTGTATTGCAGACAAAACGCTTGAAACTGCTTTGGTTATTTTTTTATAGTTTTGTTTATAAGATTGCAGCATAACGTTTCACCGATTTTTAAGTAACTATATAAAAAACAAATAAATAATAATTTCCCTGCCAATACAGATTTTTTTAATTGTTTGTTAATTATAATTTTTTTTAAGTGATGTTCAAATTTGATTTTGTAAAATTTGTTAGAGCAGTTATTTTTCTTATCAAAGCAAGTTTGTGGATTTTTTAAAGAATTTTTGGAGATAACAACTATTCAAAATAACAATGTTCTCAAAATAAAAAGTATTCCTAAAGATTTTGTTAATTAAATTGGTATTCAAATTTTCATCAAAACCTGGTCATCGATGATCGATGTGGTCTTTAGTAGCTTATTACAACACACAATCCAAAACTTTTAGAATCAGTGACACTTCAGAAACAAAACAAAAAAATAGACATTTCTCTACCAACTAAATTTGGAAATGTCAACAGAAACCTTATTTTATCTATATAAGTACACAATGTAAGGGGAGAGAGTAAAAATTAAAAATGAACTACACTTTTTGCATATCCAATAATTTTGAATGAAATGTCTAAAAAAAGTTTCCACGCATGTCTGAGGGAACCGGAGTCAATGCAAGGAAAAACTAAGTTGGATACTTAAAGTTAATTTTAAAATTCATTGTATAGCCATATATGTTATTTCTATGTGCATGTTATTTAAATATACCGTAATAAAAATTACAGTTTATGATGTTAAACTTCATATACAGTATAGTATAACCCTTAATAAAAATTAAACTATTAGCTACCTATAGGTTATCTATAGTTAAATAATTACACTAAAGTTATGGAAGCACTGTAACAAAATACTGTACTGTAAAAAAATTAGACAAAAATTAAAACTTATAAAAATTATTGGCACTTCTTTTTAGCGAATTTCCTTTAGAAATAAGCTATTACCGTCGTTTTCATGGGAGCTGCCGTTTGTATCGATGTAGGGACACCTCTGCGATTACATAATTATATATATATTATATTGTGGCTTTTTATGTGTACTTTCTGGATACGTAGTGATTATTTGTCGGTAACACATTTAAAACTGCTCAAATAACGATTTACTAAAAAATTTAACATGAGCTTATATGGGAAATAGAATTTTCAATTTTGAGTGCTTGTGAACACGATAACTAGTGCAAAAATCGTCTGATCATCATGAAATTTGGTACAGGCATGTAAAGTTAGATTCTCTTGGATGAGTTCGTTAACCAGTAAGATCGGCCCAACTTCAGTAGGGAAAGTGGGGGATTTTACCCCTCAAAAGTGGGTTTTTTCCACTTTTCACATAGATATTTTTATTTGATTACCTTTTAATGTACACCATTAGATTCAGCACGAAAAAACAAACAATTTGGTATGTTTCATTATTGCTCTACGTCCACTGGTTACCGAGATATTAGCGAATTTCCTTTAGAAATAAGCTATTACCGTCGTTTTTATGGGAGCTGCCGTTTGTATCGATGTAGGGACACCTCTGCGATTACATAATTATATATATTATATTGTGGCTTTTTATGTGTACTTTCTGGATACGTAGTGATTATTTGTCGGTAACACATTTAAAACTGCTCAAATAACGATTTACTAAAAAATTTAACATGGGCTTATATGGGAAATAGAATTTTCAATTTTGAGTGCTTGTGAACACGATAACTAGTGCAAAAATCGTCTGATCATCATGAAATTTGGTACAGGCATGTAAAGTTAGATTCTCTTGGATGAGTTCGTTAACCAGTAAGATCGGCCCAACTTCAGTAGGGAAAGTGGGGGATTTTACCCCTCAAAAGTGGGTTTTTTCCACTTTTCACATAGATATTTTTATTTGATTACCTTTTAATGTACACCATTAGATTCAGCACGAAAAAACAAACAATTTGGTATGTTTCATTATTGCTCTACGTCCACTGGTTACCGAGATATTAGCGAATTTCCTTTAGAAATAAGCTATTACCGTCGTTTTCATGGGAGCTGCCGTTTGTATCGATGTAGGGACACCTCTGCGATTACATAATTATATATATTATATTGTGGCTTTTTATGTGTACTTTCTGGATACGTAGTGATTATTTGTCGGTAACACATTTAAAACTGCTCAAATAACGATTTACTAAAAAATTTAACATGAGCTTATATGGGAAATAGAATTTTCAATTTTGAGTGCTTGTGAACACGATAACTAGTGCAAAAATCGTCTGATCATCATGAAATTTGGTACAGGCATGTAAAGTTAGATTCTCTTGGATGAGTTCGTTAACCAGTAAGTCGGCCCTACTTCAGTAGGGAAAGTGGGGGATTTTACCCCTCAAAAGTGGGTTTTTTCCACTTTTCACATAGATATTTTTATTTGATTACCTTTTAATGTACACCATTAGATTCAGCACGAAAAAACAAACAATTTGGTATGTTTCATTATTGCTCTACGTCCACTGGTTACCGAGATATTAGCGAATTCCCTTTAGAAATAAGCTATAACCGTCGTTTTCATGGGAGCTGCCGTTTGTATCGATGTAGGGACACCTCTGCGATTACATAATTATATATATATTATATTGTGGCTTTTTATGTGTACTTTCTGGATACGTAGTGATTATTTGTCGGTAACACATTTAAAACTGCTCAAATAACGATTTACTAAAAAATTTAACATGGGCTTATATGGGAAATAGAATTTTCAATTTTGAGTGCTTGTGAACACGATAACTAGTGCAAAAATCGTCTGATCATCATGAAATTTGGTACAGGCATGTAAAGTTAGATTCTCTTGGATGAGTTCGTTAACCAGTAAGATCGGTATCGAAAAAAATGTCTGATCATCATGAAACTTGATATCACACTTATGTAAAGACTTATAGTGTGTGTTTAAATGTGTTATGTACACTTATGTAAAGATTGAAAATTGGAAATTCGCTAAGTACGCAGGTCTGCTGCGACGGGGGTATTTTAAAGTTGACTGTTAGTGATGGTGATCGAGTTCATGTTATTGTTTAATAAATTGTTGCCGACATTTTTCATCACTGATTAGTAAAATCAAATTCAAGTTTCAGGATCTGGAGTCTGATCCCATCTTGGAATCGTTCACGAGTGAAACTTCGTGAATTTGTTTTTACTAATCAGTGTTGGAAAATGTCCACAACAATTTATGAAACAATAACAATTATTGGCAAACACCTCTACAATATTAAGTGTATACTAAACATTTTAAAAGTGAAATAAATAAAGTACATGAATGTTAGATATAATGATTAATAATGATAATGGTTCCGGATCATTAGATGAAACTGGATCACAAACAGTGAGGCAGGTCAGAAAAAAACTGGTTTACACAAATCCTTGCCCCCTTCCCCTCCCCCTCATAAGCTGTGTAAAAAATTTGCTAGTGTGACCAGAGGTAATCACAACAAATATAGGATTACTTTTCAGCTATATATAAATTGCAAAGAAAAAAAGTTGTCAACACAATCTGATATACAGATTTAGTTTTTGTAAAAATAAAAATGTCTCATTAAATATTTTTAAATGTTTTAAAATGCATTACTATAGTAGGAGTTCAAAATCCTTTAATACCTTTAATATCTTTATTGAAATGGCGACCTAACTCAATAGGTAGTTTAAAGCCAATCTGTGAGGTGGAACCCCTAGAGGGTTTATTTGATTTATTTGTGAAGTAATAGGATTACAGTGATCCAGATTGATAATCTGGCAAGACTTCCAGAATAATTTTAATTGATAGATATAAAAATAATAAAGAGTTTTCAAGTTCATTTGCGATCAGAAGTTGCGAGGGGACAACACCATGCCACACCAAGCACTTTAGTATGTGTCGAGGTTAAGGGAGTCGTAGTCATCCGACATCGGGTGACACTGTATAGTTCTCATTTTAGTTTCATAATCAGGTAAAATATTTTTCATTATGTTATGCAATGTCTTATACCGTAGGTAGTAAAGCTCCGTATCCTGACATCCATCCTATAATCAAAAAATTTTGTAATCTGGCATGTGACAAGTCCCCGACATGTCGGATTAGAGGAAGTTTACTGTACTATTAATTGTATTTATTGGTAATCCATAGGCTAATTTTCCACTAAAAATATTCTCCTTTGATTTACAAAGCTTTATGAAAATGAGGATTGCCCATAATATCATTGATGATAACAATAGTGTCTCCTCAAGTCGTCAGCAACGTTCTTTGAAAGACCAAATATTATATATGGGTGATGGTATATGTCATTGTATTTAATAGTTTATTTGGAGAAAACAGTAAAAATAAAACAAACATAGTAAAATTCAAGTTTTTCTTTTTATGTAAACTTAATTAACTGTCATGATTTCCCCGAGTCTCCAGTGCCCGAGTATTAAGAAAATCCAAAACAGAGGTCTCGTGCTGAAAAGTGGAATCCCTATAATATACACCCCCCCCCCCCCCCCCCATGTATATCCCTGTAATATCTTTAATTTGGGCCAATAATTTTCTTTGGCAGAAAATTGAAGCTGTTTTTAATGATATTAATAAATTTTAATGTTAGAGTTTTTATTTAATGAAGATGTTGGTTTACTTTGTTATTTACTAGAAGTTGTTGACGTAAAACAGCTACTAAACTAACATTTTAGTATTGAGTTAGGTCCCCATTTCAGCAAAGGTGTTTATTAATTAATTACATGTAAAACCTTTTATCATGGCATCTGGTTAGATTATGAGCTGGGCTAATTTCTCTCCTCCAAAATAATTAGTATAAAAATAGCTATTTATTTGCCGAAACAAAATATTGACAAAATTTTAATTTCATTCTCTCAATACTTTTTTTATTTGAGAGAAAATTAATTGAGAAATTGAGGGGTTTCTCCTCTTCCAGATGCCACTTTTATTGGTTTTACCTGTCAGGTTTTTTTATGGCATTTAAAGTAATTAAAGCAATTGGGCAGTATAAGTAGCGGACATAAACATTGCGGTGGTCACGACGTGTGATCCTACAAATTAATTGGACTCATGACTACTCCAGCAGGATATTTTTATACCAGTATTTTTAACTTCCCCTCCCTTGAGCCCTCTACTCTAATTTAATTTTCGAGATTACTTCTAAATTAGCAGTTGTATAAAGAAATGGACTTGCTACGGGTTCCTGCTTTAGATTTGCCTGCAGGTATTTGTTTTCGCTTCTAATTTAATGTTGCCAATTTTTATAAAACAATTTGAAATAAATTATCGAAATAGTGAATTGTTTTAGCGAATTTCCCATAGGGAATAAGCTATTACCGTAGGTCTCATGGTAAGACCTAAGCCCGAACCATGTTACTTTTTCGTTTTTAGGTGCCCAGAGACCAAAAATAATATTCATTAAAATTTATATATATATATGTATATATGTATATATATATGTATATATGTATATATATATGTATATAAGTATATATGTATGTGTCCCTAGACACAATAACTCTCGTAAAAAAGGTCCGATCGACACCAAATTTGGTAGAGATGTGTAATCCTACGTTTATTCAGATGAGTTCCTAAACCAGACATATCGACCTACCGGAAGGTAGTTTTTGGGGGTTTTGTACCCCAAAAATGGGTTTTTTTGAATTTTTCATATGTAATTTTTGAAAATTTTAAATTTTTATTTTGCCCATTGGATTCAGCTTAAAAAAAACACACAATTTAGTATCTTGAAGCTTTGCTCTATCTTCAATGGTTACCGAGATATTACAAAGTCTAAAGACAGTACAATATATTTTGGGGCTCCTATGTTAATCTTATGGAGAATAAGGATGTGCTAATATTTCAATTATTAACCAATATTTTTGGTTGAAACTTGGTATTCAGCTTCATTTGGTTGAGATTAATCCATTTATTGTAAAAAAATCTTGGTTTTTGTGCTTATCATAGCAGCAAACCTGCATACTCCTTTCCCATGTTAATCATATGGAGAATAGGCAAACTCCTTTAGCAATGGACAGATATTAATGATACTTAGTATATGGCTTCATATGGTCGAGATAATTATGTTTTTAAGCTAAAAATCTACTTTTAGTGTTCCCCATGGCAGCATACCTGCATACTCTTTCCCTATTTATCATAAGGAGAATAAACTTAGACATTTATTTCCCTATTTATGGGCATGTAAAGATACTTTGTTTACAGGGTTATCTGATTAAAATTAATATTACTAATTTGGAAATTCGCTGAGTACGCAGGTCTGCTGCGACGGGGGGTATTTTAAACAGGTAATGGTTTAGTTGGATTTAATAATCAATAACTTTTGTTTTTTACATAGAATGTTACACTATAATAAAGTTAAGGTTTTATTACTTATATTAAAAAAAATATTGTAAAGAAAACCCACTTTTTAATAATTAAAAAATTTCACAAGAATTTTACATTTAGTTTTGAAGTTTAGGATCTCAAAAGTACAGAATTCATATGAATGATTTATGTATGAAATTAAAGGGAATACATAGGTTTTTAGCACTTCATTTTAATTCATGTTCGTCCCTAGGGTTAAATTCTAAGGCCCTTTAAAAGTTCAGGACGGTGTAATTATTTTGGATGGTAATTTTTAGCCTTCATTAAAAATTTTACCATCTTCTTAATAATCAGCTGTGAGATGTTTGTAAATATTTTTATAACCTCACTTCAGCATATGTACCGGTTGGTATTAATAGCTTATATTTGTTATAATTCTTACATTTATCATTATTTTTAATTATTTTTCATCTTTAACTGATTTTAGTCGTATTGTTACAGTATTTAAGGACTATGTTATAGATATAAACAAAAATATGAATATAAACCTTACATTATTGGTACAATAGCTATGATACAAATAAAATTAGACTTTAAAACCATCCAAAGTTTTTACAGATTTCTTTGTCCTTTTCCTTGAAGAATTTTTGTATGCAATGCGCAACGTTGCAAAACTACGGAAGGAAAAATGGCTATCTGTTTTACTTGTGGTTTTGACTGCAAATTATTTCATTCTGTTGCTTTGGCACTTTGCAGCTCATTCTGGATTCTGAGAATTGGCGCACGTGTGCTGAAGAATGCTGTAGATTACTTCACTCCCTCAGATGTGACGCATTCCTCCGATGAGATCCTAATCACAACTACTTCATGCGTTAATCACTCTCGTGTTCTTCAATGATGGACCGGTTTGAATTGGCTCGACAGGAAATTCAGCTTATGATTGTTTACATTACTGATGAAATGTCGATAATCGTCATCCTATGTAAATCCAGATCAAGTGGTAATAAAAATCAATTAGATTAACATGTTATTGGCTTCTAACAACGAAAAAGAGTCTTTTAATTTGTTGGTTACAATAGGTAGGTGATAATCCTAATTTGGTAAAAGTAACTAACTATTTATTTACTGATTTGTCTTATTTAAATTATGGTATAATGGTACTTGTGATTTTTACGTTGTGTAAATTGGATTCAGATGTTTCAATAAGCATCTGACACCCGTTAAACACTGAGTCAACTACGAATCATATTGTACTCAGCCTGTGATTGAGTGATCCATGTATATTGTTTGTTGTTGGTGTTTTCTATCTTCACCTCTCATTATCTTCTTCTTTTATCTTTTTTGGGTATAAGAAATATTGTCGTCTTTCACGAGCCTGACAGGTTGGATCTTAGGAAAGTGAATGAGGTTAAACAAATGATTAAATTATTGTGCCGTACCTCAGAGCAGTGTTGCAGATTGAGTATTAATGAAACAATATTATGCACTTCAACACAATGGAGATAATAATAATAATAACATTTTATTCCTCTGGCAATAATTAGCATTGCATGGGAATTAACATTGGATGAAGAATTTACATAAAAGTCTTGTTGTCTTGATATGTTTAACAATTTAAAAGTTCACAATTCCGAATTTTTTAACCAAGATCATTGTTAATTTATTCAATATACTCTTATAACTTTTTCCCAGGCTTTTCAATTATTTTTTCACTATTTTTCTTCATTCTTCTTTCTTCATCTGTACATTTTTATTAACATTAGTTTTTTTGCTTATCTCTTTTTTGTTTAGTTTTTATTTTAATCTTCCTTCCTTGTACTTTCCCTTTCTTCCGATGTCTCTTTTCTCACCTTTTGTCTTGCTTGTCATCATTCTTCTTTCAGTTTGGGTGTCTGAATCTTTGTTGAACTGTTTTTAATAATGAGTGTACAATGACATTTCTGATCTTTACGGCACAAGTAACGGCTCAGTACTGTTGACAATACTGCACCATCATTCTGTAAGGTAAATAAAGTAGTTCTCATACTTTTTAACCAGAGAGTCTTATAAACCTCTCTTAAAAAGTGTTAACAAGTATGGGGGGTAGTACAATCCTCAGATAACTTATCATGGAAATTTTCTTTTTAAATTTATAATACATTTCAATTTGTGTAAACTCAAACACATTACACCAATCTGCTGTAAAATTTGAATTCCTGAATTTGCAAAATTCCCATGACACCGAAGTAATCTCAAAGCCTCTTTCACCAATGCAATGTGCATTATGTAGGTCTAGTGGCATATTGTTACTGTTTATAGAATCTTTCAGAATCATGTAACTTAATCAATAACTGATAAAAATTTTTCTTAAATGAACACACAAAATATAAAGAACTCTACCCATATTGACAATTTTTGTAATCATCGGAGGGTCTGCAAATAATCTTTTCCTACCACTGCATGGAAATAATCACATTGCCACAGCTGTAATCCTACGCAAAACAGTTCATTTCCGTTTTCCGGTCCTTTTCCGCTCTAGAGCGGTAATGGAACATTGGCGCACGCTAAATCAAGGTTATTTTAAATCTACAATAGGTTAGAACGTAAAGAAGGTGACGTCACAACACAGACTAGTTTCTATTGGTCAGAAACCACATGACAATCACCATAATCATTACAAATTAATTGTAGTTGCTTTGCTCTGAATCAGCTGATTTCACGGTCAGTATTTTGATAACACTAACTTCCGGTTACACATCTATGCAAGTGATTACGATTTATTACAGTTATTACGTTAATGAAGTTAAATTTAAAGTTGATATAATTGTGTACGTTTATTAAATACATTTAATCGGTTGTAATTATGGTGGTAGGAAAAATATTGTGTGTATTACGAGCACAAATAGTCATTGCCGCTCTCGAAATGTTTGGCCGCACTCAGCTGACGCTTCGTGCGGCCAACTACATTCTCGAGCGGCAATGACGTTATTTGCGCTCTTAATACACAAATAGCTATTTCCTCTTCAATGTGAAAAGGGCGAACGTTTTAAACTTTTTTCTTTCTTCTGCGTTACTCCTTCCCCTCAAGAGTCGCTCCTATTAAACACAAAAATTGTTCCTCTTCCTCAAGTATCTCTCCCCCCTCAGGTGTTCCAAACAGTCGATGTCATATTATATATTCTCATCCCTCCGGTTTTTCCAGCGACCGAGATGACAGAGGGAGGGGGCGAGAAGGTCGACCACTCCACCAGCACGACCCCGACGTTGCAGCGAAAGTTCATCAACAGGCTCGAACAGTCAGTCAGCGTGGGCAGTGATGACTTCATATGTGAGTTCTAAAGCTTTTTAGACTATCAATTTTTCATCTTCTTCTTTGAGGATTGCTTTACTAAGACTAAGAGTAGGCCTTTTAAAATGCTGTCTACAACATAAATCACTGTTTTATTTAACCTACCATCATTAAGAACTAACAATTTTTTAACTATAGTTTTTAATGAGTTTGTAATAATTTGTTAATCCGAACAACAAATCCTATACTCCAATATCAGTGATGAGGTATATTTGTATGTATGTATGTTTCCACACGGATCTAAAAAAACAGTCGAAAGATTTTCTTCAAATTTTGCAAATTATTTATTTCTGGGATAAAAATAACCCAAATATTACAGGTCCCTATGCCAGGAAAAATCTTATTTATTTATAATCTTTATTTGAAATTAAATAAAATTTTAACATTGGTCTTATCAACGAGGTTAAATAGATATAGAGTGCTCACCAGATAGGGAAAAGTGTCTTTTTTTGACTGGCACCATGTTACCCACGATTCCCGCCGTTTCCTTGGTAACCAGTCTTTTGTTTACACTTTTCAAACAGTAATTTACCATTTTACCCACACCTATCTGACATTTCTATGGTAACCAACTTCAATAGCCTGCTCACAGACCATCAAATAAAACTAATTTTAAAACAAACAACAAATAAACATATGTTTTAAAAATATCATCAGTAATTTTTGAAGCTTGTAGCAACCAATCAGAATAGCTAAAACTAGTAACCAAGGAAACGAGAGTAAAGTGTGGGATGGTTTCCAAGGAAACGGGGGGAATCATAGGTAAAATGGCGCAAATCAAAAAGGGACACAAAATTAACATGTAATGAGCACTCTATATCTATTTAACCTCGTTGGGTCTTATGGAGTTAAAAGTCAAATTAAGAAAAAATGAAAACAGCTGACTCAACTGTCAAAGTGCAGACCACATGGTCCAGTATACACATGTGGTTTTGCATTGCAGCCAGATACTAAATATTAAATGGTATACTACTCCATAGTAAAATTAATTTATCATTTTTTAAATCGTACTCCATTCTGCTGACTTTGATTGTTTAGATAAATAAAAGTTATGTAAAAGTATAATTTATAAAACAAGTAATCAATTTGAATTTTTGAAAACAAAAGCATTTTGAAAACAGTTGTTAACTAAATAATTAGAATCAATGTGTTACAGATTCAACATGTGTTTTCACAAATAAACAACAGAGTACACCACTCATACGCATACATTGAAATAGTCTGAAAGGCGATTGAGCGTAGCCAACAAGCTTGAGCTCGTCTTGAACAAGAAATAAGCCTTTTGTGCACTGGGCATTTTACCGCACTGCCTGTAACTGATATTACTATAAAGAATATTCCTGTTTGAGTTTACCGAGCAAATGAATTGGTCCCCACGTAATATTCAATAAACAAATATTCAGATTAGGAAGGTTTCACCTGTACCTACAGTGTGAGTTGCTTGCAAGGTGTTTTAGATCAAACATTTTGTAGAGAAGTCAAATGTTACAATCTAAACTTTTATTGATAAATTACACAAATTTGATACTACAAACATTTGTAATTATAAGTCCCCTGTTACATTATTTAGACAGAGACACTATTTATCAAGTTAAGGAAAGTATAGCCTATTTCGGACAATTAATAACCAGAACTGAAGGGTAGGTCAGAGTTCAACCGTTTCATTGAACAAGTGTCATTTGGAAGCAGCTGAAGTAAAAACCAGTCTATTCCAGCTAGGTCCAGCTGATAGAGATCAGTTGGTAATTTTAGGAACAGCTGTTTCCAACTCAGCCAAAAGAGATTTACTCAAACACACTTGCACCTGTTTTTCATGTCTGAGTATTCCCTTAGTCTACCCATTGCAATAAAACTTGCTTGCACTGTAAGTAGGCCCTAGTAGTCGTGTTTAAAAACTGTTTTTAAAAGACATTATTTTATTGATTCAATTTAATACAAAATATTAAACTACTGTATATTAACTGATTTAGCCATTTTCTTAAAAAAAAGTGAGTAGAAAATAATATAGTTGGATTGGGAATTATTAATATTATCTTACTTCAATAATGTGGAAAAATTATATTATAATGTACTAAAAATTTATTAATGTTTTAAATACCTGAATTATGGTAATCCCATTCTTTACTCCATTGCCGCGGGGATTGTGTCAACCCTCCATCAGTATTAAAATCGGCCATTAAATGTTTTTGTGTGTTCGTGTCTTGCCTGCCATGTCGTTTTTTTTTTTTTTTTTTTTTTTTTTTGTAATGTGTCCGTATGTATGTTTCTATTTATTGAAATATTAAATCTTTCACAATCTTCGGATGAAGAGAACCACCACATCTTTGTAGAAGCCCGATGATGACTCCTCAAACGAGTCAAATATAGTTGCATGTACAATAATAGGATTACCATAATTCAGGTATTTAAACCATTAATTGTATTTATTGGTAATCCGGAAGCTAACATTCAATAATAGAAATTATCACTGTCAAAGTAATTTATACTTATTAACTGAGCTAAGGCTTTTTTGTGTTGAGAACCCCTCCTACAGTTCTCAACCGATTTTCAAGTTTTTGGTGTCGCTCGATCGTGTTGTCTGTAGTTGTTTTCGCTAAAAATTGATGAGAATCGGACTTAAAATAAGGGCGCTATTCAAAAATTAAATTTGAAATTTTCCCATAAGAATAACATTGGGATTGGGTTGAGCATTTTAAACATCTGTTAATTTACAGCTGTCAATAGCTTTTGGTGATTAATTACTGATATTTACAATATTGGATTGGTTGGATGTCATTGATTTAGGACTAAATGATAGTTTTGTATTGTATCAAAATTTATTGCTCGATTTTGAGCAAAACCAGTAGAGTAGTATATTTTTTAATCAATTAAATTTTAATTTAATTGGCATTTAAATTTATAATAATTAAATAGGTAAAGTTTAAACCCAACACAAAAACTTAGAGGCTTGAGAATAACACATTTAAAACTTTCCTTATTGTTGTATTCGTTTTAAGTAAACAGTTACTGCCAACTGATTTAGCTTATGGAGACAAAATTATATTGTTTTAAAATAAGAGCTACTTTTCATGTCAAGCACCAACCCAAAATTTATCAGAGAATAAAAAATTATATTCTATTCTAAGAAAATTAAAAATTGTATATATTTTTTTTAAGTTGGCAACTCAATGTGAATTTACCATTTTAAACCAAGTATATCGGCTGTCAATTCAAACTATTGTGTTAAAGAAACGTATATTCACGATTAACTGGAGCCCCTCTTGACTCTTGTTGTAAAAATTTCATCATTAAGAACTTAACTTTATTTACATTCCCGACACATTGGTTATGACAACACTGGATCACACCAAGTGTTTTCCTTGTTATCTTTGAATTTGATCCCAAACACTACAATATCCGACAAACAAATTAAACTTTTCACATCTCGATTGCCTTCGGATAACCCATCGACCTAAGCTGAGACCTAAGTGAAACTCAACTCAAGTCGTTTTGACCCCTGCCAGTCATAAAGATAAAATTATCTCACATTATCCGATAACTTACGCAATGGTTCGTAATACTTCCACAATATGTAATAATTTTCAAAAAATTATCCAAACGGATATAGCTCCTGTATTGATTTTTTTTCTGACTAAGATTAAAATAATAATATTTACTCAGTTTGGTATCAAAAATCAAAATAAGTAAGTAGAATAAAAAGTATGGTAATCATTTACTTTTGAAGTGGTGTTGTATTTACAAAGTGTTTTGAAGTACTGAAGTTTATTGGAGAATAGTTTATGTATTACTGTAAAAATATTTAAAATTAAATTACTTCATTTGCCTATGTAATCTTTGCTTACTTAATTGAATAGTGAATGAGCAAATAAGTTAAAACTATTTTGGTGACTACTTTCTTATTGCTCTTAGATAAAAAAATGAATAAACTATGGACTCTTTACACAGTCTAACCACTTTATTAATTTTTTCAAGGATGTATATCAGCCTTGATAATAATTCAGGAAAACTCTTCTCTTTCTCTACAACAATATCTAATGCCTCTAGAATAGTTTTTGGTAGCTTAAAGTTGCCTATTAATACCTAATAGGCCGACAGATATGTAGAATGATTGTGCGTTTAATGATAGAGATCTCAAATTTGGAACACACATACCACATGTATAAAGGCTTCAATTTAAGTAGGAGGCCATCTTAGATTTTCCATATCTATGAGGTTCAACGGGATTTTTTATGGGGTTTTCATACTTTTTACAATTCAGTTTAAAAATTACATAATTTTGAGATACAAATCATGCAAGAGCTCAAAAAAATAAACAATTTTTTATTTTTAACCATTTATCCTGGTTGAAAAAAATTCCAAATTCCATATCCTGGGAGAAAATTCCAAAAGAAAATTTTATCTGATCCGATATATTGATATTTGATCCAATGTGATCCATCGATAATTTTTTTATTCAATAGTATTATTCATATAGTGCTTAAAATACTATCGAATAGAAAATCTATCAATACGATCGATACATTACATTGGATCAAATATCAATATATCGGATCAGATCAAATTTTCTTTTTTAATTTTTTCTGCAACAACTCAAGATAATTTAACAGTTAATAATAAATTGTTAATTTTTTTAGCTCTTGAAATATATGTAACTAAAAATTATGTAATTAAAGATATTTATGGTAAAAATTGGAAAACCCCATTTGAAACCTCATAACACCCATACATGGTAAATGTAAGATGGCCTCCCATCTAAATTTAAGCCTTTGTTTATGTAGTACGGTATTTGTATTCCAAATTGTAGATCACTATCATCAAATGCACAATCTTGTCAATAATTTTTAATTGCTGCATAGCTGCCGGACTATAAATGACTCAAAAGGGTTACTTGCTGGCTCAAATGGGTTACCTACTTGATTACATTCACAGATAATCATATAAATTGTATTGAAATACAGAAAAAAACAATCGCCTTAGTCAGTAAATTAGTTGTAAATTGGTAAGGAAGTGTTTTCAGTCATATGTCACAAATATTGTAAAAAAAAAAAAAAAACATGTCTGAATGCATTCAATTTATCTTCAAAATGTTATAGTAAACATTTGTTGTAATGGAAAATACTATTCATTATCAATGCAAACATTGGAATTTCTGTGTCTTTATAAATTTGAATGTTAATTCAAGGCAACTGAGGATTATTTTGTAAGAAAGTTTGCTTTTGAGTGAGTAAAAGGCTTCATAATAAAACACTACATCAAAGTTAATTTTCTTCAGCAAAATCAATCTTATTGAAAGGCGATGAAATCTATAGTCCTGTAGAAATGAAATATCTGGAAAATACTCTTTTATCAAATTTTTCAATGCTCTCATTAACACATATTTTATTTATTTATTTTGTTATTTACATGGTGTTTCCACTGACATTATGACATTGAGGAGATAAAGACCATTGCAGCTAACATTGGTTTAGTGGGTTAAGGTTTACATATCGGTATCATTTTACTTGTAGCTGAAGAGCTTGTACGGAAGCGTTCGGGCTCAATAACTTTCCTTATTAAACCGGTTAGGCTGGTGTTGGTTATGTGATGTAATTGTTATCGAGTACTCACGTTTTTTTTCTTACTTACATGTTTGACTGATTGATTGAAATAACTTTGTTCTCAAAGTTCTCTTTTTATTGCAGCAAAATTTATAATTGCCAGAAAAGCTTTGCAAGAAGTGAAGTTAAAATATACTTAGTTAGATTGAAAAAATTTTGTCAGAACTCTTTCTCTAATTATGTTTTGACCATCTAGGTTTAGGTATTGTGAGCGCATTCGGCAAGCAATAGTGTTTATATCAATCTCTCTCCTGTGTTAGAAAACCAACTAAGACACCATTAACCAAAATGAAACTACGGTTTGTTTTTACAGTGGTAGAAGACTTGGGACCCCACCGGAAGATTAGTGTTAAAGAAAAAGTTGGCAGTGTAAAACCCTGGGTTTCACATAAAATACATAAATCTCTAACAAAAAAGAATCTAAAAAGGAGGTAAGGTATGCATTTTTTGTGAGTTTGGATTTCTTACAGTAAATAAAAACCTTTTCAATTGTGCTAACTACACTGACTACAATAATGGATTAATTGCAGTGTTTGACAAAAAACATAAGTGGTTTATACTATAATATGTTTCAGGAAAAGAATATTATTCATTAGACATACATAATTTAATATAGTTTGTGTCAGTCGGTTGAGTACCTATGTAAACAGCTCCTAGAATTCTGAAAGTGGTTAGCTTAAAAATAATAATTTAATGTAAGAATTATTTAGTAGCAAATCCAGTAATTGAGTACGGTATAATAAAAACCTCATATGAAAATGTTTTTCAAAGATTGGTTTCAAAGTCATTCA
Source organism: Neoaliturus tenellus (assembly GCA_030545055.2). NCBI lineage: Eukaryota > Metazoa > Arthropoda > Insecta > Hemiptera > Cicadellidae > Neoaliturus > Neoaliturus tenellus. The sequence goes on from CM061534.1 coordinate 19,315,475, forward strand.
TAAGTTTCCTTAAGAACACGTTGTGTGGCATACCCTATTACATTTAATGCTGTTCATATTTCTCGCGTATTTTCATGCAGCGTTTGTGGGTGAAAAAAACGGTCGTGTGGCCGCAGCCTAAAAGGCTTACTACAGTTTGAAATAAGAAACATGTCTCCTAGTACTCGTTTGACTTATCTTTATGCGGTTGTAAAGATAACAAAATGTTTTATGAGTCACCATTTGAGTCACAATTTTGGTAAAAAACATTTAACACTAGTAAAGTGAAAAAATGTCACATCAAAGAAACCAAAAATTTAGTCAAATATGTACTGTATCTAAATTATGTAAAAATGATTATTTCTATAATAAGTTTGTTCACAGGCTGCACTTATTCTGTTTACGTTTCTGACAGGTTCCCGATCACGTGTTGGCTGCCCAACTACTCGACGGAAGATGCGGTGGGAGACCTCGTGGCGGGAGTCACCGTCGGGCTCACCGTCATTCCGCAGAGTCTCGCGTACTCCAACATCGCGGGGCTCCCCGCGCAGGCAAGTATTATGGTTATCTTCAATCATCCCTCTCCATAGCGGAAAAGTCTGTCGGCCAAAGCAGAAAAGTCAAAACGTAAATAACAAGAGTTAGGTTCCCACCCACTGTTTACTGAAATTATTTGCGAGGAACTTTATACTTGCAGCCAGATTATAGTCCATTAACGACAGGGCCAACCATTTCTTCATCATAATACAGTAGATTACCACAGACCAGAATAATTGTTATGTATTTTTATTCTAATATGTTTTCAATCAAACACTGGTTTAACATTTCAACTATAAAACAAATTTTTCCTTAAAATTGTTTGGTATCCATATCTGACTCAAATATAAGCCAAGAATGATTTTGGGAATACAAATTGAGAATGTAGTGACTTGTAGAATCAAATATAGTCAATCAGTATATTTAAAACTTATTTAGTTTTGTGTGAATATTTCTTTTTAATTGTAAGGTTGTACATGTAATTGTTTAGCAGCCGTTAAAATATTTTAAACATTTAATAAAACTACTTCTTTACCCAACAGATGGTGTAGATTGCAATTTAAGGACCAACTTGATTATTCTTTTAGAAAAAAAATTTTAACTAACGTAACTCTGACCTTTATTCTTAGAAAATTTATTTTTTAAAGAATGGTTATCTTTTACTGGCAATGTGGCAATTATATTCGATATGATCCACTAGAGATGGCCATTTTTAAACAGTTCCATCAAAATAGCAGCCAATTTTAGAAATCCCAGTCATCATGGACAAATCTATTGTTATATCAATATACTTTGTATTGCAGCTATCAAACAATATTTAACTCCAATTTGATATCAAAACAGTTTGTTGTGTGTTGCAGTACGGTCTGTATGGCTCCTTCCTTGGAGCTTTCATGTACATATTCCTCGGAAGCTGCAAGGACGTCCCCATGGGACCCACAGCGATATGTTCGTTACTCACGTATACAACGCTTAAAAACCTCGGCCCCACGTATGCAACGCTGCTCTGCTTCCTCTCGGGGGTGATACAGCTTATCATGGGCATTGCTGGTTTGGGTGAGTTAAGTATTTTTTAAATATTTTCATTTAGAGCATTATTTTTTAAAAGCAAAGTGTATTTTAGATATTGTTATTCAGGAAAACTGCAACTGCAACTTAACTTAACTGCAACTAGTGTATTTTGTTGCTCAAAATTGAGCAATCTAATTTGCACTATCACATGTCATTGCTAAAAAGTTAGTTCAGCTTTGAATCAATTGGCGAATCTTGCTCACTCAATACGGATCGCGATGTTTGGATTGTGATCCTGGATCACGATACGGATTGAGCATATAATGTCAAACATTGATGTATTATTATCTATATTGACTGTGTAAAGTCAAGCTCAGTAAACAATATTGTCAATATTTATCACGATCTTGATTATGATCCTGTAAGAACTATAAATTTTAATTTTTTTTTTTTAAGAATTATAAATTTGTTCAAAACTCGATTGAAGAGCCTTTTGGTGTCAAACGTTCTGTACTCGGATGACGAATTCATGATGAACCACTGGGATAGCTAAATTATAGGTCTTACCGTGAATAAAACTTCGGCACTGATGGAAGAACTTCAAACTTATATTTGAATTGTAAATGGAAACTTGTATACTATATTTTTTACTTTTGCAATGCAATGTATCATTGTCTACTGCAATAAAAAGATCATTATTATTAAGATCGGCCAAAAAGCATGACCAATCCAATATTTTGCATCAGTAATTCCTCAAAACTACACTTAACGTATTTAAAATGCTCAACCCAATCCCAATGTTATTCTAATGCCAAAATTCCAAATTTCAATGAAGGATAAGGCTTTTATGTTGAGTCTGATACTCATAATTTTTTGGTGGAAACAACTTCAGACCAAGTCCAATCCAACAAGATCAAAAAACTGAAAATCAATTGAAAATTGTAGGAGGAGTTCCCATTACAGAAAAAAACCTTACAGTATTAAACAAGTAATAGATAACTGTTGTTATTCAACAGCCCAACTCGTAACTACGAGTACATTAACAAGCACATTTTTTGAAGTAAAAGTTTTTATTTTATTTAGTTTATAATTGAGTTTATTAATTTTATTTTACAATTGATTGCTTTAATTAGAACAAGCCAAGTTGAATAAAGCGTTAATGAATCTATAAGAATGTTACAAATGTAGTTTCAACTAAAATAATTATGCTGAATTTTTTTCACAGGTATTATTATAGATTTTATTTCCGGACCCGTTTCGTCTGGATTCACGTCAGCTGTTGCGCTGCTCATCCTCATGTCCCAGGTTGGTAGTGCTGTGATTATCAGGGTTACCACTCAGTAAAGTTTCACAACAGAGGAGAAAAGTCCTTTCTTCTCTGTGGCCTCCCTCAAAATAGTATTACTTATCTAAATTAGACTAATTCCCCTAACTTAATCTTCTGGTAACATTTAAAATTAATTCAATGAATTAAATGAATTCTTCAGTGTTTTTCAACATAACATTTACATTTTTGGGTTTGCTACTTTCCCCAATTTAAACCAATAATGTTAAAAGTGGCAATAAATGTACTCTCTTACACAATTTTAATTCCTAAAGTTGAAGCACGCCTCCCAGTGAACCATCGCAGCGTCGCGTCAAGGACTCTGGGTCTCTGATGCTATTACACTCTCAATGTTTTTAGGCGTGACCACTGAATGTGGAGACCCAGTAGGTTTTACTACTTGTCATTGACCCTGCGTTCCAAAATGCAGTGACTCATCGCATTATGGAACTGCTTTCAGGGATCTATCCATCTCATGTAACATTAAAGCACTGCTGGATAGCCGTGTTGTACACTGATGAAAAAATATTAGCTTAAAAAAATTCTCCATTGTGAAAACATGTTGATCTACTGTTTACTGTGTGCCAACTCAAGTCAAACAGGATAAAATGACCAATGTAAATACGAACGGTGGATTTCAACAATCCCTCCTAATCACTACTACCACCACAAGAGTCAAATCCGACTATTCTTTTGCACCACCCTTTTTTTCATTGAAAGTACTACCAATACGGCAACTACTAGTTTTATTTCTCTCCAAGCCAAAGGCATTTTACAAAGCAAACACCAAACTGCCGGAAATGCAGTAAAAACAAAAAATCATAGTAATCAACTCCGTGAACTTAATACTGATCAATTCCCATCGATAATTACGGTACTGATCTTTGATGATATTAATCAAGTTATAGTTGGAGACAGATAGAATTGACACAAAAGGTAGCCCGGCTCATGGCTAATCCTTTGAAGTCAAAATGAATACAGTCTACAAGGCATAGTTTAAAAAATAATTAGCATCTTAAACATATGATGAACTGAAAGTCTGTTTGGTTGGCTACTTTTCCTCCAGTGACCGATGTTGTTTTCCAGGTGAAGGACATCCTCGGCATACGCGCCGCCGGCTCCACGTTTGTGGAGATGGCCGTGTCCATCTACCGGGACATCCACCACACCAGGTTCTGGGACACCCTCCTCGGCCTCCTGGTCATCTGCTGCCTGCTGCTGCTCCGGGTGAGTCAAGGGGGAAGCTACGAAGCTGCAGTTGTGCTGTGCAAAGATTAAGATGAGGGTGTGAAGAGCAAAAAGAAATCAGAAGTAGAAATCACCTTTTGGGCAGAAAATGTCAATCTGGGCTTAAGATATGGTGTAGAGGGTTTATAAAAATTGTACTTCATGATTTTAAGGAAAATATTTAAATCTGATCCCAGTAGATTAGGAACTAGAGTTTCATTATGGATTATTCTGCTTCAATTAGTTCAACAAGTGAGTAACTTTTTGAAGGTTTGACTCTGGACCAAGTCGCAATTTGTCATCGGGCTATTAATAAATTATGCTATCGGTCGAGTTAGATGGTGACGTGACAGGAGTATGGTCCTTTTCCCCATCAAAATTTATACTTATTTAGTACGTTAAGGGGTTTTTTTGTGTAGAGAACGCCTCCTACAATTTAAAACCGATTTTCAAGTTTTTGATGTCATTGGATAGGGTTTGGTCTCAAGTTGTTTCTGCCAAAAACTGATGAAAATCGGACTGAAAATAAAGGCGCTATCCACCATTGAAATTTCAAAATTTCCCATAAAAATAGCATTGGGATTGAATAAAGAATTTTAAACATCTGTTAATGTTCAGCTGCAAATACGTGTAGGTTTTGGTGATTATTGATATTCACAATATTGGATTGGTCAACTGACATTGATTGAGAACTAAAAGTAACATTTGTATTGTATCAAAATAAATTGATCGATTTCAAGCAACACGTATACAAGTATTAAAAAATGCCTTGGGCGTTGAAACACACAGAAATAAATAAAGTTTAAAAATACCGTCATACTCATTTGATTCTTCATAAGGAGGAGCATTTTATTGTTTTCTTTATTAAAAAAAGAAACCCTTTATTTGATCTAAAGTTATCTAATTTATCTGCTTAAAATGTCCTAAGTATGTAAAACAAACAAAAGTATTATAGTTCAATAGATATTTGATAAAACAGAGAAAACAAAGTTGTGAACATTTAATGTTCATTTTTTATCAATACTTAGTTTTTTAATGATTTTTAAAAACATCCACTTACATAGGTTCTTAGTAAAAAAATTGTTTATCACATGAGAAAAAATTTTAATTAGCGCAAGATCATGAATGTGATCATGAAGGTTCAGCTAACATCAAGACGCCTGAAATAATAAATCAGAGAAACTCAGACTACAATCCAGACTTACTGTATGAGTTACAAAAATGACAAAATGATAGTTTGAAGAGAACACTTTGATTCAACCGAAAGTGAATAAACTCCAATTGACCCAGAAGGGCAACTGGCTGACTGAAGGGCGGTAACAAAGCGTCATCTTTTAATAGAGGGGGCAAGGGTCAAAGCCTATCTTAATGTAAAATTTTGAGTGTCATTACTGTGGACGTTTTCAGTTAGGTTCATTTCAAATACATTTTGACTGGGTTAAAGATTATTTTATGAGAAATGAAAACTTGTATCCGTTGGTTGTTCAAGAATCAGCAGCTAGCCACTATTTCCAGGAAGTAGCCTAACACTCCGAAAGCCACTGTGAAATCACAATTTTTCCTTCAACTCAACGCTGACCGTGCATTACTTGTGAACTGGAACCAACATTTCCTCGCTGACCGTTTGTTGACAGTTCATGGCCGAGGAAACTAAATTCACCTTGAAAGAAGTTTCCCTTAGTTACTTTTCCTCTAAACTTAATCTCGCAATCCACTTAATCTCAAATTTACATTGTTGAAAGCCCTACTTCAAATGAAATCTAAATCCACAGCCAAATGGTCTTCCTCCTCCATTGACGTCACATAACCTACTTTTGTGGACATAAATCATTTAATTGTTTTGAGTTGACCGGGAATTGAACCATAAACCTTGACCGCTGTAATCATTCTGTTTGCCTCATGTGAGTTTGACTCCATGTAGTTGTCGGCTCGTCTGACAATTGGTTTGGTCATTCGCGTGACGCTCACATTAGTCATGTTTAAAAAAATAACCCTTACACTAAAAAATATCCCTTTATGCTTTACATTCCTTTGAGTAAGAAATAAATTTATAATGTAATCCTCTTTTTAAAATGTCACGTACTGTATCATACTGCCTGTCAAAATTCAAAGCTTGTATGAAATTCACTTTTATTGTAGAGCTCGGAGAAAAAGTTTATTTAGTTTTCATTGGTAAACAACAGGGAAATGTGGCAAGAAATCAAAAAATTTCATTTTTTTCTGAACAACACAGCTCAGGCCCTCAATAAGCTTTAGTCATACAAAACACCCCTAACACATCTGTATTCATATCTGTACCAATATCTGCTTCAAAACTTAGCTTATAGAAGCATTTATGTATAACATCCTCTACGTCTAGTAAAATTAGTACTCTATTTTGAGAAAACTGTTAATGTAGATGTTACTTTCTGTCTCTAGTTGCTGAGTGACGTCAAGATTGGGCCCGACGAATGGACTGGGCGACCGCGGACGAAATTCCAGCAAATCTTCAACAAGGTGAGACAAAATACAACATAACGTCTCTCAAGGTACACATGGTGTCCCTGAACTCTCTACCGACCTCTTATAGGTATTGTTCCTAACCTAAAGAAAAGCCAAAATATCATATATAAAATTTTGAAAAATTGATAGTTAATCATACAGCCGTAATTTTGTATTTTTTTATTAATAGTTTTTATTTTTAGAATGGTTTTCTGATATAAGTTAAAACTTGGTAAAAATTTTTAGATAAAGGTCCCATTGAAGAAAAGTAATAAATTTACAAACCATATTTTCAAAATGGCGGCTGTATAAATCTATAACCTTAAATAGCATCAAAACTGCATAAGGTAGCAAAGTTAGTGTTCTTATATGTTTAAAAAAAATTTTATTTCAAATCCAACGATGTAAAAATTATGGAAATAGCTTCAGAAACTAGCAAGATAGAGCGATTTAACTGAGGCTAGTCACGGTTGTATCGCTTCCCCAGGAGCAGTTTTGGTTTGAAATCCATTGTTGAGCTTTCGTCGCAATCACGCTTTTTGCGCGGCATCCTGCTCAGATGCATGACTATTATTAAAATCGTTCTATCTCGCTTATTTGTGAACCGATTCCCATAAATTTTACATCGTTGGATATTACATTAAATTTCCTAATTCAATTAATTAAGTATTTTAATTTCTTTTATTCTGACTGCCAAGAATCCAAAGCCAGATATGGTTATTTAATATTTATTTAAGTAATATTATCAATTTATAGAAAATTTTAATTGAACATTTTGAGTTTACTGAGTTCAAAATAATAAAAAAGGGTGACTAAAATCATACAGGAAATAAACATTTGTATTAAACCCTGTTTTAAGCTGACTAAAATAATGGATCTCGTTTAAAAGATAAAGAGTTAACCAATACCGGTTAAACACGCAGTTAACATTCCATAAAGATATATTTCCCACCGTGTTTTGGGTTTAAGGGATTAACAGAGTGGTAAACCAATATTTGATAAAGCAATTTAAGCCTCACATGAACAAACATGCAGCTAAGAAGTTAAGATAAAATATTTGACTATGGATAATCTTTTTACAGCCTTTTATGCTTGAAATTTAAGTTTTTTATAACTTATCACATCCTAAACCAGATTTCCTTCGGATAATAACTTATCTTGGGATGAACGTTCTCAGCTTAATTATCATACAAGGAGAATGTCCGTCCATTAAGTATATTATGTTTTAAATTGTTTAAAGTGAATTATAAATATTTCCCATCATGAACATGACATCTACATACGCTGTCTAATTTACTTAAAATTCTTCAAACCATTTGCTGAGCTTGTTAGACAAGAAAATCTGAAAACCCTAACTTGCCTTTTTATGCTTAGTACAAACTAATTTTTGCATTTTATGTCAAAATACCCCCGATGCTGCAGATCTGGGTACTCAGCAAATTTCCTACCAAATTTTTATTTCCCCATAACACTATGGGGGTGAGTACGTAGATTTGGTGCCATATGAGTTTCGTAAGCAAATATAAGTTAAACCTTACTTAATTAAGAACATACCAAATTTTATCAATTTCTATTATTTTTTATTTTTTTCATAGACACCATTGAATTGAGTATGTAAATTTGTCGCCACATGGATTTCGCAAGCAAATATAAGTTCCTATTGAATGTACAAAATAAATTTTATCAACCTATGTCTATAAATAAACAAGTTTGAGGGTTTTGTTGATTTTACAAAAAAATAACATGGGAAATATAATTTTTTATTCTCCATAACCATTCTAAGCAAAGTCAAAAATTTAAAATAAGTTACTAAATTGTTTGTTTTTTGAGAAACGGTTTCAGTTAAATTGGTGGAATTTTTAAAATTAATGTCAAAACAGCCAAGAACCCATTTTTGACCCATTTGAAAACTTGTTAATACTGTCCGATCATTCTGGTTTGCAAACTTGATCAAGTAAATGCTGCCTTACACCCCTGTACTAAATTTGATCAAAATCGGAGGTTCCATTCAAAAGTTATCGTGTTCACGGACAGATATTGTATAGATGGAGATATATTTGAACGGTGTTTTTTTTCTTCTGGGGACCTCAAAACAAAATACCCCCGTCGCAGCAGACCTGCGTACTCAGCGAATTTCCAGATGATCTTGAGATATTGTATTTTCCCCATAGACACCATAGGAATGGGTATGTAGGTTTGCTGACTTGGGATGTTGTTAGAAAATGTTAGTTTTGTTTGGAAATGTAATAGTTACGTTAGGTAAATGTCAAACTGTCTCAATATTCGGCACTTTTTAATTTTCCCCATAAATTTCATGGGGGTGAGTATGTAGGTTTGCCGCCATATGGGTGTTGTAAGCAAATATCAGTTACATCCTCCCTAGTGAATGTACATACCAAATATTATCAAGTTATGGTGTTCTTTTCATTTTCCCCATAAACCCCATAGGGGTGAGGACGTAGGTTTGCCGCCATGTGGGTGTTGTAAGCAATTTTTAGTTGAACCCTACCAAGTGAATGTATATACCAAATGTTATCAAGTTATTCCAATAAATAAACGAGGTACAGGGTTTCGTTGATTTCCCATAAGATTAACATGGAAAACCTGTTTTTGGCTTTTCTCCGTAACCTGTTAAGCCAAGTTAAAAATTCAAAATACTAAATTGTTTATTTTTTTAAGCTCTTTAAAATGGTTTTAGTTAAAATTGTTGAATTTTGAAAATTATGCTCCAAAAATGCAAAAAACCCATTTTTGACCCTTTTGAAACCCCATAAAACCCCGTTCCCATAACCCGATCATGCTGGTTCGCGAACTCATGAAAATAGACCTAGTGGTACACCTTCATACCAAATTTCATCAAAATCGGAGGTCCCCTTCAAAAGTTATCAGTACCACGGACACATAGATATATATATATATATATATATATATATATATATATATATATATAGATATATATATATATATATATATATATATATATATATATATATATATATATAGATATATATATAGATATATATATATATACATATATATAAAAATGAACGAACGGTGTTTTTGGCTCCTGGGGACCTCGAAATGAAAAAGTAACATGGTCCCGGGCTTAGGTCTTACCATGGCTACTACCGTAATAGCGTATTCCCTATAGGAAAATTCGCTAAAAGTAACATGATCCCGGGGCTTAGGTCTTACCGTGACTACTACCATAATAACATGTTGAGTGTTATCAAAATATAATTATTCAGCACTAATGCACAACACCCTTTACTTCTTTTTCTTTACATGCAGTTGGGTTTTAAAAGTTTACTTGTGGAAAATATTTTTTATTTATAAAGGTCTGTAGCCCAGCATTGAAACATGTTCCCAGGTAGTATGGCTGATAGGTACTTCACGGAACTCTATACTGGTCATCGTATGCGGATTCTTGGGATATTACCTCTACGAGCCTAATGTCCCTTTGAACAAACAATCCGTTCTCCTCATTGGTAAGTTTGTCAAGCTTAAAAACTACATTTTTTATATTTTGACTTTGAATACCTACCACTTGTAGATAAATTGTATTAAAAACAATTATGTAATGTTTTTTGATAAATTTAAGTATGAAATTTTTTTATAAAAAGGGTGTCACATGGAGTGGTGTTACACGCTATGGGCCCGGGAGATATTTGTGCACCCCCCCCCCCCCTTGTTATGAATCACCAAACAAAAATACCCAAATGTCTTAGGCATTTAACATGTGAATTTGCAACACAACATATTTAGAACTAACAATATAGTTTTATTGTGTTCACTTTCGACTGCATTGTATAGTATAAAATGTTAACCTCTGACACTTAGTTGCTTACTCACGTCACAAAAATGTGTGATTCTATGATTTGTACAATTTGTGATAAACGATCTAACCGAACATAAATAAAATAATATTAAAATACTTAGCGACAACATGTCAATAAACTTTTTCATAAGACAAAGGCGGTGAGACATGAGTCTCATAATTGAACAAGACGAACTGAGCAACTGACAGACAACAAATCAGATAGGCTTGTCTCCTATATGTCTCCAAACAGGTTAGGTTTGGATATGTGAAAAGGTATAGGTTAGGACGGTGTGCACAAGCAGAGTTTGTTGTGCGTATATCTTTATTCTAGTGTCCACTCACCGATGTAAAGGCCGCCAACGATTAGTAGCAACGATTGGCAACAATCAGGAGGCAGAACCGAGAGTGGGAAGTATTCAATTGGCGCACAGTTTTAAAGGATTTTCTTTTGCTTTCCCCCTCTTGCGCCACTGGGCCCATTTAGAAACCGACCCTATGTACACATGGTGATTTTAGTGTTATCACAAGGAGTAAGTTGCACAACTCCTTAATTACCTAATTGAGTACGTTCCAAGCACAAGTCTTTTGTTTATGTGTACATGGCAAAGTAGCCAGGTCAACTTTAAAACTGGTTTATACTTAGCTGTTGCAATGTTGACATTGAAACTTCGATAACATGTGGTAATTCTTTAATCTGTTCACTATGATGAACGTCCAATAATGTATTAGTAGACAGCAGGGAGTTCATGTCATCTGGAGGGTTTGGAAAACCCCAACTCAGGAACATGAGGAACAGTTGGTTGGTTAGCCAGTGAGGGGGCAGAACAGAGCCTGAATATCAGTTGTCACAGAAACACTGGAGTTGATCCTTCCCTTTCCTAAGTTTTTAATTAGGAGCAGGTCTTTTGTAATTTATTCTGTGTAACTTACATGTGGATGCTCTATTCCGAGGTCGATAGCCAAAGCTCATTTTTTCAATCCACAACTTAATTTTTCGCCTCTTCTTATGCTTAGGACATGACAGTTATATCTTTGTATTTTTTTACAGTAAAACCCATAAAATTAGACAAAATATGGACTTCGACAATGTCATGTTTGATAAAAGTCTTGTTTTATGGAGCCCAGATTGTAGTACTCTTTACTATTTACCTGATCATGTCGGCTCTCAAAAATGGTCATGAAGTGCTGAAAAATACAATCAAACAATGAAAATTATTGTCTGTCAATAACGATCCTATATAAAATAATGGCCTCATTTTTATATAGGATCGTATCTATTGAATCATATATTTTTAACAGATCATAATCGTATATTTTTAACAGAATCATATCTATTGACTGTAAATTTTGTCAAAATGGCACATGGTGCACGGTTGAGCACTGTGGTCACGTTTGGAGATTTTGAGCTATTAAGAGTTTTGAGTTATTGGAAGTCAAGTTCGTGAAGCTTTAATTTATTTTCAACATTCTGTTTATCCTTGGATGGGATCATCTGACTCTCCCTCTGCCCTACAGGCTACATCCCGCCCGGCCTGCCCACCATTGAGCTGCCTCCGTTCTCCGTGACCAAAGGCAACATCACGTACGGGTTCGTGGACATGGTGTCCCAGATGGGTCAAGGCGTGATAGTCACACCTCTCATTGCTCTGTTGGAGAACATCGCCATCTGCAAGGCTTTCGGTGAGTTAGCTCTAGCCTCTAGCACCGAATGCTAGGGTTGTGTTAGGCAAGTTCATCAGATAGGTGAAATGTTTGATTCTCAAGATTTGAGTGAGGAAGAAATTCAAGTGAGGCAACTGTGACCCATATGTGAAACAATGTTAATTTTTCATAAAAAGTATATCATGAGGGTCCTAAAAATATTGATAGATGAGAAAATCAAGCAAATGGACCTTATTCATAAGTTGGAAAGATGATTATCCTCTTTGTAAGCATATATTTATGTAAATATTTGCAAAAGATACCAAGGCACAAGGCAGACACAAGGGCAATTATGTAATATTTTTAAAGGCCTTAATATGGAAACAACATATTAACATTTTACTTTAAAGCTTCATAATGTTCAATATTTTAAAGATTTTAACAAGTATTTTTAGCATGCCCTAGGTATAAACCTCTTTTTCTACATCATATTTATTTAAACATAAAGTAGTGTAATACATATCGACGAAGTTTTCATAAACAAAGCTGAAGGTATTGTGCTGTTTATACTTGATATACCTACTCTCTAACATATTCTTAGGAAAAAAATATTTAAATCAACTGAAGAGTCTACCATGCATGACTAGACATCTTATTGTCTTACACCTATTAATCACTGCATGGTTTGTCGCAGCCAATGGCAAGACCGTAGATGCGACCCAGGAGTTGATTGCCATCGGGCTCTGCAACATCGGCAACTCCTTCTGTCACAGCTTCCCGGGGTCCGGCTCCCTGTCCCGGAGTGCCGTCAACAACTCCAGTGGAGTGCGGACGCCTCTTGGCGGCCTCTACACCGGTGAGTGGGCACTAGAATGAAGATAAGCGCAACAAACTTTGCTTGTGCACAACCTCCTAACCTACCTTTTCACATATCCTAACCCAACCTGTTTGGAGACAAGTCTATGCAGTATAGATTTCTGACAGTACATCATTAAGATCATCATTTTAAGATAGGTTTCAATTAGAAATAAATCATAATTTTATAAAATACCTCCGTCGCAGCAAACCTGTGTACTCAGCGAATTTCCAACAGAATTTGGTTTCTTAGTGAATTTCGCATAGGGAAGAAGCTATTTCCGTTAGGTCTCATATGGTAAGAATTAAGCCCGACACCATGTTACTTTTTTTGTTTTGAGGTGTCCAGAGACCAAAAACAATAGTCACTAAAATTTATATACAGTAGAACCTCGATATTTTGACACTTTGTGGACTTATTTCAATTACTTGACTTATAGTCAAGTATATCTCAAAAGAATTACCTAACCTCACTTTGAGAGGACATGTTCATGAACATAGTACTCGAAGCAGAAATAGTGCTTTTAAGGTTATCCAAATCACTACAATTTCACTTCTCCATAGGTTTAAAAATTTTAAACAAAATTATTCATAAGTAAGAATTTAATCCAAACTCCCATACTATTAATAAGAAGTCCTGAGATAACTTTATGAGTTGGCCTTGGCTAATCCTTTTTATTCACTACAGGAGTTTCTATCTTTAAGAGATAGCGTCTTAAATTTTTAATAGAACACCACGTTCTCAATTTTAAATTTTATGTACTTGTTAGGTTATATTTGTTATTTATTTTTCTGTTATCTGTGATTGTTAACTATAATTATTAGTGATTGTTAATCTTTTTTGTCTTGATTGTACATTTAAATATGACATAAGTGCAATTTCGCTTGTATATTAAGACATTTCCACTTGTACAAAATGTACCTAAAGGAATAAATGATTTGACTTGACTTGACTATAGGACAAAGCTTTTAGGATGGCTTAATCATCAAACTCTTTACATGCCTGCCACACATTCTCCCAACAGTTCAATACCCTACTTAAGCACCCACAAGGCCAGTAAACAGATCGTAACGGATTCCTAGAGGATGAAATGGACTCTTGGTTACTAAAGATAGTTGACGGTTAACAGGAAAGTTTAGAAGGTCCCGCGGGAGCTTCTAGAGGCAAGTTGGGCATAGCCATTTTGAAACCAACATACCACAGAGTCTGACCTCAAACATGTGATCTACCAAACCGAATCAAAATGTGTTATCCTCCTTTGTTGCCATATTACTTACTTTGGGTACAGTCCCTTAGAAATTTAACCCTTGAACGTTACATCACATGTATTCACTCTGTTCCATCACCGAGTGCTGTGATAGCTAGAATTCACAGCCAATTTTTAAACCACAGCTCAATTTTAGGTCAGTTCTCATGTGTTCAGGATATGGCGATTGTGTTTCCAAAACTATGCCTTCCTGCAAATTCTTTAAGGTTTTAAAAACAAGAGGAAAGCTTTATTGGAAGCCCAAACATATCGTTATTTATTGAAATATTTGGTGGTAAATATAATTTAGTAAAAAAAACATAAATTTCTCTTGATAAACAATTCAATGTATTTTTCGATCATGTGCACTGGTACCCTAAAATATTTTACAAAACATTATCATAATTTTGTATTGTTCCTTTTGTTTTGCACTGTCCTGAACATCTCATTTCCTGCCGCAGGGGTTCTGGTGGTCTTCTCCCTCCTGTTCTGCACCCCGTACTTCTTCTACATCCCCAAGTCAGCGCTGGCGGCCGTCATCGTAGCCGCAGTCGTGTTCATGGTGGAGGTTCGGGTGGTCAAACCCATCTACAGGTCCAAGAGTGAGTGTCTACTGACTAAATTAACAAAACTTAAATGTTTGTTTGTGCAAAACAATCTTCAGACAATCTGTAGTGATTACCGTAAAAATTGTTTGTTTGTTGTTGATAATGTTGTATGAAAAAAAATCAAATTTACGAAGCCACATATCAAAGTTTACATGGCAAAATGCCCTCTTGATAGATGTAATGGTACCCAATCTTTAATTTCTTAACCTATAAACAAGATCTTTGCACAATTGTGCTCAGTATTAGAACTATACCATGCTGTAGCACACAATTTTTCCATAGTTAGTGGTGCTCTAATGATGGTGGTGATATCTATAACTACAAGCCAGTGTTAAGGCTGTTTTTACAATGAGGTAGAGATTTGCAAAAATATGTGTAGCTGTGTTGTTATTGATTTGTGTGCAAGTGTGGCAAAGCAAACCATCCCATACTTCTTTTTAAAGGATAAAAGGAATTGAAGGGGGGTATTGTTGGGAAAACATGATTCAAGTTTCCATCCACAACACAATTCACATTGTCACTGGTAACAGTTTAGCGGCTACAACGTATGTGTTGTTTTGGATTGTGTTTTTTATGGTTGAATGTGTAAAACTTTTGTGGATATTGTTATTACTTCATCACTACATCTTTCTCTTGGATAAGGATAACAATTAATCTGTGTGATTATCAGTTAACAGTCACTCATCTATTCACTGATCCGGGTAAATATTTCTAATTATTGTCATGTGTGTCTACAGAGAGTGACCTGATTCCGGGTATTGCAACGTTCATCGCCTGCCTCGTGTTGAGACTCGAGGTCGGGATCCTCATCGGGATTGGTCTTAACCTCATCAGCATCCTGTACCACGCAGCCCGGCCCAAGATATCCATGGAGATCATGAAGGTTTGTATCGTCACGGTAAAACATCGCAAACTCGCCTGCACTACTCGACCGTGCGTCATGTGACTCACCAATAGCCATTTACAGTGTTTTATTCACTTCCTGATCATAGACATGGAATTTGGGTCGTTAGATGCAATTTGAGTGCTAATGCAATGGCTCTCTTGTAGTTCAATCCTTGTTAACAACCTCTTTTAATTATTTTATCAGTACTGGTGTACTGTTGCTCAAAATCTAACAATTTAATCTGGACTATCCCATGTAATTGCTAAAATATGTTACTTTTAGTATTAAAACAATAACACCCCACCAATCCAATATTGTCATTATCAGTACCTAATTGCCAAATAACACTTATTTACAGCTGTACATTAACATATGTTTAAAATACTAAACCCAAGCCCAATTTAATTCTAATGGGAAAGTTTAAAATTGCAATGATGTATAGTGCCTTTGTTTTAAGTCTAGTACCAGGTTAACCGAGAGTTGCTCGTTGGTTTTAATTCACTTTTGCTATAGTTTCATGGTAATGAAGCTAATAACCAAACTCTTTTAACAGCTGTTAAAAACTGCAGCAAATTATTGTTCCTTCATTTTGTTTACTTTTAGTTGTTATTTCGTAACCAAAATAGCAACCCATAAGAACAATGTTAAAAATTACGATTTTAAAACTTAATTTGAGACAAAATTTGATTTTTCCTGGGGTTGAGGCTGTTTCAAAACTTGTTTTTGGGCCAAAACACTCTTAAATGCAAAGTTTAAGCAAAATCTCACAGCTAGATTTCGAGATCGTGGAACACACATCCCTTCAGACATTCCTCGTATTATAGTATAGGATTTCTCATAAATTGTTGATGGAAACAACTACAGATCAAGCCCTATGCAACACAAACTTGACACCACAAACTTGAAAAATCCACAGAAGCGTTAGAATATAACAGATTTTTTATTTTATTTATAAAAAAAATGTAAGTTCTTACCTCTAAAAAATTAAAGAAAAAATAACTTAAAACAAGGGAAATCCTCATTGTTGATACTAATGCATAGTTATTGGATACAATTCTGTCACTGTTGCATGTTTTTTGTGCTCCGATTGTTGACAATTTTTATTACAATTTTCTATTGGTATTTCCGACTATTTAGTGGGGCTCCACCCTTTTTCTGGGCCTGATTATCATTGAGTTCCAAGATCAACCGGAATGCTCTACTGTACAAGTTATTTGAGTAAACGAGTCATATCTTGAATTTATTTATGGATTTTATTTCTCTTCCGAAAATTCGCTAAACTGAACAGGGTCTGGTCTTGATTATCGGTACTCTTCTGCAGTGACCTTTGTTGTCTACATTGCAGAGCCGAGGGGGGGTCGAGTATTTGCTGCTGACCCCCGACCGATGTCTCATCTTCCCCTCCGTCGACTACGTCAGCAACCTGGTGACCAAACACAGCATCAAGCAAGGCATCCCTGTGGTCATAGACTGCTCTCACATCTATGGAGCGGACTTCACGGCCGCTAAGGTATTGTATCGATTGTGATAGTTCATAGGGTTAAAATATACTAGTGCAACATACATACACTGATAATACATGATCAATGGAAAATGCATAAGCATGTATAAAAGTTTGCAGTCTTCATTAGCAATGTCGGAGAAAAGAAGAAAAGGTTCAGTGCTCTTTCTTCACTGTTCTGAAATTCTAGTTTGTGCTAAAAATAAAAAAAGTGCCCTAGATGAGTATTTAAGCATTAATGTTTGTGCATTATGGCACGGCATTTAGATTTCTTGTGCCACAGCCATTGAGTTTTCAGAAGTTTTAACAGTCACAATGGTTTCTAAAATGTACAACCCATAGACAGTCATTATGCCCAGGTCAGAAAATTGCTTTTTAACTGAGTCCTGATTTTTTAGATTTAATATTATTCTGAGCGCTTATTTTCTGAAGTAATAATATACTATTCAGATTTGAGTCACTAGTTGCACCATAAATTGCAATTCCAAATGATATATGAGAATTTACATGGGCAAAATAGATCATCTTAAGGGTTTTGGTTGAACAGAATTTAGCCAAAGTTCTTAATACAAACAATCCAGAACAAATTTTATTTTTAAGGCTAGGACATGACCATCCCAGGATAAACTTTCATCAACCAGAAGACCCAAAAATTTAGTTTCATTCACTCTGTCTATTTCACTATTTATTTTTTTTTCTTGAATTGGTTTGTTTTGTTTTTGTTTTGTATGAAAGGATATAAAATTAGTTTTTGCCAGGTTTAATAATAAATTCTTGTTATCAAAATAAGTTTTGAAACATAAGAGATTTTTATTTATTACTAATTCTACTTCCTTTAAATCTTTACCACAAACTAACAAATTGGAGTCATCTGCATACAAACATAATTAGCTTTGAGGACTAGAAATTAAATGGGGCATACCCCTAAAATAGCACAAGAACAAAACAGGTCCAAGAATGGAACCTTGTGGAACTCCATGAGCAATAGTGTTTAGGGAAGATCACACTTGTATTAATTCATTTGATTTATTTATATGTGTTAATTCAACAAACTGTTTTCTATCTGAGATGTATGATTTAAACCAATTCATTTCCTTACCACAAATACCAATGTTTTCAAGAGTTTTAAGAAGTTTACTGTGATGAACACTATCAAATGCTTTGCGCAGATCCATGAATACTCCTATGGCATTTTCACGTTTGTCAATGGCATCAACTATGGCTTCAACGATTCTATGCTGGCAGTGGTCACTGACTTGCCAGCCCTAAACCATGCTGCTCAGCATCATACAAGTCGTTTTTCTCAAGATATTGAATTAAAAACACATGGCCTAGAACACATGGCCTGCTCATAGATTTTTGAGAAAGTAGGGATGATTGATATTGGGCGATAATTGCCTGGATCTGTGGTCACTACCTTTTTTAATCAACTCCTGCTGCCAAGTATCTCGGGGTTATGGTGGACACCAAGTTAAGCTAGAGGGATCAGATATTCCGTACGGCGGACAACACAGCTAAGGTAGTCACTCACCTTAGTAGGCTGATGGCCAATGTCGGGGGTCCCCGATCCAGCAGAAGACTTCTGCTGATGTCCACAGTCCAGTCCGTGCTTCTTTATGGAGCAGAGGTGTGGGCAGACGCTCTCGATAAAGAGCTAAATAGGTTACGTCTTGCCCGGGTTCATCGTCAAGGGGCGCTCCGGGTGTGTTCCTCCTAGCGGACAGTGTCCGAGCCTGCCATCCTGGTCGTCGCCGGAGTCATCCCTGTCAAGCTCTAGGCAGGAGAGAGGAAGGCGATTTATTAGAGACAAAGGGAGATTAGCAAGGACACGGCAAGAACAGAAGAGCGCTCCTAAACCTTCCTTCCACCAGTGGCAACACAGCTGGGAGCACGACACCCGAGGATGATGGACTGCGCGACTTATCAAGCAGGTCCAACCATGGGTGGAATGACAACATGGGAATGACAACATGGGAGGTGGTCTACTACCTGACCCAATTCTTGACAGGTCACGGATATTTTCGGTCGTATCAGAACCGGATGGGCAAGACCGGTTCACCGGACTCCTGCATTTATTGCCTGGGCGTTCCTGACGATGCGGAGCACAACTTCTTCAGCTTCCAACGTTGGGAAGGGCACCGCCTGGAGGCCGCACAAATTTTTGGTGCATTTTTGGTGGACTCGGTCTGCCAAAAGATCTTGTAGGATTAGGGCAACTGGGATTGTCTCACAGTTCGTCCGGGGCATCCATCTGGAAAAGAAAACCGATCTGGACTGCGAAGTCGCCCAGATCCCTTGATCGATTGGCTGGATAAGGAGTGAGCCCCACGGGCATAAGCCAAATTTAGAATTTAGGCCTAGCCTGACGTAATGTGATAAATAATTTCAGGTTAGAATCCTAAAGAGTACAGGAGGTTTTTAGTGGTAAACCTGTTTCTTAAGGGAGCCTCACACTACAGGCTGGCCACCTGTGTGTGTACTGCATTTCTCCCCCCCCCCAAAAAAAAAACCTAAATTTATAGCATTTAAAAAGTTGGCATTTATATTTAGGATTCATTCGACCTCTTCTGTCCAGGTAATAGAAATGCTGACGCAAGACTTCTCTCGGCGGAGACAGCCGCTGTTTTTCTACAACCTCAAGCCGAGCGTTGTTGCCGTCTTCGAGGGCATCAAGCCCAAAGACTTTGTAGTCTACTACAACGAGCACCAACTGGACAATATGCTTCTTCAACACACGTAAGTGAGTCTTCTTAGTTGCACATTCAATGGCAGCGTATGACCAGAGAGATGTACTACAATGAAAATACTTAGTCCACATTCGCTTCATATCTTATATTGGACACCACCTCTAATGGGCCAGATACAAATTTGCCAAAAGAAAAACAGGTGGAAAATCGGGGCCGTCAAAACATACAAATTTGTAAATTCCAGGAACTAGCGGGCAGCTCCTCCGCGAACTCGTAATGTGGCCAGTCGAGCCCGTCCCCTATACTTGTTTGTTTGCTATTTAGTATTTAATACTATACTCACGGAGCTAATTAAAAACAAACCTCTCAAAGGACTCTCATGGTAATCGTCAAAATCTTATGCTTCCTCTAATGAAGTATAACATCGACACATAGGACATGCGTGACTAATAATAGCTTACAGCATTTCTATCCCATGGCAAATAATCTATGTACACAACCCAAGGCATTTATAAATTTATGTAAATAGAATAACAGTTTTGTCTGAACATTGCTTAGAACAATGAAAATTTGGGCTATTTTACGTGGTATTGCCTAATCAACCAGAATGAGTTTTATCTTAATATCTGTCTCTCTTTTTTTCTGTTTGCGTGTTTGTCAGTAACGTTAATTGACCCTACTAATTGCCCATTTTTAACAGCATAACGGCTTTACTGGATTTTGTCCATTTTTTCTCTCATAAACCAGGGTGGTGTGAAGTTTTTTATTGACAACTTTAATCACATAAGCGACCTTATCGCTTTGGCTCCACAGTACGACAAAGTAGCCAAGTTACACGAAAAATGACATTCTTCATTCTAATCTATACAGGGAGCTGTAAAGTCTGGAAACGGCTTAGTATTTTTATGAATATTTAAGCTACAAGTTTAAAACTAAGTGAATTAATCAATGGCAAAATTGTGTTTACTTTATAACAACCGAGTATCCTAGTCTGATGAGGTACGGCCCATGAGGAGAAGCTGAGGAATAATGAAGTAAAGAATTATACTTGCTTATAAATAATATAGATTACAAAATATTACGTTTTTTTTTTCATGGAGAAATTAAGAGGTGAATCTTTTTTCGCAGGGCAAACCTACAAAAGATGCAGCACCAACAAGTTAAATCATGAATGGCAGGAGTTTCCACCTCAGCATCGTGGAAGACTAAAACTTCTCTGAGAAAAGGAGGGATCTTTTTCTGAGTTTGGTTCATGCTTCGTAGCAACAAATATCTTGAATGCCACCTGAAAGCATTTAGATGCAAACACTGTCAAATAATTTATAAGCATTTTAGTCATCTGATTTTTTTATAAGGATAGACAAGTATTATTTTATATAGGAATTAAATGTGAAGTTGAATGCCTTAAGATTGTGAAGTGGAAAGAAGAATCATTTATGAAATGTTTTAACATTTTTAACTATTAATTTTTATTCTAGTGATACAATAATTTTTTTAAATAAAATATTTTGTTCTTATATTACTCTGTGAAGTACATTATTAGTTACTTTACAGTAGCAGCTAAATTATAACTACATTCATTGTCAGTTTTCAGTTTTTTTTTCCTTAACACCAAATAAATATTAAAAGAAATTTATAGGAATCCCAAACAAATGCATTTTTATAAACTTGCATTGCAAAATCACACTCATATAGAGTTTCTAAAAACTGGGATCTGACTACAAAAATAAAATTAAGATTTAATTTCAAAATTGATTTTATTTCAGTGCAATTTGTAAAAGAGTAGACAATAAGATTAAGGAAACATGTATAATTTGTAACTTTAAGATGCACTGTAAGATAGATCAAAAATGCTGTGATAAGTGATTAAAATGAAGGGGCTTCAGTGTAAGAGTTTTGGATTTGGATATGATTTCCTGTCTTTAAAAGCTATCACAAATGTAACTTTGTTATTAGAAAATATTACAATCGGGAAATCAGGTTACAGTAGAAAATAGACTATAAAGGAAAAAAATAATGTTTGTCACATACAAATGATTAAAACCCAAAAATAGGTTATTATAATACAAATATTTTTATGGACAACGTTTTGCCTCCAAGTATTAAATTAGACTGTAGATATTTTGAATTCATGTGTTTTTGTATTTTGTGAAGTACTCTAGTAGCTCTGTAAATTGTATAAATACACTTATTTTAATAGAACTGTGGATATGAATTTAATTTAGACCCCTTTTCACTAATCAAACAGTAAAAAATGGTCTATGCTGCTTGATATATCTAAAAAATATTAAAAAGATGTCAATATAATTTATTTTTATTTTTTTAACAATAAACTATAATTTAAATTATTCTTTTAATATTGTGAGCAACACAAGTATATTAGTGGTTAGAGCATTACTAGACAAAAAAAGTTAATCAACTTTAATCATACAAAGGTAGTTTTAAAATATCCCCCCTCATACTACACAGAACAACTTAGTAGAATGAAACCCGTACATGTCCATATTCAGTCCTTAGTACGACTAAAAATATTTATTATTTCTTTTTAAGCTCACTGTAGGAAATCACAAGAAAAACTCAAACACCAACTATGGTTATATGCATTATCGTTTGTGAGATAACACGAAAAAATTCCTGAAAATAGGATATTGAAAGGAACATGGTATCAATGAACTTAGTCTATAGGAATAAAAAACAATGCAGGAAATAACGATCCCCATTCTGTCCCCACTCCAGATTCCAAAACAATATGTTTTGCCTACCTACTCACTGGCATTGGTTCTTTTAATAGCTTTAAGTTTATCCTCAATAGACACACAAACCTTTGTCCACTTTTCACTCATATTTCTACAGTCGATTAATTGACATTCCACAGACAGAAAGAAAGAAGTTTTTTTTTGGGTACAGTTTTCCAAGTACAACTTAAAATGAACTAGTTCTTGATCACCATAGCTTGTATTAATACACCCAAAATCTTCATATGCTGGCAATACATTTTTGAGAAATATTGCACAAAATCTTAATTCATATGAATCGTATGTGATTAAGGATCAAAATATATATAAAAAATAAAAAAAAATTAAGAAAAGCTCAAAGGTATACTTAATTAACCTTGCTCTGTACTAAGTTGAGGAATTATAACAATCAACGTATGGATTCCACAGTTATTAAAGATGTCTTAATTATAATGTACCAACTTTAGAGATTAAAATACTGTAAAGAAGTGACACTTTTCATGTATAAAAATGAATAAAATAAAAAATAAAGATAATTGATTGATTTGGCAATTTAGCCTACAGTCTGTAACTGATATTACTAGGACAAAGAATTGCTTAAGTTTACTGAGCAAATGCTCGGCCCCCATGTACTTTGTACTAATGGTTTCAATATTTGTTTGTATTATAAAACTATCTTCTTTCAATTTAAATTTCATAAAAGATAAATATATGATACCAAACATTCTTAGCAATACTTTTAATGCATATCCCCTCGGCTGCATTTTATCATGAAATAAAACAAATTTTGACTGATAATAAATTACTGGCTGTTAAATACATTGACTGATAAAACTATATTGGTATAAAGATATTGGAGGCCAAAATACAAACAAGACATTGGAGTGAAAATTAATACATACAAATCAACAGGAGGCAGGTAAAAATCGCACATAAACAAAAAACAATAAGATTTTATTATGAAAAACATACCACGAGTAATAAACAAATACAAGCTATTCTAGTGTCTTTATTGAATATCTGCGCACCGTGAGGAAATGGTAACTTGGAACAGGTATAGAACAGGCTTATAGAACCGTCGTTCTAGCATTAGGCAACAACGTTGATCCCAGAAAGAGCTTTAGTGAGATTGGCAAAGAAAGTTAAACAAATCAAAAAGGCAGTCCAAACAATGCATATATTAAACTAAACAATAACATAACATTTAATAATAATTTATCAGTATGCATATTTTACTAACTAAACATACTATAAACAGTATAAGGCCTATAGATGTTTACCAGTTTCCTTAGTAAATTATCAAGGATCTAATAAATTATAACATCTGACTCTACAGATATAAAAGTCTTAAACTTGTCTTTTTTATTGAAACCAAACAACTTTACAAACCTTAAACTCAACAAGTTTTTAATTCTTAACGTACAGACGGAAAACAGCGTAATCAGACGATTTCACTTGTTACACTTGAAATAGGTCTCTCTTGAGGTGTCTAGCAGACCACTAAGTCACTCAAACAGATTATCGAGAAATTCCTTTATTCATAGAAAACGTAGGAATATTTATGCTTGCTACATTGTTACAAGTTAGAGAGAAATTTTAGTTCAAAATGCAGAAATTTATAACCCATCTCCATCACATTCTGAGTGCTTTTCTGAAGCTAAAAGGTTACAATGTAAAAATAATTTTCTACCTACTGCTCCACTTTTAAATGTACATGATAGTTGATGAATGTAGTGCTGATTGACAGACACAGCTTTCTAACCTCAAATATGACACTGAACATTTCTACGAGATCTATTTAGAAACTCCTTGAATTGACAATGAAACAAAGGCAAAAAGTGCATTTTTGAGAGACCAAAAGCAGGACACTTACAGTAGATGATTTTTGTAAAACAAGTTTGATTAGTCAGGACTGAGGACTAATCTCTTGCAGGTAAGAATATGTTGGGTGAAGTGTTTTGGCACTTACTGGTACTAAATTGCACTTTTCATTTTCTCAATAATGAATTTAACTCTATTTTTCTCTGACTAAAAAATTTCTTCTAGATTTTTAACAACAGCTAGACACCCCGAAGATTCCATAGCATAAATACATTATATATTGCCAAGACAAATGAGTAAAATAAATAGTAACGAAATGAAGCCTAATTAAAGGTATAATACTTAAAAACTGGATGGACGAAACACGATATCAGCAGCAACCAATGTAATTCGGATGGTTCTCAAAGATGAAAGACGCTTCAACTGAAAAACACCATGAGCAATTATTAGGGTTTTTGCTTTAAACAACAATGAGTGTCCTTGGTAACTTTTGATAAGTGAAACCTTAGTTCAAAAAAATCAATAAAGGATTCACACTTTGAAAGAAGAGAATATTTAAACAAATCGGGGTATCATGCATCTGGCACTGTAATGTGTGTATAAACCTGTTGTATTGTTAATACCATTATTTGGGCTCCCAAGCAAGTGAGGAGGTACTTTTCACACATTTGAATTTTTTAAACGTAGGTGAAAAAGTGTAGGGTTAGGCTACAAACTGGGCATTAATTAAGGGGTTTCCCAGCGGTGTTCTCTTGTTGCTACATTACATTCTCCCTGTACAAAGATATCCACTTCATAAATTTTAATATTTCTTCCCAAAACAATTAGACAGACTATAGTGGTAATTTTTAGAATAAAACTTATTTGATAATCCAAAGTGTAGACAACATATTTTTAACACAATTTCTTATAAAAAAATGTTCAACAAAAATATTAGATTTTCCATTCCATCATTAATGTTAGATATTCTTTGTGACAGTCCCTTCCTCATTATTCTTGATATTCCTCATGATATTCCCAACCCTTTTCTAGTCCTTCTCAATATTCCTCTTACATTCCCTCCCTTTCCCTCCTCTTCCTCAATATTTCCACCCCTTTCCCCAACGTTCTCGATATCTTGCCACTTCCCTCAATTTTCTCGATATTATATCACTTCCCTCATCTTTCTTGATATTCCTCATGATATTCCCACCTGTTTTCTTCACCTTCCCAAAACACTTTTGCCCCCCTTCCCTCACCTTTTTCTACAGTCCTCGTGAAATTCCTGTCCCTTCCCTCGTTACCCTAGATACTTCTCATGACACTCCCACACTCACCGACAGTCTTGGCGGCCGTCACCGTCCGATGATGGTCGGTTCATCAGCCATCGCCACCTCTTCGTTCGGCGCCTTATCTCGTTTGCGCTTCTTGCTGTACCACATAAATGCACAACCTGCCGAAACATACAAGGACTTGAAATAAATATACAAATAACGAGATAACTGAAAAGTTAATGGCAAATGGCACGAATATCTTACTATGAATAAACACCCTCTAATAAAACATTCAAACTGTTATTTAAAAAAAAAAAATAATAAAAACATAAGTTTTAGCAGATGGAATAAAAAATTCCTCAATAAGACTAGTATAAATGTGAAAACTACCAACTACTTTTTTACACCAATATTTTTTATGTCTAAAAACATTGTACTGGTCTAAAAGCACGTGACAAAAGTATGTTTTTTCCTCTATAAAGGAAAAACTCAAATGTTTCCTTATATGAGTGTGTGAGTAAGGACAGTAGAGAACAAACTAATAAGGTTCAACGTCTAATGGTTCAACGTCAGATTGGTCAGGTAATCAATCATGAAAATTTTTTCTTATGTAAAACCATTACATGAATCTTTAATCAAAAGCGCGTGGTGTACTTAAGCAATTAACGTTAATACATTCACTGACCGGCGAATAGATTGAGCACGAAGACCAGCCAGGCGAGGTAGTAGCTCCAGCCGTAATGGTACGTCGCCTTGGGCGGGTGCACCACTGGCAGGAACTCCTTCTCATACGTGATGGACTGCATCAGTATCTCTATCACCACGAATATAGACAGACCTGCCAACATGTTGTCATAGATTAGACCAGCCAGGTGAAGTAGTAGCTCCAGCCGTAATGGTACGTGGCCTTGGGAGGGTGCACCACTGGCAGGAACTCCTTCTCATACGTGATGGACTGCATCAGTATCTCTATCACCACGAATATAGACAGACCTGCAAACATGTTGTCATAGATTAGACCAGCCAGGTGAAGTAGTAGCTCCAGCCGTAATGGTACGTGGCTTTGGGAGGGTGCACCACCGGCAGGAACTCCTTCTCATACGTGATGGACTGCATCAGTATCTCTATCACCACGAATATAGACAGACTTGCCAACATGTTGTCATAGATTAGACCAGCCAGGTGAAGTAGTAGCTCCAGCCGTAATGGTACGGGGCCTTGGGCGGGTGCACCACCGGCAGGAATTCCTTCTCATACGTGATGGACTGCATCAGTATCTCTATCACCACGAATATAGACAGACCTGCCAACATGTTGTCATAGATTAGACCAGCCAGGTGAAGTAGTAGCTCCAGCCGTAATGGTACGTAGCCTTGGGCGGGTGCACCACTGGCAGGAACTCCTTCTCATACGTGATGGACTGCATCAGTATCTCTATCACCACGAATATAGACAGACCTGCCAACATGTTGTCATAGATTAGACCAGCCAGGTGAAGTAGTAGCTCCAGCCGTAATGGTACGTGGCCTTGGGCGGGTGCACCACCGGCAGGAACTCCTTCTCATACGTGATGGACTGCATCAGTATCTCTATCACCACGAATATAGACAGACCTGCCAACATGTTGTCATTGATTAGACCAGCCAGGTGAAGTAGTAGCTCCAGCCGTAATGGTACGTGGCCTTGGGCGGGTGCACCACTGGCAGGAACTCCTTCTCATACGTGATGGACTGCATCAGTATCTCTATCACCACGAATATAGACAGACCTGCCAACATGTTGTCATAGATTAGACCAGCCAGGTGAAGTAGTAGCTCCAGCCGTAATGGTACGTGGCCTTGGGCGGGTGCACCACTGGCAGGAACTCCTTCTCATACGTGATGGACTGCATCAGTATCTCTATCACCACAAATATAGACAGACCTGCCAACATGTTGTCATAGATTAGACCAGCCAGGTGAAGTAGTAGCTCCAGCCGTAATGGTACGTGGCCTTGGGCGGGTGCACCACCGGCAGGAACTCCTTCTCATACGTGATGGACTGCATCAGTATCTCTATCACCACGAATATAGACAGACCTGCCAACATGTTGTCATAGATTAGACCAGCCAGGTGAAGTAGTAGCTCCAGCCGTAATGGTAGGTAGCCTTGGGCGGGTGCACCACCGGCATGAACTCCTTAGTAGAAATGAACTGGCTTTAGAAATTTTGGGAAATGATTGGCTTCCTGATGACCCAATACAGTTTTATTATGAACTTCTCAGTGATTCAGTATTAAAAAAATCAAAAGGAACAGACAAAATAAATATAGGGTTGATAAGCCCCATAATTTCACAAGCCATTAAATGTCTCAATGACTTTGAGCATTATCTTGATAATATGGACATAAAGAATAAAACTCATGTTTTGATCCCTGTAAATGATTCCCCTGCTGTTGACAAACCGGGTGGCTCGGGCTCACATTGGGGCTTACTGCTATATATTCAAGAAAGAAAAGAGTTTTTGTATTTTGACTCATTAAAACTACACAACTACGAACACGCAAAGAAAATAAGCTCTGCCTGGCAAACAATGTTAAATGAAAGCAATGTTTTTAACATTAAGCCTGTGAATGTTCCTCAGCAGATTAACGGATTTGACTGTGGAATTTACTTGATTATTTTCACCGAAATAATAATTCAAGGTATCATACATGGAAATGATACATTTGAGTCTCTGCAAAATCTATTTCCTGATATTTCACAGAGCACTCTAAACCTAAAACGAGCGCAGTTAGCCTGGCTCTTCTTCAACCCGACCCTTTATCTGACAAAGGACACCATCTGCAAAATGATGATATCCCCAAAAACTTGGCCGCAACCTAAAGAACATTATAAAAGTATTGAAGAAGCTAACAATTTCTTAGCCACCACTATTTCAACCACTTCAGAAAGTACATCCAGGGTTACAAATACTGTAGGCACCGAAACTGTCAGTACACAAAAAGGTTTTCAGTATCAGAGAAGAGCATCAAGACCTAAGCATGCTACATCCTATTTCCCTACAACCACAAATAGGTTCTCTCCTCTAACTGATTACAAACCCGAAGATGGTGGCCTATGTTTTTCTACATTACATAACAAAACACCAACACAAAAAGCAAGGAAGCTAAAAAACCAGCCAAATAAGAAATTACAACATGTTGCTAAAACAAAAAATCAAAGAGATAAAAATTTATGTAATGAAGAAAAGGTGAACTTTAATAATAAAAATGGATGCCAATCTCAAAAGACTAGAGTTCATGTATTTGCGGACAGTCACGGCAAAGATTTAGGAAATTTATTGGAATCATTGATGCCACAATCTATTGACACATTCGTTGTGGCAAGCTCAGGGGGCAAACTTGGCCATATTTTGGAAAAAACAGCTGTCATGATAAAAGGCTTTCAGGAGGATGACATAGCTGTTATTATTGCAGGAGCCAATAATATTGGAGATTTCACGGAGAAAGTGCAAAACAAGGACGACATTCCAACAGTATTAGATAAGTTTGCAGCAGTGCATAGCCAAACAAATACTCTTTATGTGACACAGCTCCACCGTTTTGACCTAGCTTGGGACAACCCTATAAACAAGGAGATTTATAAAACCAACTTACAACTAAAACAGATGAAGCATTTAAATGTATTAGATATTTCCGACTTTAAACGAAAATTTTTTACTGTACAGGGGCAGCACCTAAATAAACTAGGAAAACAAGTGTTAAGCAGGAGAATAGCAGACTTTGCATTAAACCTGAAACTTTCAAAAAAATTGACAGAAATAGAAAATAACATCTCTTTAAAAGTAATTGAGGACGGCATGGATACCTATATAGACAAATATAGCAATGACTCAGAAGTCTCATATGCTCACTGCATTTCAGCAGATTTTGAAAATGAAAGAAAACATATGAGTCAGGGGGTTGCTACAATATTTAGAGACAAGTTTGGAAGACCGCATAAGGAAGACTATTGTTTCAGCAATTTGACCTATCAGAAAACCGTAAAGGGGGCAGCAGTGTACAGCCTTGTTACAAAGCACAAATACTTCCAAAATGCAAACAATTTGTCCAATTACAAGGAAAAATATGATCTAGCTTTTTCTCAGTTGGCAGAGGATTTTAAGTCTCGGAACCTCAAAACTTTGATTTGCTCAACCATGGGATGCAACCGCGATCGTGTCTCACCTGTTCATTTTATAACTAATCTTTTAAGATTCCAAAACTTAACGGGAGCCGCAATACTTATTATAACAGGTAGAAAATTGTCAGATAAGTATCTAAAAAATGGTTTGAAGCAAACAACATTTGTACAACACTTGAAGCAAACCTTAGTTGACCAGTATTTCAAAAGCTATGTAAAACAAAACTCCAATGTTTCCACAAGTGAAGAAATTTTCTTGGGAGGAAAAATTGATGCAACTGCTCACCAGCCCCACCAGCCCTGCAGTATTGGACATGTAACTTATCCAACAGATCTACCTACTCCACCAGGATCCTGCAGCAGTAAACCTGAAGCTGAGTCAACTGTCATTCAACCATCTCCGGAAGAAATTAGTGGTGATAAAAGTGTTATGGGCAATCATGTGTTGAGTGAATTAAAGGAAGTGTTAGCAAACCCAGCATCTGAGGCTGACTCTTATGTAGATTTAAGGAAAAACAATGTAAATAGTGTAAATAATTTAGAAAGTAGTATCACAAATTTGGATAATGTTAATAATCACACTTCTGCAAGTAACTTTTTAAACTCTCATGCATGGCCGTGGCTACCTGCAAAGTAACAGTACCGGTATCAAATTCAAATGTATCAAATCCTAGGATTACTGATGCTAATAAACTGTCAAATTTAATTGTCTTCCATCAAAACATTGAATATCTTGCAACTAGAATTGATCCATTAATTATTACTATTGAGGAGTTAAAACCACATATAGTGATTTTAACAGAGCACAAATTAAATCAAAATGAAGTAATAAAAATTAAAATACCCGGATTTCAAGTGGCAAACTGGTATGCAAGAACCGATTTTGGGGGAGGTGGTGTAATAATATTGGTGTCAGATAAAATTGTTTACAAAAATTTAAAATTAAACTCTTTGATTGCACTCAATCAAGATAAAATTTTTGAATCTTGTGTGACAGAAATTAAAATTGGGAAAGAAAAATTACTAATTGCTGGGCTATACAGAACACCATCGGAAGACGTTGAAATATATCTCGACAAATTAAATGAACTTCTGAAAATCTTAAGTAAAATGAACAGGGATTTCTGTTGGGGGGCGATTTCAATATTGATGTTTTGAAGGAAGACAAGAAGAAAAAGAAATTTATTAATGTACTAGAAATGCATGGTTTTCAATATACTGTTAAAATACCAACTAGAATCACAGAACTAAGTGAATCGGCAATTGATAATTTTATCACTAATATAAATAGCAATCTTTTTAATTGTAGAATGTTTGATTACAGCTTTGTCTGACCACGATGGACAACTTTTTAAAATTTTTAATACAAAAAGTAAGAAAATTATAAATTCTAAAGTCCATAAGTTTGAAAGAAAATTTAAACAAGAAAACATTAAACTTTTCATTTATGATCTATCCAATGAAGATTGGACAAAGCTTTATAATTGTAAAGTTGAAGACAAATTTACTTATTTTTACAATGTTTTAAAATATTATTTTGATTTACATTTCCCTCAAACTAAAATTGTCAAAAGTAAAATTCATAATGGATGGATAGATGATGAGATTGTCAATGAGCGTCAAAAAATAATTGCTGAGCACCATTTGTACAGGAAGGATAGAAGTAATGTGAATCTAAAGAATTATATCAAAGAGCATAAAAAGAAGTATAGAAAAATGATTCATCTTAAGAAAAAAAACCATTTTAATAATAGGATTAAAAAATCAACCAATGTTAACAAAACTGTTTGGCAAATTGTAAACACTGAATCTAAGAACAAAAAAGAAAAACTTTTTAGTAATATTATACTCAAGCACAAAGGCTCCAATGTAGAGGACCCATATGATGTTTCTAATATTTTAAATGAAAGCTTTGCTAATATGGTGGAAAACCATGTTTTACCAAATTTACCAAATTTGAATAAATCTCGATTTAGTTCTGAAATTTTTTCTGTAAATAGTAAGTTTAGCTGTAAAACTATTGATGCACCTGTTCTGTCATCAATAATTGACTCATTAAAACCTAAATGGTCATCAGGATATGATGAAATTCCTTTTAAAATTATTAAAGAAGCCAAAACTGTTTTATTGAAACCCCTTTTACATGTGATTAATGCTTCATTTATAACAGGTGTTTATCCCGCTCAACTAAAAATTTCTAAAATAATTCCGGTGTACAAAAAAGGGGACAAAACAGATCCCCTTAACTATAGACCTCTGGCAATTCAACCAGCATTATCGAAATTGTTTGAAAAAAGTATACTTTTTCAGCTTGTGGATTATTTTGAAAAAAATAACTTATTAGATAAAGAACAGCATGGGTATAGGAAAAATAAATCTACCACAACAGCACTAATAACTTACATTGAAAATGTCTTAAATAATTTGGATGAGAACAACAAGGTTGTCGGTGCTTTTTTGGACATGTCCAAAGCGTTTGATAGTGTTCATCACCCACACTTATTAAATAAACTTAAGATGTACGGAATAGATGGTAAAGAGTTAAGATGGATTAAATCCTATTTAGAGGGTCGCCAACAGTATGTTAACATTGGACATATAGATGGTAATAAAATGTTTAATGTCAAATCAAAAGTCAGAGAAGTAAAATATTCTGTGCCACAGGGGTCAGTGTTGGGCCCATTCCTGTTCCTATGTTACTTGGGAGGGATGCCAAAACATTTATCCGACCATGTAGATAACAACACCTTATGTTTGTATGCAGATGACATAAGTATGACACTTTGTGGTAAAGAAATGGAACTTCTTCAAATCAAAATGAAGGAGTCAATTTCAATACTGAAAGATTATTTAAGCGAAAAAAATCTTCTACTCAATGCAAATAAAACAACTTGTATGAAGTTTGATTGTAGAAAGTCAAAAAATAATTTTTTTAATAATTTTGTTGATGAAACTAAATTTTTAGGCCTCACATTAGATAGTTCACTCAATTGGACCACACATGTTGACAATATTTGTAAAAAAATTAGCTCAGGAATTTTCGTAATTAGGCGGCTAAAACCACTATGCAGTACAGAAATTTTGCGGACAGTTTACTTTGCCCATGTACATTCTCATATTTCTTACGGTATAGAAATTTATGGGGGAACAAGTAAGTTTAACTTAAATAAAATTTTACATTTACAAAAGGAAGCCATAAGATGTATACTTAATTTGGATAAAAATGAATCATGTAAGAGTCACTTTCGAGAATTAGAATTAATGACTGTTTATAGCCTTTACATTTACAAAACAGTACTGTATGTCAAGAACTGTGAAGCAGAATTACCAAGACAGCAAGACATACATAATTACAACACTAGAAATAAACTAAATTTTACAACCAAAAAACATAATAAAGAAAAATTTAAAGAAAGCCCTAATTATATCGGTGTTAAATTTATGCATTCTCTCCCACGTGGCATTAGGAATGAGGAAAACTACAACAAATTCAAAAATAAACTTAAGATTTTTCTGATTGACCATGAATTTTATAATTTAGAAGAATTTATAAAACCATAACAATTAACTTGGAATAGGGACAACATGAATAAAACACCATTGTAAATATTAGTAGTAGGAAATAGATTATTTTAGAATAAGGACGCATTCATGTACATATTTTTGTATGTGTTGAATAAAGATTCATTTGACTTGACTTGATAGATTAGACCAGCCAGGTGAAGTAGTAGCTCCAGCCGTAATGGTACATGGCCTTGGGCGGGTGCACCACCGGCAGGAACTCCTTCTCATACGTGATGGACTGCATCAGTATCTCTATCACCACGAATATAGACAGACCTGCCAACATGTTGTCATAGATTAGACCAGCCAGGTGAAGTAGTAGCTCCAGCCGTAATGGTACGTGGCCTTGGGAGGGTGCACCACCGGCAGGAACTCCTTCTCATACGTGATGGACTGCATCAGTATCTCTATCACCACGAATATAGACAGACCTGCCAACATGTTGTCATAGATTAGACCAGCCAGGTGAAGTAGTAGCTCCAGCCATAATGGTACGTGGCCTTGGGCGGGTGCACCACCGGCAGGAACTCCTCATACGTGATGGACTGCATCAGTATCTCTATCACCACGAATATAGACAGACCTGCCAACATGTTGTCATTGATTAGACCAGCCAGGTGAAGTAGTAGCTCCAGCCGTAATGGTACGTGGCCTTGGGCGGGTGCACCACTGGCAGGAACTCCTTCTCATACGTGATGGACTGCATCAGTATCTCTATCACCACGAATATAGACAGACCTGCCAACATGTTGTCATAGATTAGACCAGCCAGGTGAAGTAGTAGCTCCAGCCGTAATGGTACGTGGCCTTGGGCGGGTGCACCACCGGCAGGAACTCCTTCTCATACGTGATGGACTGCATCAGTATCTCTATCACCACGAATATAGACAGACCTGCCAACATGTTGTCATAGATTAGACCAGCCAGGTGAAGTAGTAGCTCCAGCCGTAATGGTAGGTAGCCTTGGGCGGGTGCACCACCGGCATGAACTCCTTCTCATACGTGATGGACTGCATCAGTATCTCTATCACCACGAATATAGACAGACCTGCCAACATGTTATCATAGATTGAGCACCAAGACCAGCCAGGCGAGGTCGGCAGGAACTCCTTCTCATACGTGATGGACTGCATTAGTATCTCTATCACCACGAATATAGACAGACCTGCCAACATGTTGTCATAGATTAAGCATACTCACCAAGTAGATAGCCCATCCTAATGGAAGAAGCAGCCACACTACACTTTTGCGTCCAGCCAGACAGACCATTTCTTTCGTAGTTACGTAGGTAATGTTTTTATTTGTCCGCCACATTGAAAAATAATTTTAATTATGTATAAATGATAATTTTTAGCACATCATTTTAAGACATTTTTATTCTTCAGTTTTTTAAATTTACTGAATGGTTTTCGGGATTTAGGCAGTTAAAGCTTGGCCTATGTTTTTCCTATGGGACTAAAAATGAACTTCAACTTCCTCTAGCTCCATAACCGTTAGGTTAAGAAAAAAATTTAAAAGTCCTTAAATTATGTACAAAATGAAAAAATAACATAATCCTGGGGGTTTAGTGTTTAACCGTTTTCGTTGGCTGTCTGGATTTAGTTGTTAATCTTTTGTTGTTTGTGTGTGAAACTAAAGAACACAAAATTGTGTGCACGTGTTAACTAGGTAACGCCGTGTGTAAGCTTGAAGGTAATTTGGCAACACTGGCTGAATAGGACAGCTGACTTTAAATCTGCAGGGCTGTAACAAATTTTGCATTCAACTGACATTCAAAAACAGACAATTCCAATGTAGTGTGGTGAAATACCATGTAACCAAGACTGGCTCTGTGAACGTACTGTAACAAACTAAATAAAGGTGACAAAAATAAATATGAGCCGAGGTTAAAGCCTTTCCGCACAATGAATACCGAGTTCTTCGTGAATTATGGGAAGACAACTGTGACGAAAAACCTCGCTTTGATGTCGGCAGGTATGATGGCCAGGTTGAAATGTTTGGCTTACTTTTTTATGAAAGAAACTTTCAGCGGTAGCTTTTGCACTCAGATATGAATACTAAGTTTTATTATAGTGTATTACTAAACAAGAGTAAGAACAAAATTATGAAGAATGTATGTTGATAAAATTAATCTTAAAACCAAATTAAGATCCTTAAAATATTAAATTTAAAAAATACATTGACTATCAAATCTCTGGAGTCAATGATTGTACTGTTGTCAATGGATCCAAGGAGGAAGCTAAACCACCCTCTCCTCTCCATCCCCCTTAAAACCCAAACTCTACAAAATTAAACAAGCAGTAAAGAAAAGTTTCTCTCGACTACTCTAATTAATTTTATTATTTTTTATTAATCCATATTAATGGCTGTATTTGGAAGCCAGAAACTTATTCTATTGACATACAAAATATTAAGATGTACTATTTAAAAAAAAGTTTTGTAAAAATGTATTTTGTTAGATGTTTAGTATGTCACATTATTAATTCAGTTGCCTAGTAACAAAGTCATTTTTGTAATATTCAAAATTTATTGTTCAGCTCTAAATACTAGAAGAGGATAACTTCAGATTAAGAAGAATGTCATGTTGGCGAGTCGTGAGTAAATGTAGATTAGTGTAGAAGTTTAGTTTTCCTGACATATCTCGATTTATTTCCTATAATATTTTTAACTGAAAAGAAAGAAAGTTATTTACAATCTGTAGAGTTGTTTGCACACAACCCAAAAGCCCAAGACCATTAGTCTCATAAATTTAGTTTTCATTTTTCACAAAAATTAAATTATAAATACAGGTAGTACGACAGGCAAAGCACAGTTGTCGTGATTTAACATGTAGTTGCCTATGCAGGATGATGCCACAACTTATCAATGTCAATTTTACAAAAGTAAAAAAGAAAAGACTGCTCCTATAAAACAGTTTTGATGTCTGCAGAGCTGCAATAATCTTAATACAATAAGCTCTAGATTATCAAAGAACAGATATAAGCGTAGCGGCTTAACGACCCAATTTAAAATTTTTAAACAATATTGTTTATTTCGCAAATCAATCCATTTTTCCATTAGCGATTGCTTTTCTAATTTAGCATTCGTTTTTTTATTTTTGTGATTGATTTTTATTATTTTTAGGTTTTTTAGGCTGTATTTGGTATCGGTGAAAGTCCTACCACTGACTATCAGTGATAATCTGGGGTCTAGTTTACATTTTTATTTTGTATTAAATTCATATAATAGATACAATAATTATAAAATGTCAAAATGCAAATGACAAAGTGAAATCTCCATATCAGGTAGTTATTCTTAA
The DNA here is from genome assembly GCA_030545055.2 of Neoaliturus tenellus. Taxonomy (NCBI): domain Eukaryota; kingdom Metazoa; phylum Arthropoda; class Insecta; order Hemiptera; family Cicadellidae; genus Neoaliturus; species Neoaliturus tenellus. The sequence goes on from CM061534.1 coordinate 19,352,112, forward strand.
CAAATTTTCCTACAGGGAATATGCTATTACGGTAATACCCAAGTCTGGGACCATAATACTTTTTCGTTTTGAGGTCCAAAGAAGCCAAAAATACCATATATACATATGTGTCTGTGATCCTGATAACTTTTTAAATGAACAGAACCTTAGAATTTGATAAATATGATATGGATACGTTAGGCCACATCTATTTTTTTTTTTTTTTTTTTTTTTACCACCATGATTGGATTATAGTAACGGGGTTTTATGGGGTTTTAGAAGGACGTAAAAAATGAGTTTTTGGCTTTTTTAATCTCAATTTTTTATATCTTGCTTATTCATTGACATTTTATTAAATTTGGTATATACATCCTCTGGATAGGGTTTAACTTGCTTACAACATCCATATGGCGGATGCAGAGAGCCATACTCACACCATGGGGTTTATGGGAAAAACAAAAGTGCCAGATCTTGATACAATTTTGTGTTTATCTTCTCCAATTATGGATCAACTCAAATTTTCTAACACCTCATGGCAGCAATACTTAATACTCATTCCTATAATGTTTTTATGGGGAAATTAAAAATCTTTAAAATTCTCTCGAAAATTTTCTGAGTACGCAGGTGTGTTGCAACAGGGGTGTTACGACCAGCTCCAGCATAACAATCCTAATGCTGATTTATAATTTGCTACTACTTACTTCCATTTATCTACCTTCTTCAATTTCAACAGTAGAAAAAACTGTTTAAAGTTTTTCTTTAATATGAATCTTTGGCAGTGCTGTGTTTTTTATTACTGTAGAATGAAACCCTTAATTTCGGGTGAACTTTTTTCAAAATGGTTTTTACTCTTTTTGAAAAATTTCAATTTTAAATTTTTGGGTTTTTTTCCAAACAGTAAATTTCCACTATTTAGAAAATCCGCCAAATCTAAACACATTTTGTGAAACATTGCCGACTTTTTCCTTTATTTATAAATGGAATGGATAGCAATTGTCAGTATTATAAGGAATTTACGGTTATTTGACGTGGTTCTGTAGTCATTGCAGCTGCTGAGGTTCGATTATTGTCACCATACATTATTACAATGTTCCTTCAGTATTTCCAACTATTAAACACAGCTCTAGCGCTAGCAGAGGCTTTCTACAAATATTAAATATAAAAATAGGACAAATTCTAAATTTTACTGTTTATTAAAATAACATAGAATATCATTATATAACTTGGCAGCTTTTAATGTTTTATAGTTCTCAAAGGAGTGACCAGATATAGTAGGAAATAAATCTATAATCGTATGGCTTTATTAGCCTGCTATACGTGGGGGTACGTTGATTGTTGCACAGCAATCCTTAATCTGCTCATTCTCCCTACATGGTTGCGACGACTTTGGCAGTGAGACTGTCACACAAGTGAACTCCCAGCTATGTCACGATAGAGGAGAGTAAATATGTGTAAAATAAGTTGGTGAAATAACTGAGTGTTACACTTAAAACACAATTAATTTATTTTCTTCGTTGAATCACTTTTTTTAGCCAAAAAGTAGATTATTTATGCACAGTTTACACATTCTAATTGTTTACACTAAGATAGCCACAGGACCTACATCAGTGGATGCTCCAAGCAAAAGGTAATTAATTTCAAACATTTTCAATAGCACTAGAACTTTGAAAACTTATTAAGCTTTCAATAAACAGCTTTACTGGAGTTTAACTGATATTTAAACAAGATTAACTGTTTTCCAACTTTGAAACGAGCAAGGAATCTAGAATAGTAATTGAGATAAGCGGTAGCGGTCATGAAAACAAGAGCCATGATGTAGCCGGTGCATGGCTTGACAGCTGATTCAGTTTTTGTTTACAAATTGCAGACAACTGTCAAAACCTACGAAATATTTTGATTCTAGTCATCAATCTTGGTAGAGTGAATGTCATAATCAAGGGCAAATTTTTATTTTGTGACAAACAGTATTCATTAAAAAAAAAATATTTGTATTTTACCTTTGATAAAAAATAGCCACCTATTCATTTATTCTTGAGTTCTCGGTCCCAATAACACTGAAAAAGCCTACCAGGCATCAGTCGGAGACTAGTTTTTTTTACATCCAGTTGTTTTAACTCAAATATGCATCCAACAACTATTACTGAAGAACTTTTTTGCAAAGCAAAATACTATTACACATTTGAAGGATATAATTTTCTTAATTTTTTTAATCCTTACAATTTGTAATGAATTGGCTGTAAAAAAGGCTGTTTAAACTGACCTTCACAGATTCAAAGTGATTAAAAATTTTACAATTGTCTTAAAGGATTTCATTATAATTAAGATTTTTATTAGACTTTGCTCATGAAAATATTTTTACACTATATACACGATGCTTAAAAATAAAATATCCTAATGTTTTTGTTCTTTTCTTTTGTTGCAGATGATCATCATCAAGGAGAGTGTTGGCCTCCGAAACCTTCACTATTTACATCTTTCTTTTTCATTTCTCTTGCTATATCCCCACACCAAGGTGGCCCAAAAGGTCATTTTACAGGGCTTTTTCAGAGGCGTAAGAATGCTATGTCTCTGAGGGAGTAGCTCGTATTCCTCACCTTAAGAGTAGTGTCTGATTCAGGTCACACCCAGGTCAGTTGTCTGAGTTTCAGTATACATTTATCTTAAACTTTCAAATGAAAATAAAGTTTTTTAACATGTAATTTATACTTTAATATATCAGTAAATCCGGCACTGCTTGTGCGGGGGCAAAAATCTGTAAGATGACCTATCATCTACTCCCTAAAATCTTCTCTTTACCCACAACAAAGCAAAAAATATTAAACTTCAAAGCCATCACTTCTACAACTTTTCTTTTTTCTTTTACACTTTTTTCTTTTTGCATTTCAAACATGTGACATTATAAAAAATTCTTATAATCTTTTCAAAACACCTACTTTAGGTGATTATATTTTCAATAATATTTCTGTTTTTCCCATTCCTGAACTTATGACCGATATTTTAGTTAACTTCTCCCCCAAAACTCCTGGCCACCTTGTTCCCTCTCCCTTTATTCCCCTACCTTCGCGACACTTTGTTAGGGACAATTTTTTAATTGTCTTAGTTTAAGTTGAGCATAAGTGCACTGACCAATGTACTCAAGAAGCGGGGCTTGGGTACGGTTATTTTTTAGAGACTTATGCTCTACACCTAAGAGGTCCAAGTATAGTATGTTCACCCCTTGTGGGTGAACCGAACTCCTCTAGGTGTCCAACGAGGCGACTCAAGCTGACACTCCGCTCAAACGATCTTCAAACGATGTGATCCAGATGAGTCTTCACTTCTCTACAAAATGAAACAGCAGCCTGCAAAGGATGGACACACTCGGATGTGCCCTGCTTCTGCCCTCATCCCATCCTCCCTTTGAGAGCTACGCGGTTGTGGAAGATCGACCTTTCCAGACGTGATTGCTGTTTCAACTCCAGATCCCGCTGTCCTTTAAAGGTTTGTATATGATTCAAAAAGTATATTTAACTTAGTTTTATTACAAGAACTCTACAACATCACAAAAAGGTAGGTAACTAATATTTCAAATAACATTTAGAATGTGTTAAACTGTGCATTATAATCTTAATTATGTGTTTTTATTATTTTTAAATATTTTTATTGAAATAAACATTCATTTTTGTAAAAATCTTAAACTTTTAGATGATCCTACAAAATCTAAGACTCGTTAGAAAATGTAACAAATAAGGATCAAACTATAATCTTTTTGGCTGATTATCCATGATAATGTAGATACAACAAATGTTTAACATATTAATTTTGGAAGTGGGCTACCGATGTTATATACAGCTTTCTTATGCAGCCACCAAGGAGAATAAAAAGCTGTTCAATTAGAGGTCGTTTATATTTTGTGTGTCAGGTGGATTAGCTAGGAGATAACTTACAGATGGTCCAGATGCCAGAGTCGTTCATTTGACACCACCAAAGGCGTAGGGGGGGGGGGGGGGGGAGACAGCTAAAGGATTGTTGTGGACAACATTGCCTCCGACTCAATAAATTTGTTATGTTAACCATCAAAAGTTTGAATTACATCACACAAATTCTAAAGCTCTTCCACAAAAACCAAGAGCTATTTGGGTCATAAGGTTGGAAAAAATTAATAACAGACCTTTTATTACTAACTTGAAAATTTAAAAATCCAATTCATATGGTTTTTGGTGGGTATATTTGGTTACCAAGGAGCAGGGGAGCAGAATATGCACGATCCAACGTGGCATATTCCAGGTGGCTGGGAAAATTTTGGAGAAATTATTCTTTCTTTTTTTTTTTTTTGTCGCCTGCCTTTCTTTAATAATTTGTTAAGTTAAAACTGAGCAATTAATCAAGATTTTGTTTTAGTTATAATTGATATACAGTATTAATAAGTGATTTTAATTACTTGTGTTTAAATATAATAAACCTAAAATTTTTTAAATCGTTTTCACTGCCTCATTGTAAACTGTTGAGTTTTAAGGCAAAGTCATATAACGACGTGCATCTTTGGGGGAAATCTTTGATCGATAACAGTAGGATTAGGGGAAATTTTTAGATTCAATACATTTCCTGCCAAGGAACATCATTAATGCTACTCCGTTAGATAATAACAAATGGGAACCAAGCACACAGGATGCAAAAAATAAGTGAAAAAAGTTCTTTTTGTTTGATACATTTTGATTATCTTCTACTGTGTTATAATTTTTTTATTTTGCGACATTAAATTAGGAGTTTTCTAATGCAAGTAAACAGTAATAAAAAAACTGTTAGTCCTAGCTTAAACAAAGGACTTTTTTACAGAGGTCAGCCTAGAAGAGCTGCATACTGATATGCAATGTATTCAATTATTTTTGTGAACTACATTTTTACCAACAAAATGAACTTTTGTTATTTACATTTTGTTGTTTTCCATTATTTAAGTTGATATTAATAATTTTCATTTCAAAAAGGTTTGCAGAACAAATGCCTGAACAAATGTACTAGTTCTTGGGCTCATTTTATTCTCACCATCGCTCATATACCATCAGTGTAAAGAGAATGTGTACATCCAAATTTTGAGGGTTTTGAAATCCTAAAACATTATTTGGCCCTTTCATAATTTTTAAGGATTCGTTTACAAATAAACTAAAACTACATGACTCAAACACTGGGGAACTTACATGATATGAAATGAATGCCGCCGGCGAGTCTTTTTGAACGTGTATCGGGGGTTGTTGAATGTATAAATAGAGAAGAACAGCCCCATGATCATCACTAGAAGACTGATGATGGAAAACATAATCTCAGTCCTCGTGTAATCTGTAATGCACAAAGTATTTTAGTCTAAAACTGACTTATGTTGCGGTTATTTGAGGAGGAAATTTAAAGAGGATTAGACAGGTTGTTAACTAGTCATAATTTAAATATTTCATCTGCGATCATTTAGGGCTTACTAAACATTTTTCTTGGAGAGATAGAAGTATTTACAATACTTGGAGATGCAAATATTAACAATAAGTTCTTCTAAAGAGTGAAAAGGCATGTAGGCACACAAAAACAAAAAAAAGCTATGTAACTGAAAAATATAGTTTAGATATACAACATTAATCTTATAAAAAAATTGTAAAATCTTGAATCTCCCAAAAACAATAACGGTTGTTTGAAACTTAGTGGAATTACTAAGTTCCACTAGGGTCTATGACGATCAAGTGAAGAGGGATAAAAGAAATGTCTATAAACTTGTACATTAAGCATTTTCAAAGGTTTTGGAATAAATAATTTAGGCCTAACACTGTACAAGTGAGTAATATAATTATGAACTAATGGTCATTGACATCGTATTTATCAAAATGACGCATACTATTTTCGCACAGTTTCATTTACGACACATTTAACTCTTTGGCTACCAGAAGCCATTTTGAATGAGACCTACCCAAAAGAGCTGGATATTTTTGTAAGTATGTTCCAAGAGTGTTAATCCGTTTTTTGTTGTTAAAGATGATTTAAAAAATTGATTATGCGATATATTTTATACCAAACATACCATATATTGATTCTCGCATCTTTCGACTAAAGTTGTTAAATGGAAGAAAGAAATACGAGTATTCATTCAGTTAATATGACGACTTATCGATCCAAGCGCCAATGAATATGTTAATAATTTATTAAATACAATAACAGTTTTACACAAAATAACAGTTTTCGGATTATTAATATCATTACCAGGCTACTTGCTAAAAGTTTATATCACTTACTGAGAATAGCCATATCTAGCATAGGATCTCCTTTAACTTTGGCATCACTGGGAAAAACATCATGCCACTTGCATTTGCCTGCAACAAAAACAGAACAGATGAAAGGAGTAATTTTATTCAATTTCTAAATAACTAACAAAGTGGGTTTAGTTTCTCAACCTTTCACAAATAATGGTTTCATATACAGTAGAACCTCGATAGTTCGACACTTTGTGGACTTAGAGGGTGTCGAACTATTGAAATGTCGAACTATAGGGAGTATATGGGGGAATTTTAACACTGAAGGTATAAAATCTTGATTTGAATTTAGGAAACACTAAATATAAATGAAACCATAACTTAATTGATCTTTAAAATAACCAATATTGAAATCATTCTTCAATTTACGTTTCCACCTTTGTCAGTCTCCAACATGGACTTTATCATTTGTTATTACATGTTTGTAAGTATTCATGGTCCGTGTCGAACTATAAGGCGTGTCGAACTATTGAGAGTCGAACTATCGAGGTTCTACTGTAGTTTAAAAAGTGATGTAAATATATCATTAAAATGTGATGGATTTATTACCCACCACAACTGTTTGGCCAGTTATTTTATTCTCTCTGTTATGGAACCAATGAAAAAAATAATCACAAAATTTCGCATCGTAAATACTAAAATTATTTCTCCTAGCTGCATAAATACTCGAGACAGTGAACAGCCGATGAATAATTTGCTTAAACATTTTTATAAAAGACATATTTTATTCTACGAAGGCTATAGAAAAAAATATAAAAAAAACAATAACTGTACCACAACATTTGTTTTTGTTTTCAAAATATTTTTATAAAAAGAATTTCCACTTATTGTAACGAAATAAACAAATTTGTTTGTTGACACAATGTGCAGTTTACAAAGGCTTGCCAAAAGACAAGTGACGGCCGGCGGGCGATAAGTGACAATGTCAGCAGCTGGCAACCCCGGTGATGAGTGCAAAAATACATCGGCCCCACTCACTATATCACGAGCACGTCAGATTAAGAGCTAAAGTATTTTCCTATGCATGAAAAATGTTTTTAAATAATGTAAGTAAAAAGTAATAATGAAATACCTCCGTCGCAGCAGACCTGCATACTCACGAATTTCCAATGGAATTTTTTTTATTTTTCCCATAAACACTATGGGGGTGATTATGTAGGTTTACTGCCATATGGGCTTTGTAAGTAAATATAAGTTAAACCCTACCTAGTAAATGTACATTCCAAATTTTATCAAGCTATGGTATTCTTTCAATTTTCTCCATAAACCCCATGGGGATGAGTACGTTTACGCCTTTTAGGCTTTGTAAGCAAATATTATTTAAACCCTTTTGAATTATTGTACAAACCAAATTTTATCAAGATATGTTTATATATAAGTAAGGTAGACTTTTTTCTTATAAGAATAACATGGGAAACATACATTTGGATTTTCTACGTAACCATTTAGGCTAAGTTAAAAATTCAAAATACTAAATTATTTATTTTTTTTTTTTTTTAGTTTTTTATAATTAAAAATGCTTATGTTAAAATTAATCAAGAATTTTGAAAATTAAGGTGCACAAATGCCAAAACCCTTTGACTCTTTTGAAACCATAGAACCTCGTTCCCATGGTCCGATCACTCTGGTTCACAAACTCGTTCAAGTAAATGTTGGCTTATACCATTCAAAATCAGAGGTTCCATTCTAAAGTTATCTTTTTCATGAACACACACACACACACACACACACACACACACACACACACACACACACACACACACACACACACACACACACACACACACACACACACACACACACACACACACACACACACACACACACACACACACACACACACACACACACACACACACACACACACACACACACACACACACACACACACACACACACACACACACACACACACACACACACACACACACACACACACACACACACACACACACACACACACACACACACACACACACACACACACACACACACACACACACACACACACACACACACACACACACACACACACACACACACACACACACACACACACACACACACACACACACACACACACACACACACACACACACACACACACACACACACACACACACACACACACACACACACACACACACACACACACACACACACACACACACACACACACACACACACACACACATTTATAAATTTGAATGAATGTTGTTTCTGGCTTATTTGGACCTTAAAACGAAAAAGTATCATGGTCCCGAGCATAGGTCTTACCGTGACAACTACTGTAATAAGTGTATTTCCTAAAGGGAAATTCCCTAAAACAGAGGCCTGAAAAAACACAACCCAATTCTTGTTACTGCAGGCTAAAACCAATAAAGTCCACCATCAACCCAGAGTATTGACTGGTCGTGAGGAGTTGACATAAACAAATTTACGAGGACATGGTAGTAAACACGAGCCGTATCGTAGCCAATGATTGCGATGACCGGAACCAACTTTACGGCACCATCTTTACGACACAATAAATTTCCATATCTTTATAGATATCTCATCGACTCTCAACGAACTGCTCAAATTATTCATTCAGATTTTATTTGAAAAAGCATTTGATTTGAAATCGTAATTAAAGGATTGAGTAAAATGTAAATATTCATATAACATGTTGAATTTTTACAATTACTTTTTCATTGCAATTTGTTTTTATCAGTGGTTTGAGAAAAGAGGATTTTGAACAAGAATTCACCTCTTCTTTATATAAAATTTCAACAAGAACCGTAGTTTTCTTTAGCCGTGTCCACACTGGCCAAACATTCATGACAAACTTGTTCGGCAAATACAAAAAAATCAACAAAATTTTATAACGAACAATCACATATGATTTAAATTAGAAATAAATACCAGCAAACAAATGTTTGGGAGAATATTGTTTGGCGAACATGTTCGGCAGTACGGACGCGGCTTTAGAAAACGCAATCCATATGTATGAAAAAAATTTAAATGTCAATCATTATATATTTGTTCAGATTACTGTTATATTTTAATACAATTCTCTTGGTTTAAACTTATATTAATTGTACACTTTTTCCTTCATCTTGAGGAAAGATTTATTTTTAAAACAATAAAACTTCTTTAAATAGATCTCTAACCGCTTTATCCTCCTTTATTATTATTATTATTCTATGGCCAGCATTGGACCACTTAAGTCAATATAATGGTCAGGTTCTTCTTAAATTCTGTCTCTTCTTCTTGTCCGCCCAATACTTCTTCATTCTTTCCGACCGTTGTTTTCTTTCTTCTCCTCCTGAAACCACTCTTCCTTGTCTCTGGTTGTTTGCTCCTATTGGCAGGATGATATTTTTGTCTTTGAGTACTGCGAGGGCCTCTGACTTTTTTCCAAATCTTCTAATGATATTCTCATGTCCTCCTTAATCTCTGTAATCCACCTAAAGTCACTCTTGCTATTCCACAACTTGTCAATTATTTTCTTACTTATTCTATTTTTTTGTAGAATCCTTAAAAGATGTCCAAAGAATGAAATTCTTTTCTTTTTAATTATACTTGTCAATGGCTCTATTTCCTTATATATTTGAGGCCAGTCTCCAAACTCCATCTTTTTGATATTTTTTGCTTATACATGTCCTGATGATTTTTCCTTATATTTTCAGTATTTTATCTACTGCTACAGTGTTGGTTGTTTTAAATATAGTTTCACTTGCGTATGTTATTTGTTGAAGTATGACTGCTTTGTAGTGTTTCAATTTTGTTACTATTTATAGACATTTTTTGTTGTATGTGTTTTTAGTAAAATGTTGCATTCTGATCAATTTATTAATTCTATTTTGCCATGATGGATTTTCTTTCAGATTCATCATCCTCTATAACTTAAAGGTAGTTTTATTAGAGCAAAGATTTTTTTACTAGAGCAAAACAACAGTTTAAATTGAATGGTAATAAAATATTTTTTATCGGTCAATTTGTAGCTATTTGACCCTTTCACAAGTATGGACGTTACTAAACATCCAAATTTCCTGTGTAAAGGAGTAGCCAATTTTAACTTTCAAGTGGCCCAAAGAAGTAAGAATTTTTTTTCTTTTGGACCAATTTACATAAGTTCATAACTTAAAAAACTAAAAGAGTACTATACCAAAATTTAGTACAATATATGAGTGTCCCTGGTTTCATTATCTCTTCGATGTCAATGTTTTCATTGTCAATGTTTCTATTGATTTTTCACATTTGAAATGTAATATATTACTACAAAAGATTAAAAAGGCACTGTAAAGAGGATTGTAAGTGTAATCACCGTCAAGAAGTGTCAAATTACGACGCTAATGCAGGTGGCGGGAGTGGCATTATTTCAAAGCACTACTGGCCATGCCCTTCCTGCCATTTGCGGGCGCATCCCTTGATCTATATATTAACGCCTATCAATATGTTGAAAAGCAAGTTATTTTTATTTAAAACTTGTTCCAGAGTTGTTCTCATCTCAATTGTATAAAATAACAGCTAAAAAAGTTAAATCCTCAAGAACATTCCGGAATGTCTTGACTATTTTTTTACAGTTCTGTTCTGGACATTCCAGAAAGTCCATTCTAATTTTCTGTAAAAATACCTTGACCTCATCAAAGGGTTAGCAGAGGAGTGTGTAGCTTTCAGTTTCAAAGAGATAAGTCAATAGGAAATAAATTAATTATTCCATTGAGTATCTCTGATAAGTAACTGATTTTAGTCGTCCTCACCAATTATTGTGATGGAGGAACTGGATTTATAGTGTTTTATTTATTTAATTATTAATTACAGAATGTTAGATTAAAAAATGTTAGCTTCAAGTCAAGGATGTTAGTCAAGGATATAATGTGAGGAAGAAGTATTTTATCTTGTTTGCTGAGTAGGCTGGAACTGTTATTAAACACTAGCTTGTTTGTGCTTACCTATTGGTAGCTCTAGCTTAAGTTCCCCCATCACACAATTTTGAAAAGTCAAAACTATTCCCTAATTTGCACGATAAAGTCAATAAACAGAATCAGAACCGTGCATGCAAACTTTGCTAACAGTCACATGAAACCATTCATTCTGAAAATTAAATAATAATTGTAAGTTAAAATATGAAATTAAATAGGTACAAAAGCACTTTAAATTACTACAAAATTTATATTGGCAACATATGACAAACATATTAATTTTTCACTTCCATTTTCCCTAAAAACTAAAACTTAAAATGGGTTGAAACTTAATTGTGTTTCAGCATTGTAATAAATGATTGATTTATATTATGCAATTCAACCGCCAGCCAATCAGTGGTGTGCTTGTACGAGACACCGGTGTTGGGTGTGGACAGACAGGTGTTTAGGCATGGCTCCAGCCCGGCTATTGTCGTCCAGTCAACGACCCTGTCCACTCCTCACCTAGTCTGCGGAAATAATAGCACCCACTTGAGGAGCCACCGCACCTCCAATCAAATCGACTACACCATTTTCATGTTCTATTTTGTTTCAAGCAATATAATGTAGTTTTCTAAAGATTTTTATTAGTGGCCTGATTAAGTTGATATTTTTTCCCATTTCTCAGTAGAAAACATAATAAATAAATACCATAGCCAACTTGAAAAATGAATGACATGATAGACTTAAAATTTAATTCACTATAATGACATCACTCTACAGAAATATTGGGCTGTCTTCATTTGTGATGATGGACTCCAAAGTTTTATAAATATCCCAATAGAAATTTTGATAACGTTTTTAAGATGATTTTCTTCTTCTAACTTTTTATGTATACTTTTACTGTCAGAAACTCACTTAACTTGTTAGCAACTGGGTAGCTACTAAGAGAAGATTGTGGAAAAATCAGTCTAACAGTGTCTCTAACGGTTCAAAAGGTCCAAAATGTGATTCGGAATTATGTACTATTAGAAAAGATTTCTATAGAACAAGTCAAATTATTATTATTTGTTTACCCATGTTAGAATGCATTTCAAATCTACATATTGGGTCATATATTCTCCCAATTGTAGGTATGGTACTAATGGTCATGTTCATTGATTTGCATTCAACTTTCATTTTCCCACAACTGAAAAGGTCTAAAAACTGAACTAGTAAAAACTGTAATAGTATAAAATTTCATCAGCTAATCTAGCTAAATCATGTTTTTTTTTTCAAAATTAATATAATTTGATTCTACTACTCCTTCCATGTAGTGATAACAAAGTTCCATGTAGTGATACTCCTTCCATGTAGTGTTCATGTTATTTTTGTTGTTCTTTATAAGATTAACAAAAAAAAAAAAAAAAAAAAAAAAAAAAAACAGATATGTGAAAGCACATGAGATTAGTTTTACTATTTTAACTGATTTGGCTTATAGGATTCTTTGTGAAGTATAACTTTTCTCCCCGGTACAAGTTACCTGCTAGAAGGATTTCGCAACTCGTCCAGCAGGTAACCCTTCCCTGAGGTGACTGATCATCTAAACCAAAATAACTTAACCTAAATTTTGGAATTTGAAAGTATTACCAGGGGGAGAAAGGTTACTGATCAGATAACTTATCTGCCAAAAAGCCTCCCTTCATTTTCACAGTTTCAGTAATTTCATCATAAAACACCCCCTAGTGCTGGTGTGGCAAATCAACTCACGGTAGTGGACGATGCGAGGGCTTTGCTCCGTCCCGTTACCCAGCACCGTGGCGATCTCGTCAGCGAGGTCAGCGGCGGGGGGCTTGGGCGTCGTCTTGCCCACCGTCGTGTGGTTGCCGATCGCCATTCTGTGAAAAAATGTGTCGGCATGAAAACTACAAGGTAGAGTTGAACATTTTTCCCCCACCTGTTATGCAAAGTAAAACTTTACTCCCTACACAGAAGGGGTAAAGTTTTACTTTGTCGCCATGGGGAGGCAAAGTAAAAACATAAGAATATCATTGGCAATCTGGCAACACAGTTCTGTGGAAAACTGGGCAATGTTGTCCCACACTGTAGTAAAGGTGAAAATCCAGCTGATTATAAGTTGGAAACAATTGGTGTTCTGGATTTAAGATTACCTTTAGTAAATGTGAGTGCTTACCTTTTGAAAAATTCATGGGTGGAGTTTGGGTAGAGGGAAAAATATTGTGTGTTTAAGGAGTAAAGTTCATTGTCCCCATGAGGAAAATTGTTGCCACAACTACAGCTCGGGACCCACTAATTTTCCTCAGGGCTACAATGCTGCGCTTTACTCCTCTATTAAAAAATAGCTACATAATGATGATGATAACTAAACGGTATACTTGAAGAATAAAGAGCTTGATTAAAAGAGTTTCAGATGAGCTGGCTTGTGAGGTAAGAGCTTTACCAATGAGCTTCTGCATCCTGATAAGCCACTGATCAAATTGGGAACAATTGATTGATTGTTTGGGAAAAGGCAAGTTTCACTACACAAATGTTTTCCAAAACCTAAATGTTATAAAATTTTATTTAGACTTAAATTTATAATCTTTGCTCCTAAACAACAATTCCATTAAAAGTGAAATACTAAAAACTGGGTTTAAACCACAAAATAATAGTTTTTTTTTTTTTTTTTTTAATTCATTATTACAAAAATATGATAAAACAAATATGGTTTTATTTCTACTTAATAATAATAATAATCCAAATTGAAAATTTCTTCAATTAAAGTATAATCTATGTAAACATTTTGGTGATCCATTCATTGTTTTCCTTTAGATTGCATAGATGGTTGCAAAATAGGCGCTAACTTTGCAGGTAATAAAAGAATGCCCAAAATAGTAATGAATAAAATTGGTTTTGTAAAAACGTTTAAATTTAAGAGAAAATAATGTGATATTTAAAAAAGCAAATAATAACAAATCATTAATTTTCATATCATCTAAAATACTTAAGAAACACATGATATTAGGGTAATATTTAGTTACTTTTACAACTATTTTCGTCTGAGTCAAGCTGTAAATGAATCCCAGTAAAGTTCCCATGAAGTTCATTAAAAGATGGAGTCTTCTGCATAATTATTGATTTTACGCTATGTAAGTAGATGAATAATCAAGCGAGCAAGTTCAGCAAAGAGCTCTTGAGTAGCAATAAACAATACTCTCTCAGTTTGTGCTGATAACAATCACTGTTATATAATTCACAGGCATCAGAGAGGGTTGAAGTTACTTTGGAAGTTATTCAGTTCAGAAACTCTGAGGAAAAGAATGACAGTGATGCAACATTTTGGAATCTAAATTTGATCTTCCCTACTCTAAGTTTTATTTCTAAACAAAATTATAAAATACTAAATAGTACTGAAAACTGCAGGAACAGCAATTATTAGGATAGGAATAATTTTAGTCAACCTTGTGTTTTGAACCGATTGAAATTCAGACATCAAAAGCAAGGTGTGACAAACACAGACAGAGAAAGATGAGGATACATGGAAAGCGAGATAGAGGGAGGAAGCGAACAATACAAAAGCCAATTTCACTGACAGAAAGAGACGAGACTTGGCAGTATAGGTGAAAATAGTTGTGTCGGGGCCAAAATAGTTGTATAGTGGAAAAGAATAACCCCTCTCACAAACTACGTCTTTGTTTCTACAGGCGCTTCTTATCGCTCGACGTTGTTTTCCTAACAATGGTTTGCATGATTTTGAAAATCTCAGAGTTTCATTTATTGTGGTTACTTTATTGTTTTTATCTAGTGCAAGCTTAAAGGGGTTTTTTGAGTTGATAGATTAATGATAGTTGTTTTCATAACAACTGTTCTTGGATGGTTTTACTCTATTGGTTTTTACAACTTAAGAACTTGGCTTTTGTTATGCTTTGACTATTTACAGCTTAACTCATTTAGTGTGTTTTGTACCGTTTAAGTTATTTATAAAGTTGGATTTAAACAATCTGAAACGCTCGGTAGGCTGACGCTGTATCTCACACTGTGGGAGTTACAACTTAGTAAAACATTTTGCTATCCATCTCTCAAACAGAATATCACACAGATCTAATTGATGTTTCATTTCACCTCAATGAGCCATAGTTTGTGTTTGTAGAACAATTGTTTGGAATCCCTACATATTGCACTGGGGCCACGCTTATCGCTGTAATATATCATTACGTATCTCTACCAGATGTCAAACAGTAGATTGCTGCCATTCAAAAAATTTATTGTTGTGTTTTTTTTTTCATTAGTGAGACAGCCAGGCCGGAAGTAAACAATACTGATTAAATTCAGTACAGTAAAGTAAAACTATTCTAACCTTTGGTGGTCCGATAGCCTCACAGTTCCATAATTATCGGGTTTTCACGAGACAAAAACATTCTGGAAAATCTTATTAAACAAAGGATCACTACGGAACTGCTTGAAAAGCCTTCTCACAGCTTTGAAAATGCAAGGGAATATAAATATTCAAGTGGTCCCTAAAGCCCTATTTGAAAATAAAATAGAATAGGTACTTTTCTTTATTTTTATGAAAATAATTTTGAAGTCCGAGTTGGTTCTAGGCTAATACTAGGATATACTAGGACTATACTAGGACATAAGAGGAGGTTGCAACAGAACCTTAATGGAAATAGAAATAGTAAAGTCAATAGAAATGGAAATAGAAATGGGGGATAAAATCCATGAAACTTTTGTGCCAGTGAATGCAATTAATACAATTTACATCCATTGCCAAGATCTTTTTTCCTCTGATTACTTGATTACTTTTCAATATTCTACAAGCAGTGGTGTCATGGCAATTTTTGCTGTGTGTAGCCCAGAAATGAGGTCTGAGATATAGGGCAACCGCCGGCGCCGCCGACCGGCCTGTCCCCCCATCTACACATAGCAGAATGGTTTATGATGTGACATTGCCCAATTTAGCGGTTTTACTTTTGGACATGCTTTAGAGATTATTTTATATGTTTTCTGCTAACTTGTGTCAAAACTTACAAATTTAGTGTATTGAAATACTGCATAAATAATGCATAAATACTCAACAGAATATTATATTTACCAACAAATATTGTTTGCTTTGTAGTGTATTTTAGGTTAGGATAAAAAATAATCAAAGATAAACATGCCAAACACTCATAATATAAAGCTGTTAAAAAAATAAAAACCATTGCTTTAAAAATATTGTTGAATAAATAAGGCTTAGTTTCGTATATTGTAGTTCATGAAACGGTGTTCTAAATTGTACTAATTAATTATTAATTTATTTCATGTGGTTTCCTCTAGACCTCAGTCTGCTATAGGATATTGGGAGACAGTAACGACACTCGTATCGAAGCTGCATGTTTAGTGTTGTCCGCGGGGCAACTAGCGGATGGAACCGACCCCAGCGCGACTTCCCCGGCCTTTCTCAATTCTAGAGAGCGGCAACCAATTCGGAAATACATTTTGGCCGTTATCATTCAATTGGGATTTAATTTGACAATTTTTATTGTTATCATTGTATTGGCAATGGCATTATTATCAACTGTGTCCCGTGTTGCGCTGATAGCAGCGATCACCATTGTGATAGTGTCATCTCGGATGCCAACCACTACGAGCGCTAGTAAATCCACACTAGCGCTTCAAGCCACTGTTCCTTGAGTAACTGGAGTTCCCGGGTGATTCCGGTGGACAACCTAAGTGATGGAGTGTCATGACTGTCACCCAAATGTATACTGTGCTCTAGTTTAGACATCACTAAGTGATTTCAGTGATTCACTGAGCAGTGAGCATACGATATTAGTGCTCTGACAAAAGTTGCTAACTCCAACGACATTCCTGAAACTGCCGTACATTGTTCTTTGATAACTCGCATTCTGTTTACTCATGTCGAAGTGGAAGTGGCGTAGTTCACGAGATTTTAGCAACTTTTATGTTGTGTTCATTCTTATTATAGGCCTACTACGGTAACTACATTTTTATTGCCATACACAACATTATTTTTAGTTATTTTTTTGTACGTTTTGTCTGCATAGAATAATGTTTCTTTATTTACAATTCATTAAACTTGTTATTAAAATTTTATTAAATTTCCACTTTTGTCCAAAACCAGTGCCGGAACGGCGTTCTGGCATCATGACACCCCTGTCTACAAGTGGACAATTATTCTTCTGCAACAGCTAGTTTTCAGCTGATAAGACCTCATGGTCTTAAAAATGGTTAATGGTTTGCTTTTAACTATTCCAAATTATAAAGGTACTTTTTTAATAAAGAGGTTGGCAGACCTCTTTTTGTCTTACTTTTCTCCGTACACATAGACTATTGATCTGTGCGTGGATCATATTAGACAAAGTAAGGGGGTGAGTACAGTACAGGTGAAAGGTAGTGATGAAATTCACTGGAAGAATGCGGATTTGAACCCACGACACCAATGCCATGGTCCCGAAGTCCAGCACGCTAACCACCACGCCCCCGACTCACCTTCATTTGCCAGTCTTTTAATAAACACGTGGTTTATCACCCTACATTGTACTCTAAAGTGTTACTGACCGGCAGAACTTGAAGAGGCCGGAATGGCTGCGAATGAAGTAGCGTTTCGTCTCGTTGACCCAGAGTCCATTCCCACCGTCGACAATGAACCAGAAGTCGGTGGAAATGGAGGCGATCCACACGCCGATCGCGAGTCCCACGAGACAGGTGCAGATGAATAGCAATCTCCGCTCGAAGAAATACTGAGCTCGGATGGCCTTGGTGCGTTCGGATATCACCGACACTGCACTGCTCGCCTGCAACAACAAAACAACAGAAGATGTTAGTAGCGCTGCCAACAGAAAAAAGGGAAGTGAGTTCTATTGTCTTTGCTTTACAATAGAACTGGGGCTTCACTGACCAAATCAACACGCTTTACTGGAGACCAGGCAGCAATGTCACAGAAAGACTGTGATCGCCACAGAAAGCTCGGCCGTATTAAAATGTTATACCAAATATACTTAAATTAGGCTGTCACTGAGCAACTAGTGAGCGGACTGTGGGAGCAAGGCGTGGAGGACGGGTCGATCAGCAAGTCTATTTGTCTATTAAGCTTCACTTTTACGTGTCATTAAAATATATTGCAAGCTAGACTATGGTACCCTAATTATATGGCGTCAGTTCATATGTAGGTACAAATTTAAAAAATGTCTTAATGTCATTTACAGTAGACTCCCTCTCAACCAGCCACCTTTTTAACCGGTCTCCGCTTTAACCAGCGTACCCTGATACAAAACCAACATCTTTTTAACCAGCCATTTTTTATCTCAACATAGCTTTAACCAGCCGTGTTATGCCGGAAACGTTGTTCTCTTATCTATCATTCAAATGCGTTTGGACCTGCAATCCAGTTGACCAAAAAAGAAACAAATTATTATTAGTTTAGTTTAGTTGTGGATTTCATGGGCGTCGGATGTCTGTTAAAAATTATACACAGTAATATATTTAGAGTTGCTTTTCAAGTCATAATTTCATTTAGGCCATAATTATTGTAGGTTGGAGTTTTTAATCTAGCCTACATCGGTTTAACCGGCCTTTCATTATCTGGCTGCTGCCTGGTCCCGAGATGGCCGGTTAAGAGGGAGTCTACTGTACAATTTTTTTTAAAAAGAAAAATGTCCCGGACCGATGTTCCCCCTCAAACACATCCCTGGGTAGGCCTATAAGTACCAAACTATAAAATCAAATTTTAAAAATAACTTGTACAAACTACATTATGAATATAGTTGAAAATCACGCTGGAGATGAAAATGGGACTGAAGTAGTAATGTTATCTTACAGTGTGTAAATTAAATGAGTCTGTGAAATGTGGCAGTTGACATTGCTTGGAAGGTTCCCAACATTAGGTGTGACATTTCTAGTGTGAATTCTTGAGGCAAACTGCCAGTTAATTGGCCGGGAGAGAGGATATTGAGGAAATATTAGTATCTTGGAATCAAATTTCAATGTTACCACTCAAATCAGTGACAAGCAACCATCAAAGAAATTATTTGAACAGTATTATCCTTTGTAATTTCATTTAATTAAATTCCACGAAAACAGTCTGATGAAAATTTTAACTGCTGTGACTCCCCTCGTCCCTTGCAATGTTGTCATTTGTGGTTATGTTTACCATAGTGTGAAATAGAAACAAAATATGTTTCTGGATAGATTTGGCCAAAATGTATCAACTCTCATTGGACTATTTTTGTGAACCTCACAATAGTAATTTTTCCATTCAACTAAAACCATGAATTTGATGTTAATGTTAGTTGTTTTCTTGCACGAAAGCAATACTTCTGTTGGCAAACAAGGAAGCTTTAATTACAAACTATAAAAGTATTGCTTTAAACATTTATTTTCATTACAAGTACACATCAGAAATTGATGCTACCAAAAATCAATTGATTAATTTTGGTTTACTTTTAGAAAACAATCACTTTTACACTTAAAAGTGTCTCCAAAAATAGCCCTTTATAGTACAGTAGAGTCCCGCAAATCCGGACCAATATGGATTGAACGGAGTCCAGGTTTGTGAGAATTCTGGGTTATCGGGAAAGGACTAAATATAAGAAAAAATATGAATAGTTTATGTTATTCCAATAAAAACAAAATTATTTATTGCATAGTGTTCATAATACAAAAACTAAAAACTTAAACCTCATCTGTTAAAACAAACTTAAAAACACCACATTGTGCTCCGGCCGACGCCATGGCTCCTGGCGCCTTGAAATCCAGTGCATTTTACTGCTCTGTCAGGCTTTCCGAGTTATCCAGAATTCTGGGCTATCGAAAGTCCAGGTTTGCGAGATTCTATTTGTATTGATGAAAAAAATGTGTATAAAATTCTTATGACGGTAAATAAAGTAAGTCGGTATACAGAAATAATCTATACTTATTTAATACGCTAAGGGTTTTTTTGTCTTGAGAACTCCTCCTACAATTTTCAACCAATTTTCAAGTTTTTGGTGTCGTTGGATAGGGCTTGGTCTGTAGTTGTTTCCGCCAAAAACTGATGAGAATCTGACGGAAAATAAAGGCGTTATCCACCATTGAAATCTCAAAATTTCCCATTTAAATAACATTGGGATTGAATAAAGCATTTTAAAAATCTGTTAATAATCAGCTGTAAATACGTGTAGTTTTGGTGATTACAGATATTCACTATATTGGATTGGTCGGACGTCATTGATTTAGAGATGAACGTAACATTTGTATTGTATTAAAATAAATTGCTCGATTTTGAGCAACACGTAATTACTAGTATTAAAAATTCCTGGTAGAACAGTAATAAAACAATAATAATAAAAATGGTATAGGGTAATGAAAAGTTCTATCATATAACTTATTTAATCTAATAAATCAGCAGGTAAATTAGCAGTATGAAGTGCAAAATAGCTTAATAATTAATTTGATTATGCTCTTCAAATACCCACAACAAAAGATAAAAGAGGGATCGCCCATTAAAGCTGAGCTTTAGTTACTTCGGATAAAGACCACGCTATCCACTCCTTTCACCCGACTCTTGGCGTCTTCATAGTTTAATTTACAACAGTCATAATCACAGCTGGACCGTCGCCACCGTACAAAATATTACAACGGAAGGCAATGTTGCCAACTGTTGGCCTCACGCTTTGTTTGCAACTTCTCGTATGTTGGCACTGCTGAATTTATCTCTTTCGGGTATTTAAAGTTTCCCTTTAACAATGAACCAGGTAAAAGAAAATAATAAGGCTTTCTATAAAATTTAAAAAATAGTTCTTAGGATTGGTCAAGAAAAAATTAAAATCAATAAATAGGTAGACATGACAGTAATTAACTGGTACTGATTGGTTCACTGCAGATTAACGAATCTTTCTCAGTTCAGCACTCAAAGAATCAGCTATCTGCTAACATGACTTTACAGTGGATTGAGAAAGTTGCACAGCCATTAGACAAGTAAGATGTCATGTTCAATGATTTATTGTCTATTAAGAGTAAACACAGGTCATTTTTATCTTATATAGAGTTAACACGTTCGCTGCTAGCGTTGTATTTATACTACGTGCCTACCCCGTGCCAGGAGCTAGCGTTGTAAAAGTACAACGCTGTGATTGTTGACAAATGGAACCATTTTGGGTGCAGCAGTTGGGCGATGTGCTTGCTGCTATTTTCGCTGTTAGGGAAGGAATTTTATGACTTTTCTGCACTCCCAACTTATGGCATCCGCCAATTTTATAATTTTTATTTGTATATTAATTTATATAATTTTATTTTCCATTTTCTTTAAATTGTTCTAACCCTTATTTAATACAATCCTATCATCGAAAAAAAAATACTTTTACACTTATGTATATGAGATTTCGATTGAAAAATTTCATAAATGAACAATATACTTTTGAGTTGGTTGGTGTGGTTGTAAATAGTATAATTAAAAAAAAAAATTGTAATTTTCATTATCTTTACGATAAAATACTTTTGAGACATATTTCTGAGTAATTATTAGAGAGTGGTGCAAAAATTGGAGAGAATATTGTGTGCATTTGTTTTTTAGGAAGACCGGCGCCAAGAGTGGGTGTTGTATTTATACAATGCATTTTCAAAATGGCAGAAGCCCTCTGTTTTTATGTCGGAGGACCTCAGTTCACCTATATCCGACTTCGCATAGCTAATAGTAGGTGAAAATATGACAAAAAAAATTCAGCATAAAGCAACATAAATTGTGTGTATTTCAGCAATGAACGTGTTGAGTTATATCAATCAAAGTTCTGGTAAACTTATTTCCTTAAGGTAAATTTTATTTTGATAATTTAACAATTGACACCAATTAGTTCAAGTGGCATTTCTTCAGATAAACGTAAATAGAATGTTTCAAAACAGTGAAAGATATCATATCTTGCAGTTGAGTCACTGATATTTACATTCTTTATCTTAACTTCTATATTTACACTCGTGATATTTTCGTTTGTTATTTTCCACTGACATGTTTCCTGAGATTTTCATGCCTAGCTTCCTAAAGGCAAAGTTTCCTGGAGAAACCAGTAATTAACTAGGGAAATGTCAAAAACCGTACCAATTTTACAGCTGAAAAAAATTACAGCAGCAAGATTAACTTCAGCAAGAGAAATTTATCTGTATAATTAATTATTTAAATGTAAATTTGTGTTTGTTTAGATCAAATTAGTAATTAAGAGTAATTGCGCACATTTATCAGTTGCGATGCAACTGGGGGCAACAGATTTATTTGTATGTGTGTACACTCCCAGACTTGAGCGGCTGGCTGTTAGTTTGTTGGAAACTGTTATTTATAGCTTGTTTATATGAGCGAAACAGATTGTTTTGTCTCCTCTGTCTCCACTTCCTCAGACTCAAGGTTGAAATGAAAGATTAGTCTCCATTGATGGGGCTGATTTTACTATATTATGTTACATACGAAAATTATTTTGAGTTTTAACAAAAATAAATTGAATTATTATTTAAAGACATGTTAAACAGTTTGATACAATTTTGGTACTACAATTTAAATAAAATAAAAAAAAATCATTAATTTCATTGTTTTTTTTTTTTTTTTTTTTTAATCTTTTAACATAAGCAAATTACTAAATATAAACTGATTAGGCGCTTTTGTCTTTTGTTGTATTTAATTTGCTGATATTTTCAAAGGCTCTTTGGACATTGAAACTGTCAGCAAATTAAACAAAACTAAATAATAAAAAAGCCCAAAGGAGTTTTTATTTGAATAATTTAATGGATTATTAATGTTTCAGCATTTAAATTAATTAATTAAGAGGGTATATTATCTCATTCTTTACTTTTTACCTACCTTATAGACGTGATAAACAATTATCGAGATAAATAATCAATGAGTTTTGGCAACTGTTAAACAGTACAAAACACATGAAAATGATTACACGTTAACATCTATATATATAATTCCGTAAGCCAATCGGTCCCCACAAAATATCTCAAGTTAGAAAAAAGATAGGGTAACGAATGATGGCTCATTTTAAAGTTTGAGTGCCAAGGAGGCAAGGAAAAATACCAGAATTATCAAAAGTTACCTAGGTTTCGCCCCATAGGACCTTGAAGTTCCAATGTTAATCTAATGGGAAGAAGATTATTACAACTACAAGAGTGATTAAGCAGATGTTCCAGTATTTTATTATAAACTCAGCTGGTTATTGAGCAGATATTTTGAGTAAAGATAACCATATTGCTATAATTTTTTAAAAGTGGCAATGCACTATAAAAAATGAGAACACTTACTTATAGTCATGAACAGATTACGGATTTACAGGAGATTTCATCTTGGTGACCCCATCTATGTCATTAAGGAAACAGGAGTAGAATGATTTTTACGCTGAATATACCAAAGTTAAAATTGGCTTAGACGTGGCATGTTTATAATGGTTAATTGTCTTTACTCAGTGAATGTTGTTTAGTTATTACGATACTGCTTTATGTATCGGCTATTTAGTAGTTATTGAGGAATATTTTGTTTGGTTTTATCAATTCACTGCGTCTTCCTTTATGTATCCTTTTCATGTAAATGATAGTGTGCGAAAAATAACATTATATTGATCAGTGTACATCGACGAACAGAAAAATAGGCTAAAATCATAGTATGAGGGACGTCAGTGGAATGGAGGGTAAGGGGGTATGGGGGCACGGGGGAGACACGGGGGAAATAGAGGGCACGGCGGGGGGCACAGCAGGGCACGTAGAAGGAAGGACGGCGGGGATGGCAGCACGTGACTATAGGAATCACAGGAGGTTCGGGGATTTCGGGGAAGAGCACGAGGGGCAGGAGGGTTGTCGGTGACACTGGAGATAGGGTGGCATGGAAGGCACAGTGGAGACATGGGGAACGTGGGGGCACAGGGAGGAACGCATGAGGGCACGGGAGTATGGTGGGTTTGGCGGTGCGGGGGCGTAGGGCGCACTCTGGAGAGGCATTGAAACGCACTGGGGCACGTTGTGGTTGGGGGTGCGGGGGCACAAGGAGCACTAGGGGCGTCCGTGGCAAAAGGGGTAGATGGACATGTGGGGCACGGGGGCGACGGGGAGCAATTTGGGCATGGTGGCATGGAAATTTAGGGGGCCTGGGGGCACGTGGTGGTGTGGGGATGGGAGGGCACAATGGGCACTAGGGGCGTTGGTGAGACAAGGCACAGGGGCAGATGGGCGTGTGGGCTAAGGAGTACCGTGGGTGTCGGGGCAAGGGGGCAAGAGGATTGTTGGGGGCACTTTGGTTAGGAAGGCATGAGGAGCACGGTAGAGGTATGGGGAACATAGGGGCACAGGGAGGAATGCATGAGGGCAAGGGAGCATGGAAGGTACGGGGATGCGGGGCATAGGGGGCACTGGGGTGGCATGAAAATGCACTGGGGCCATTTGAGTTGGGGGGTGTGGGGACACAACGAGCAGTAGGGGCGTCGTTGGTAAAAATGGTAGATGGCCATGGGGGTTACGGGGGCCACGGGGAGCAGCTTCGGGCATGGGGGCATGGAAACATAAAGGGCCCGGGAGCATATGGCAGCGCGGTGATGGGAAGGCAAAATGAGGACTAGAGGTTTCGGTGGTACGAAGCACGGGGGTCAAATGTTCATGGGGGCATGGGGAAGGCTTGGGGGAACACTAGGAAGTATGTGGGACATATATGTGGGAACGGGATTACTGTGGGTGGGGGGGTGTATGGGGGCACGAGGGTTGTCGGGGGCACGGGTTAGTGGGGTATGGGGGCCAAGGTGGAGGCATAAGGAGGAATGGTGAGCATGGGGGCGCTGTGGTATAGGGGTATGGGAATGGGGTCACAAGGGGTACTAGAGACATCGGTGGCACGGAACGTGGTTGGGTGTGGGGGGCGGGGGCATTTTGGAGGAGAATGAGGAACATAAAAATGAGGCACGGGGGTCACGAGGAAGAACTGCGGGCATGTGGCCACAGGAAAATGGGGCACAGGAGCATGAGGGGGCGAGGAGAACGGGTACATGGGGTTACTCGGGCCCCGGGGGCATAGGGGTACAAGAAGCACGAGTCACAAGAGGTGCGCACGGAGAGGCATGGGGTCACGGCGAGTGTCGGGAACGGGGGGCACAAAGGTCCAGGGTGAAGGAGTGTTCAGTATTAATGGGCTTATGTTGTATTGAACTATTATCACGAACATGTTTCGCGTTCGGTTGTACAATAGTGCAGTAATTTTTTTCCACTAAATATATTACTGTATTTTAAACATGGGAAATTGTTGGCAAATAACTGATTTGATACCACCAAAAAGCTTTGTAAAGATTAGGAAATATTTTATTAGAAAACCCAAACGTGTAAAATCACACTACAGCTTGAGAAAAATACAGTAATGCTGCAAGGAGGTGATAAATTGAAACTTATTTTTGAAGACAATGTAAACATTTTGATTTTTAGGGGCTTTTGCCCCTACAAGCCACTAGTTTAAATTATAATACACTTTAAATTATAATACACCAGCTGCTTCCCGGCATGCTTTCCAGTGCCAACCTGAGGAATTTTTTGCCCGTCAGGTGTGATCGTTCGCTATGCTCACTCAAAGCAAGTCTATAATATCCTCTAGTTTCTTATCACCAATCTTCCCAATACTTAAATTATAAATATCTTATACTCTAAACTAACCTCCGTTCGTACGGGCAAAGTTTTTTTTCGCTCCAAGGATTTTTGATTTTTTGATTGAATATGGGGGTTTTGGCCACCAGAAATCGATTGGAGCTGGTCCAATAGCTGGGAAAAATCCGCTATTCGCACTAGAATACTTCGAAGTTTCCATGTTATCGTTATGGAGATTTTATTAACTGAACAAAAATCAGCTGATAACTGTAGATATAAACCAATATGTTACACCTTTAACCTGTAGTTTAAGAAAATTATACCAAAGTGCAGCGTCCTTTGGCTTGGCGAGTGAGCGAAGCGAACGAGCTCGTATTTAAAATGGAAGAGGGCAAGTGAGCGGAGCGAACGAGCTTTGTGTGAGAATGAAAGTAATAACTTTATACCAAGCTTAAGCTCGGTCCCCTGGTACTATACTCTAAAACAAGCTCTGTTTGTACGGGCAAAAATTTTTTTTTTTTTTCGCTCCAAGTATTTTTTATGTTTTGATAGAATTTGGGGGTTTGGCCACCAGAAATCGATTGGAGCTGGTCCCATAGCTGGGAACAATCCGGTTTTCGCGCTAGAGCACTTCAAAGATCCCCCATGTTATCCTTATGGAAATTTTTTAACTGAACAAAAATCAGCTGATAACTGTAGATATAAACCAATGTGTTACATCCTTAACCTGTAGTTTAAGAAAATTATATCAAAGTGCGACACCCGTTGGCCTGGCGAGTGAGCGAAGCGAACGAGCTTTGTGTGAAAACGAAAGTAATAATTTTACCGAGCTTAAGCTCGGTCCCATTGGTACTGAGAATTTAACTAAACACTTTTAATAACAACAGCCGATTATATATTCAATTAAAAAGAAATACAATTGCCATTGTTGTGTTCATAAACAATTCAGATAAAAAACTTCAAAAAAGGAAAATACAGTTACTTGCTAAATGTTGATTTTACTGTAACCGAGCTAATTTAGAGCTTTTATTAGATGTTTAAACTCCTCCATAATAACCACAGTTTAGTCTATAAATTATCAACTAAAAGTACGGCAAAGAAATCTTTATAACACAAATTCAGTTTTACTGCTTAAGGCACAACATTTATCAACCTCTCAACATTGTTGGAACAACATGTGAAAGTTTTGATCCTTTCACCTTAAAAATATACATGATCAAGAATTTTTAATCTTGCTGGAAATGAAATACAAGCGAGAAGACAGTACAAAGACAGATGGGAAAAGATTTTTTCACAAACACCTAATAAATTTCAACAGGTGATAGTTTAGTGGCTGCCAACTCCCAAGAAAGAGCCCACGACACCTACGAGCTCGTGGTGAGTTATGGTAGAATTGTGGTATTTTATGTGGCGGCAACAGTCTAAATGAACGTGTCACGTGGATTAAAATTATAAAGGGAAAAGATCAACTCTATTGTCTAATTAAATATAACTAATCCTGTACTGTAATACGAGCAATGTCTGAAGGGATGTGTTCCAGGATCTCAAAATCTGGTGGGTAGATTTTGCTTAAACTTTGCAATTAAGAGTGTTTTGGCCCAAAAATAAGTTTAGAAAAGGCCTCGATCCCAGAAAAATCGAATTTTGTCTAAATTTAAGTTTAAAAATCATAATTTTTAACATTGGTCTTATGGGTTGCTATTTTGGTAAAGAAATAACAACGAAAGGTACCGTAAAACCGGCTAATCCCGGACACTTTTTACCTATTTGTAGGTTATAGCTCCTTCCCAACGTAAATATCACCACTAAAGACATTACCATTGTAAATAGTGTGTATCATTTATTATATCCCTCTACCTCTTGTTTAATTATGTTTCAAAAAAAAATTTATAAAAAATAAATAAAAGTGTCCGGGATGACCACCCAGAGTGTTGTAATGTCGGACACCCATTGAAATAGCATTAAAACTCAAGACGTAACCTCACCTGTCCGTATATAGACAGTGTTTTACATCTCCAAATGTCTTTGCATCACTCAGAGTAAAAAAGGTGGTTTCAAAGAAGTGTGATGGAAGGGGGAGGGGTGAATGAATACTCATACATGTCATGTGTATAGCACTATAATTAATTAATTGTAAAAAAATGCCCTATACATCAAAGACATTTAAACGTTAGGTAATGACATGTATAGAAAAGCTACATTTACAATAGAGAAATTAACACACATTGTACCCATCAAATTTATTTTAAAAAACAAATGAGACAATACGGTCAATATTAAAATTAAGGTTTGGGGCTTTTAAAGCATTAAGCTTTTCTTCCGACATTTCACGAAAGAAATCAGATAGGTAACAAAGACTGCAGTCACAACGTACAAAGTCACAATGACAACTGGCTACAGGGTTGCCAAATTTGGTTAAAGGAAAAATCGGGACGGATTTTTAACAAAAATCGTCTTCTTAAAAACAAACTTCTCGTTGCTCCTAAAGTAGTGTTAATCAATTTTTTGTTGTTCTTGTAAGTTGAAATAAAGTCAGTACAAGACTTGTCTAAATATAAGTTTATTAGTAGTTCTGCTCTAATTAAGTCGGCAGAACATCGTCGTGGCAGCCACTCGCTCAGATGAGCGCCACTAGTTCTAGTATTTACTACAACTACGAAAGAAGTCGCTTTGGCGTTGCCAGAATCAAATCCATTATGATCATTGAACGGTGGAGTATTAACTCAAAACAACTAATAAAAAATGCCTATGAAAAATATTAATTTGTTGTTTAAAACGATGAATTGGGACAAAATGTGTCCCGACAAATGCTTAGTCGGGTCGCGGTACAAAAGGGTCCGAAGTCGGGACTGTCCCGACAGAATCGGGACGGGTGAAATCCCTGACTGGCTACTCTATTTAGGCGCAAATCTTCATTTGACGTCAGCCAACGCCAGCTGTTCAGAGAGGTAGCGAGCATTCGCGGTAGTCATGGCCGGCCGGATCAGAGTGTCCGACGTTGAAATGTACTATATAAAATGTAACTTTCTTTTTACGTTAAAGGCATATAAAACTGAAAGTTACGTTGTTGTAAGCGCGATAAAATTCCGAACAAAAACATACCAACCCGAAAAAAATCTGTATAAATTTATGAAATTACATGTCTAGACACAGATTTATTTTCTGCAAAGGGAGCAAGGTTGGTCAGCCTGTAAAATAAAATATAAAACTCTCTCCTACGTACGTCTAACCAAAACAGGTGTTTTCTTCCTTTTTCTTCTCTGCGTAACCATGCAAAGAACATGATAAATAAATAAATAAATAATAAATAAATCTTTATTGTTGTAATAATACAAATGATACATGTGATTAGTCCTGCAGGTTAGTTCAGAAAAAAATATGTTTTCGAAAGTGTACGTAGTGTCCGAGGTTACCACCCCTGTCCGATATTTGCCAGTTTTAAGGTAAAAAAATAAAGGCACATTGGTGGATTGAAAAAAAATTTGTATAAAAAATCAGAAAATCTATTTTACCTTTTTTTATTGCTTGCTAAGAAACAAAGTCAATGAAAATTTCCAATATGACTACAATGCGAGCAAAGCCACGGGTAAAAGCTAGTATTATATAATGATATAAGATACATGTACAGTACACTCTCGTTCATCGGAACTAATGTGGCGGACGGCCGGTTTGGATGTCAAAAAATTCCGATGAAGCGGAGTCCGTCGTGAGTCATCATTTCCACTCGTACATTGACCTATCGTGATTGTATTCATTCTTGTTTTTAAGATAACACAAGAGATTTTATGGAAATAAGGCACTCAAACTTTGAACATGGTAACAATGAACCTATATATAGGAATTAAAACAACGCAGGAAATAGAGATCCAAAATCTTTATTCTCATATTCCATATTCATATTCCAGCAGTCAACTGACTTCCACGTAACACAGGTGCAGTCGCGACGCGAGACAGACTGAATGACTGTTTGGGAAGCGGTCGACGCTGATGTTTACTTCCTACCTCCTCACTCTTTCTATTTTTGTGTGAATACTCCACGGCCTCGTAAATCACACCGATGGGTATAGATTATGGAAAACGCCTGATGAATTTTGATGCAAAATGTGATACTTCACTGTTGTGCGGATAGAACGAATGGAAATTGAAGGCGCTAAAACGGAAAAATTATTTATTTCGTAAGAAAAAAAAAATTAATAATATCCAGATTTTCAGTTCCGATGAAGCGGAGTTCCGATGTCGCCGAGTCCGATGAACGAGAGTGTACTGTATATGAAAATGAACAAATGGTGTTTTTTGAATCTGGGGTCCTCAAAACAAAAAAGAATCATGGTCCCAGGTTTAGGTCTTATCGTGACTACTACTGTAATAGCATATTCCCTATAGGGTAATTTTAAATTAATACTTAAAAAAAAAAAAAAAATGTTTAACTATTAACTTGCTCATACAAGAATAGCTAGTAACCCCAATTAGTTGAAAAAATTAATAAATTCCTTTTCAGGAAAAAGTAGGCCTCCATGTTGAAAAACCTCTTTCAAAAGCCTCAAGTTCAATTCACAAATAAATGTCAGTAAATAGTTTAGCGTTAAAGATCGATCTAATAAATTGATGAAGTTGTTCAGACCAATCCCAGACGAGCAGGCAACCGCCACTCAATCAATCACCTTCTAATCTGGTAATCCTCAACAAGCTTAACCTCGTTAGTTGTTTACTTTTTGGAAAACCTCATTCCAGGCCCAAGAAAAATTAGATAAGGTAAATGCATTTTCAACAATTTTAATCTTCTTTGTTTAAAGTTCGTTTTTGGTGAAGGTGAGTGTTGTGTCTGTCTGTGACACCTAGTATATAAAATAAATGTAAAATGCACGCAACAAGAACTCTTTTAATAAAAAACAGAATCAAAACATTACAAATAAACATTAATTATAAAAATAACAGAACATAATAATTACATCAGCTGATTTAACATTTGGTAAATTCATTATATTCTCCCCCACTTGAATTAAAACTCAGGAGAGTGTCGGAGAACCATGCAAGGTAAGTACGTAATCTCTGAGGTGGGTAGGCGTTCGACGCTCTCTTGTTGATCGACGTGGAGTCGGTGGAGGAGGTGGCCTGGGTTGGTCTACTGGTGGCTCTGGTTGTCTAGGATTTGGAACTTGATTTTCTGGAGCTGGTACAGGAGGTAGTGGTGGAATTTGCTCGACACGCCTTTTAGCTTCATCTTCTTGGATTGGAATACCACGTCTCTGCATGACTGTTGGTTGTTGCTCAAATGTCACTTGTTTCCTTGGCACTAGTGTAGCAATCAATTGGTTAATGTGCCGCTTTAGGCATCGACCTGAATCAAATTCTACAATGTAGTGATATTGTCCCAGTTTCTCTACTATCGTGCCGAACTGCCAGAGATCTTGGTTTCCAATGTGAACTTTTGACTGAACTCTCTCCCCCACTTGAAGAGAACGGACACGAGAAGCACTTGGAGTTGATGGAGTCCGTGCTTTCTCGTTGGGAAGCAAAGCGTCAAGACGAATTCGAATCTTCCTTCCAAGATACAGTTCAGCCGGAGTTTTTCCCGATGCTAAAGGTGTTGAACGATACCGGAACATGATGTCTTGCAACTTTCTAGGCAGTGGAGCAGGATCGTCTGAAGCAGCCTTAAGTCTTCTTTTTAACGTCTGGATGCTGCGTTCGGCAAGGCCATTCGTTGCCGGATGATTTGGGGCACTGAATTTCTGGAAAATTCCGTGTTCTTTGCAATATTGCTGGAACTCGTCACTTTTAAATATTGCGGCATTGTCCGAGACTAAAACAAAAGGATATCCGTGCACAGAAAATATATTTTCCAACAGGCAAATGGTTGTTGCAGAGGACGGAGCATTTTTAAGCATGCGAACTTCGGCCCACTTGGATATTCCATCGACACACATGAGAAAAAAGTGGCCATCAAAAGGGCCAGCATAGTCGATATGCACTCTTTCCCAGTTTTCGTCCGGTTGTTCCCATGGATGTAATGGCGCTTTTTGTGGAGTGTGACGTACTTTAGCGCAAGGTTCACAACTTTTAACAAGACGTTCGATGTCCTTGTCCAGGCCTTCCCAATAGACATATCTTCTGGCTAACTGTTTCATCTTAGTGATTCCTAAGTGAGATGCATGAAGTTCATTGAGAATTGCTGTCTGAAGGGTTTTTGGAACTACAACTCTATTGGAGCGGAAAAGTGTATTACCCGCAACTGTGTAGGAACTATCTGTGCAGCTGTTCCTGAGTTTGGATATCAGTGCGCTTAAAATAGGGTCTTTGGCTGTTTCTTTCTCGATTGTTTCTGCAGTGATTGCTGAGCTAGAAATATGAAGCAGGGTTTCATCATTGAGAGCGTTTACTTCTTCGTCCATTGATAGTGTTGCCTTGTTGTTTGATGAGGCAATGGGAGAACGAGACAAGCAGTCGACGTTTTCATTTTCTTTACCTTTCTTGCAACGAACGGAATAATCGAGTCCACTAAGAAAAGAGGCATAACGCAATAAGCGTGATGAAGTCATCTGTGGCAGAGAACAATCTGGATGAAATATACGTGACAACGGTGCATTATCAGTTACAAGAATGAAACGTCTGCCGAAAATATAATTGAAGAAGTGGGTAACTGCATAGACGACGGCTAATGCCTCCCTATCAAGCTGGCTGTAATTGGTTTCAGCTTGTGTCAGAGCTCGTGAAGCGTAAGCAATTGGTCTTTCTTCTCCATTGATTTCATGGCTGAGTACAGCGGCAATGCCGACCGGGCTGGCATCTGTTGTAAGGATGACTGGTTTCGATGGATCGAAAGGAATAAGTACTCTGTCACTGCACAATTCTGTTTTGAGTTTCAAGAATGTGGCCTCAGCATCCGCTGACCAGAAAAATTTTACATCCTTTCGAAGCAGCTTTCGTAGTGGATAAGATTTTGAAGAAAAGTCCGGGATGAATTTCGAATAATAAGTGACCAGGCCCAGAAAACGTCTCAATTCCTCAACATTTCGAGGTCGCGGCATCTGAGTAACTGCCTTAACTTTTGTTTGACACTTCTCAATCTTGTTAAATGAAACAACGTGACCAAGGTAGTTAATACTTTCTTTGAAAAAGACACATTTGGCTCTGCTCAAGTGCAAATCATTGTCTTTGAGACGTTGTAAGCATGCAATTAGATTCTTCTTGCACTCTTTCAATGTTGTTCCGTGACAAATTATGTCATCGAAGTATGCGTCAACCTTTGGCAACCCAAACAATAATTGAGACAGGATCCGATTGAATTCCGATGGTGCTGTTTTTATTCCAAAAACTCAAACGATTCATTCTGAATGTGCCTTTATGAGTTGATACAGTTTGAATTTTGCTTCCTTCTTCGTCGACTTTCAGATGCAAGTAAGCTTTATGAAGGTCCAACTTGCAGAAATATTTAAAACCTCTGAGACTATGTAGTACATCATCTATTCGGCGTATGGGGTGATTAGCTGAGACCAATTTTGGATTGACTCCAGATTTGTAATCCACACACAGTCTAACGCCACCATCTGGTTTTGCAATCACGACTAGGGGTGAGCCCCAATCACTTGTGGCGACTGGGCTGATAACTCCTTGTGCCTCTAGAGATTTCAGTTCTAGTTCGACTTTTTCCCGCAATGCAAAAGGAACATCCCGCTCACGGATAAACACTGGCTTTGCACCTTCTCTGAGTTGAAGTTTGACTTCTACGTTAGGAACACAACCGATTCTTTCATCAAAAACCGTTGAGTATTTTCGAAAAATGTCTTCGAGTGACAGGTCAGTATCAACATCAACGGGATTCAGAACTGAGTGATTGCAACCATCTATCTCACTGAGATTTATTTTCAGTCCCCGAATCCACATTCGTCCAAGTAAAGCAGCATGACCAGAGGGCACTATGAAAAGATCAGCCTCCATTGAGTTGTCACCATATGTAACTGAGACAGTAACTTTACCTTTAGGTTTTATAACATGATCTGAGTAGGATCGAAATGAGACACGGGTCGGTTGAAGGGGTATATTAAGACCAAGTCTATTGAAATCTGATTCTGAGAGCAAGGAAAAACGTGCACCTGAATCAACTTCAAATAACTGAGGTTTATTGTTCAAGGTGACAGTAATCATGTACTTATCATTATCTGGACCAACTTCATATAAATCTTCAATTTCATTGACTTCACTGATGCCGTACTCATCTGAATAAACATCCTCTTCATCCTGTGACTGTTGAAACAAGGCATTGGTTCTTGATTTTTGCAGGAGGGTGGTGATGCAGACCTTGGTTACATGTCCAGTTTTCCCACACGATTTACACTTAAGAGAATCTCTATCAGTTTTACACTCACGTGCGCGATGGTTCGACCGTCCACAATTAAAACAAAGACCATCTATACCCAATGATCTGTAATCAATGTGACCCCGTGAAGATCGAGACTGAAATCTGTGATTAGAAGAGCTGGAACTGCAACTATTATCATCTGATTGCGACTTTTTATAACTTTTTTGGTTACCTTGAAGGGTTGTAAAACGTTTATCCACACGGTTGGTGTCAGAAAGAACATCTGATGATATATCAGGAGGTTTGCTCAACAGTTTTGCTTCAAATCGGGACGCTTCCAACGCAGTTGCTTTCTTCAGAGTTGCGTCAAAACCATCAAGAGATGAATCCTGTAGAAGTTGTTCGCGGATCCAATTGTCTTTCAAGCCCCTGATGAATTGTGTACGAAGAAACGAGTCAGCTATAGAGATTTTCTTTTTACACGTGGTGCAAGTCGTATAAAAATCACAATCTTTTAAATTTCCT
This sequence comes from Neoaliturus tenellus, assembly GCA_030545055.2. NCBI lineage: Eukaryota > Metazoa > Arthropoda > Insecta > Hemiptera > Cicadellidae > Neoaliturus > Neoaliturus tenellus. The sequence goes on from CM061534.1 coordinate 19,386,623, forward strand.
TTTAATGTCACAACAAAATCTGAGATTGATTGGTGGGACTGTTGAATAACATTGAGGAAATAGTGTTGTGACACCGTGGTAGAGACTGTTGGGGATAACATCTTCGTAAAATTATCCACCAATTCAGAGAAATCAATATCTTTAATGGGCTTGTCAGGACCTGAAAGTGCCGCAAGGTTGTTGTAATGTTCTTTCCCAATTGAGGAGCACAATAGAAGAGCCTTTTTCTTGTCGTTAGTAATATTTTTAAGTTCACAATAATTCTCAAAGCGCTCCATGTATGAAGAAAACTTCTCATTTTTGGCATCATAGTTTTCAAAAGGTATGATCTGAGGTTCAGGAATAGGTTTGTTTCCGAGAGCAGTCGTTAGAACAGAAAGAAACCTTTCAAATTGATCTTCATCCATGGTAACAACACACTTGGATGTTTACTTTTGGCAGACTTCAGAATAATTACTATAAGTTTAATAACTGTAACTCATTCTCATTTCACTTATTTCATTGTGTTTTTTTTTCATCGTCGCCAACTTGTTGTGTCTGTCTGTGACACCTAGTATATAAAATAAATGTAAAATGCACGCAACAAGAACTCTTTTAATAAAAAACAGAATCAAAACATTACAAATAAACATTAATTATAAAAATAACAGAACATAATAATTACATCAGCTGATTTAACATTTGGTAAATTCATTATAGTGAGTTTATGTTGTTTAGTAAATTACTGAGGAGACTTTCCATCACTGATTAGTAAATTACAAATTCACGACGTTTCGGTATCTGGAATCTGATCCCGTCTTCAGGTGGAAGACAGAATCTAGGTATGTTCTAGGTATTTCTGCCACCTGAAGACGGGATTAGATTCCAGATCCCGAAACGTCGTGAATTTTTTATTTACTAATCAGTGATGGAAAATGTCCGCAGTAATTTACTAAACAATTTTAAACTTGTGATCAACAGATCAAATGAGTAGTGATGTGCAACTACTAAGGGAACATTAAGATTATTATCATTTAACTGCTATCAAATTTCATAATATTTATAATGGAATTTGAAATTTTTAATAGATAAATTAAAATGATAAATTTATTTAATTAGACTATTAGGTTTTAGGGATTACTTTAGTTTGAAACAATATCAAACATCCTCTCCTTGCACTTTCTGTAAGTGATTAATAATTTTATAAGCAAATAATGTTGTTATCTAAAAAAGTTTATACTCAAGCAACTAGAAAAAATCTCTTCACTTTAACAGTGTCCGAATTCATTTCTATAGTTAATGTAATGTTTAAAGAATACCGCTTCAACTCTTATGAGGCAAGATTATGCTGATTGTCCGTTGCCATGACAACAACACGTCACTCGTTAAGACTTTTGATAACAGTTATTTCAAATTAATACTGTGCTCTACTTGCTAATGGGGAATGTGTCATTGAACTTACATAATCGATATTACCATCAAAAGTGTAAATTCAACAGTAATAAAGGAAGAGACATTTATAAAATATTGTATTACAAAAAAATTTAAGTATGAAAGCTAGAATTTAAACTAAGTTCATGTAGATATAATTTGAATTTGGTTGTGTCTTAATAGGGACGGTAAGTTTTATAGTAAAAAGGATTGTATTCTATAAAAAATATCAAACCCCCATCCATTCAGTAAAAAAATGCTAAAATTACAATTTTTATTCTTATGCTGGCTGAATATAATTTCTTGACAAATTGAATCAAGGAAACTGTCAGCTTCAACCCGGAAAGTGAAGTATATTTTGAGTGAATTCAGCTATGAACATACTGACATCAAATTGTGTTTAGAGGGATGAGAGTAACAAACATTTTCAATCATAGGTAAATGAGTACAAGCAAGAGGAGTCCATTAATACAAATCAATTTATTTCTCAACTAGAAAATTGGGAAGTACAAATTTTTATGTTACAAAGATTGGTATTGTGTATGTATGGCAGCCAGAATTGAAACATCACTCACGACTGTCAAATCTGTTCGGCTGGTGTCGACGGAAATGATTGCATCGTTGAACGTGTCCAATGTCAACACACTGAGTTGTGGCGCGAGTTCTAGCGCGGAAAATAAGTGGAGAGAATTCCAGCCACTACAACTTGACTTTGGTCTGAAACACTATCAAAAATCCTCTCCTTGCACTTTCTGTCAAGTCATTGTGATTAAGAATTTTATAAGCAAATAATATTGTTGTAAAAAAAGTTTATACTCAAGCAACTAGACAAAATCCTTTCACTTTAACAGTGTCTGAATCCATTTCTATAGTTAATGTAATGTTTAAATGAATACCGCTTTAACTCTAATGAGGCAAGATTATGCTGATTGTTTGTTGCCATGACAACAACACGTCTCTCGTTAAGACTTTTGATAACAGTTATTTCAAATTAATACTGTGCTCTACTTGCTAATGGGGAATGTGTCATTGGACTTTATTACATGATCGATATTACCATCAAAAGTGTAAATTTAACAGTAATAAAGGAAGAGACATTTATAAAATATTGTATTAAAAAAAAGTTAGGTATGAAAGCTAGAATTTAAACTAAGTTTGTACATATAGTTTGTATTTGGTTGGGTATTAGTAGAGAGGGTAACGTTTTATAATAAAAAGGATTGTGTTCCATAGAAAATATCAAACCCCCCATCCATTCAGTACAAAAATGCTAAAATTACAATTTTTATACTTATGCTCGTTGCATATAATTTCTTGACAAATTGAATCAAGGAAACTGTCAGCTTCAACCCGGAAAGTGAAGTATATTTTGAGCGATTTCAGCTATGAACATATTGACATCAAATTTTGGTTAGAGGGATGAGAGTAACAAACATTTTCAATCATGAAAAATGAGTACAAGCAAGAGGAGTCCATTAATACAAATCAATTTATTTCTCAACGAGAAAATTGGGAAGTACAAATTTTTATGTTACAAAGATTGGTATTGTGTATGTATGACAGCCAGAATTGAAACATCACTCACGACTGTCAAATCTGTTCGGCTGGTGTCGACGGAAATGATTGCATCGTTGAACGTGTCCAATGTCAACACACTGAGTTGTGGCGCGAGTTCTAGCGCGGAAAATAAGTGGAGAGAATTCCAGCCACTACAACTCAAGAAGAAAACTGTTCACTGTAGCACAGTTGAAGAATTAAACACGTAGATCAAAGTGTTTCTAGTTTATATTAGAGGTTTGGTTGAATAATAAGTAATCCTACACCAAATATGATTATTTCCATAATAGCGTTTCTGTTCTTACTTTGGCAGGAGAATATTGTAGCAAGGAAATACAATTCAAATTAAAACTAAGATTTGATTGAAAATAACTCTTCAACGAAATATGAGTACCTTACTTCAGATTGTTATTTATGGGTTTCATATAACCACCATAAACAATATTTCTGCAAGGAAAACACTGTTTTTATTTTGTTTAATGTCTCTGGGCACATAAAATGTCAAGCAGTAGAGAAATAAAACTAACAATACACAGCTAACAATAGTTTTGTGGGTCTGCCAAAGTAGTTGAAATAGTAATATATTATTGTTGGTGGAAATTTATGACAGTCATATGCAATATTGCATAAAATTTTTACTAAAGTGCATAAATTTTTATGCTCTTCTTCCATGACTTAAAAACTGTTCTTTGTAAAACAATCCTCAAAAGAGATGATAAATTCTCAATATTCAATTGTGTAAAAACCTGCTATGGATGATTTCAAACGCTTCAGTAACAAATTTGTAAAAAGTTTAAATAAATAATAGATATACTTTACGAGATTACAACTGTGTCAAGTAAAAGATTATACTTGTTGGTTATTCAATAAGGTTTTAAGAAAAGGATAGTAATAAAAATGTTAATATAAATTAAACCCGTATTCTGCCATAATTAATTGTGGAATTAGTAATAGTTTACATTGATGCATTTAAGAGATAAACAACTTTATAATTTACAACTCAGTTAATCAATTTTAAAGTTAATATTTCCGTTGAAACCCTCCCTTTGTTTAGTTAATTTCATCATAGATTTAATCTAAATAATCACAGAAAGATGACTTAAATAATGAAAATCTCATTAATTGGTCGTTTGCTCCGGTTGTCATAGCAACTACATGTTTGTCCTCAGTACTATATCTTATTCAATCCAGTAACTTTAAATTATTGGATGAATAACTCAAAAATAAGAGAAATCCTCCTACATATGAGTGTTGGTGCCTCAGTGTATTGATGAAACCCGATTTCAATGAAGAACGATTACTCTCAAACTAAGTGTCAGATCGACTTCAAACTTTCACAATAGATTTTTTGTATAATTTGTAGATGTCTTTTCATTAATATGAAATTTAATTTCTGCTGACAGACACATATTTGATTTCAGAAAAGATCAGCAATAAGAGAAGATCAAAGCTGATAAATGGAATTTTGGCAATTCTGGTTTGTCACATATTGGAAATAGCTTATTGTTATTCATGCAATAAGAAACAAACAAAAGGCTTTAAAAAGTTTTTAAAAACATGGTTTTGTAATCATTTTTACTACCTAAATTTAGTAATTCCAACAATTATGTGGATTTCTAACAAATTACATTATTTTCAAATCCTTAATACGTACTCCTTGTTAATCAATAAAACATGAGATCAACAACCATCAACTGAGTTAAATTGTATATTTATGTTTGCCTTTGTAAAGTTAAGCAGAACCTTTATACCTTTAGTCTTAAGAAGGATGGCCATCACCAGAACACAAGAAATAATTGGCAACAGTAAAATCTTTCAATAAGCCAAGTCTCACCCAGGGATGGTTTGATGGTATTAGTGTAAAAATGTTCAACAAGTTGCCATTCTGTGCTCATCATGTGTATTATAGTAGATTTAAGATTATGTTCTATAATTTTTTTGGTATCTAGGTCATTTTACAACATAAATGAATTTGTTGACATTCCACAATCTGATTTGTCGTTGCTTTTTAGGGTAGGCCACTTGTCATTGTTTTATCTATTTATATTTTTATCTATTTATATTTTTATCTATTTTAATGTTTTTAGCTTTAGACTGAAAAAGTAACATTATCATAATATTAGGTAAAGACATTATTTGTTGTTTTATATTATCTGTTGACTTGGTCTATTGCTTTATGTACAAAGTTTAATGACTCATAGATATCTTGAATCTTGACTAGATATCTGAATTGTAGCTAAAGCCAGAGTGATTCAATTTTAGGGGTGCAATTAACAGTAGACAAAGTTTTCCAACATTTGTACCAAATAGTATAAAAAATTACACACAAAAATTATTAAGTGTACTTAGCTATAAAATTTTTTTTTAATAAGATTAAAATATAGAAAAATTTTAAACTACAATAAATATTACTTTTAAAAAAATAATATTAAAGAACACATAATTAATATTATGTAATAATGTTAATTTTATTATCACTAAGACGAAGTTTATCGATGAAATCACCGCAGTAATTTGAGAGAGTGAGTCATAGTCCCACTGTAAACTTTTATGGCTTCATGTTGCTTCAAGAGCAAATATGAGAGCGTCTGAATCTAAAAAAATATTACTTAGCCTATGTCTGAAATTTCCTTGAACAAGAAAATGTTGGTAACAAAAAAAGTTCAAAATACTTTAACAGTAGTTTAATTAATGCAATGAGGACAAAAATTCATTTTTATTCATATAGTATCAGTGCGGTACTGTTTTACATAAATAAGAATTCCAGCCAAAAATTTTGAATGAGTGGTTATTGTTGAATTATTAGTAACTAAAGATAGAAAATATGTTAACTTATTTAATTCGCCTTTCAACAAACCGGGATCATATATCAAGAGAATAATTTAATTTTGATGTCTTAGCCTGCGGATCTTCAAATTAGCAATGAATGGTTTAAGTTACGTCAGCTCCGTCAAAAGTTCCAAAATTTGTATGTGGACTACATCCTTTGCAAACTCAGTGAGCCATGTGTATTTCATTTATGAAGTTGTCAGTGGTCTCCCACAGGTGGTCTATATTAATAATAATGCTTTGTGGTTCAAAGTCGATCATAAGATCCTCTTCTGGAATGTCCATCTCTTCTTCTTCTTTATCGAAAAACTCCTCCGGGATCTCTTCCTCCTCCTCTGGCTGATAGAAAATGTCGGCGAATGGCACGACTTTGTTGGTGACCACAAAGTCTCGGGGTGACACGATGCTATGGGCGAGAGCGGACGGAGAATTATGCTTTGTATAGGAGGGTAGAGTAGGGCGCACTCTCTGTGAAATGTGCAGGTGGCGTTAATTGTGGTTTCCAGAAAGGTCATGCAGCTGTGCGCCGCAGGTGGTCAGGTCAACAAAGGCAACAGGTAGCATTGAGGGGGGAGGGGGAGGGTCGCAAAATTTAAAATGCGCCAAAAATTTTTCGGGAAGGGGGGCTGCCTCTCCTGTTGCTCCTGACAGTCTTTTTCACACAGAACGGAAATATTTCAGGTAGAACAGTAAGATAAACCTGTTGTCCATTGAGGTAGAGTTTGTTATGATGTAAAACACGTTGAAAAACACTGAACACGAAACAATTAACATGAAAACAAACATTGATTTCAATCATTTGTGATTGAATGGAACTCTTCTTCAAAGGATATGTAAAAGGTCGTTTTTACCTGAAGATGGGCGCACTAAGCAAGAAACTACCAAAAATCATGTATCTTTTAATGGAGCTGAGCCAACTTAAACCATTTATTGCAAAAGAATAGACTGGAGAGTGTACTTACACAGCTATTTGACGACGGGGACTTGGGGAGGGGCATGTCCGCAGCATCTTCCCAGACCAACCGGGGCGGGCGCTTCTTCTGTACCCCTGCAGACAACATGACAGATCAGTCACCACACCAACACGACAAATCAGTCACCAACACGACAAATTAGTATCCAACAGTTACCGCCATCTTGGGGACGTCTTCAGCACTCTTAAAACGATATTACAAAAACAAATAAAATAACAGGGTACCACCTTTGTAGCACACTGCATATACTGCGTTAATTAATTTGGGTTGATATTTTCATGGTCTGATTGCTTTTAACATATATGTTCTTCAGTTATGTTGTTTTACTATCAGGGTTTTTAATTTGCAACTCAATGAATATTATTGGCCAAGTTATTCTTGCTGACAAAAATGAATTTTAAGGTCCTGTGCCCTTCAGAAAAGAATTATTTAAAATCTTAAACTATATTGCAAAACTGCGGGATGAGACAAATAATTTTTCACACCTAACAATAAAATTGGTCTAGAAATAAGAAGATAGTTGTGTTAATAAAAAAAAGCTTTCTATATTAGGGATTTTTAATATGAATAAGCTCACGATTTTGGTGTTCATAATCAATCATACATGTTTGTAAGGAATCAATGGTAACCATACAAAGTTCTAGATTATTATTACTTTTATGTTTATTGAATGTTCACTAATGCAAGCTCACATTGTGATCCCTTCTGCACGTTAACTTGCTTAGTCTATAATTGAAGGAGACTAAAGTTAACTTTTGGAACAACCAATATTTTTGTGAATTCAAAGATCATGGGAATACTGTAATATAATTCTTCATTTACAGTAGACTCCCTCTTAACCGGCCACCTCTGGACCAGGCCTCGGCCGGATAATGATTTGGCCGGTTAAACCGATGTAACGCTAAACTACCATTTTATATTGCCTAAATGCATAATGACTAGAAAAAAATCTAATTATATTATTCTATATAATTTATAACTAACGTCCGACACCTATGAAATCCACGACAATAAACTAAACTAATAACAATTTGTTTCATTATTGTGTTCTACTAGATTTCAGGTCAAATGCATTCACTTTTGTTCAGGACAGTACATTTTTATTGGTTTGAGAACGTCAATATGATGTAACGTTAAATTGAATGATACAGTAGATAAGAAAACAACTTTTCTGGTGAATCATGGCGATGTTGATATAAAAAAACGGCCAGTCAAAAAATGTGTTTTTTTTTTGTGCCAGGGTAGGCTGGTTAAAGCGGAGACTGGTTAAAAGGTGGCCAATTAAGAGGGAGTCTTCTGTAGTACTAAAACTTATTATTTAAAACAGAAAAATTTATTTAAAATTTTATGAATTTAAAACTATAAGTACATGTCATGTTTAATTTTGGGTCATGTGATTGTTTTGATATAGTATCAACTAACTCATTACAGTACTAGTAAATGAGATTTGAAAAAATCTGTAAAATAATAAGGAATAGGTTCAAGATATTAAAAAGTAACCATTATTTTTATGCTTACAACAGAATTTCCTTAAAAACTGAATAATAATTAATGAACTAACAAAGTTCCATACCAAACATGTTTTCACATATAAATGTATATGCAATATAAAAATAATCATGAAGGGTGGCAATTTCAACCACAGGTTGCATACTAAATTTATATTTAGACAACAATCCATTGGGAAACATCCAACTCACAATTGCTATGTTTCAATCTGCAATGCTATTTGATTCGTATCATAGTCTCGTTGTATGAGCCAAGTTAAATTGACATAGCTACAGGAAATCTCAAAGTCAATCATGGATGGCAAATTAAAGCTACGGAGAAACAAAGCTCACCACAAAACCCATTCAATGGGTACAGAAGAGGTTATAAAAATAGAAAACTTGGCAATGTATTAGATATCAGAAGCAGACTTCAGAAAACTGATTTCTCTTTCACATAAACCATTTATATTTTTTGTTGAAACAATCTATTTAAATAAACAATTTGCTTTTATTAAAAATATTTATTATTTTACATCCCAAATTAATTTTTAACGTTAATTTAATTTTTCTTTGCACAAGGGTAATAACATTATTATCAATAATAAAATTCATCTTTGGAAAAAAACTTCGAACATTCGTTTAACCAATTTGAAGAGAAAATTCATCATTTATTTCATAAAACAAATAATTTACATATTACTTCATATAAAAAATTAAAATAAACTGCAAAGTTTTCTAACCTAAGCTTGGAGACCAAGGAGCAATCATATTATAAGAATGCAGGCTCAGACTATTTACTGATACCATCAGTTGCTATCAGCATTCCAGTTTTGGCTTGCCAAATCATGCACAACTTAAGCAGTCTATTTGTCAAGTGTTATACTGTAAAATGTAAAGCTAAAATCCATGCTTAGTCAATAATTAAAGTTTTTCACACTCTTTGTTCTTGCTCCAAAAAATGAGAAAAAATACTTATTATAAAAACGCTTAAAGACATTTAAAATACGGTATAATTAATTTCAACGGCTTTACAGTAAAGTGTTTATGATGATAATAATGTTCAGAATAACAGGGAAACAACTAACCGCTTATATACGGTTTAAATAACATTGTATGGTAAGGTTAAACAACAAAACAAGCAGTTCAACACTTACTACCGTAAAAATGTTGTTTCAACAGTAGACCTGTTGAAAATAATAAGGATCTCAATAAATGTGTTCTCATACTGCATGACATTTTCTGGCCTGTAATTAGTCCGCAAAGTTGGTGTTTTCTGTAGCCTTTTAAAAGTGTACAAAAATATCTTTTTATTTTTGTCCGTGCACTAACTTCAAAAGTTGTGTTTTTTCTTAATTAAATATCATACTAATCCAAAACAAATAAAGCCAATATAAACTAAAAACGACTTGCCGACTACATTTTGAACATATTATTAATTCTTACTATTCACATATTAGCTGTTTTTAATGAATATTTCAATTGAAATGGAAGTCAACTACTAGGGCCTAAAGGTAAACAAATAATGAAATTTTAATTAAGTTATTCAGGGTGTCTAGTTTATTTCTCTTTAAAAATTCAAGACTAATTCCAGACTTTTTCAAGACTGTTTTAGTTTTTTCAAGACTGCCGCATTACTTGACATATTAATATCTATCTTACATTTAACAAAATTATTTACATAGTTGTCACTTATATATATATATATAAATATATATATATATATATATATATTTGTTTTTAAATAGTACACACATTCCTTACATCGATCAGCTTTAATTTTGTTGTTGGATATAATCACTACATGTTTCACTGTGAATACAGCATTGTCAAGTGATACAAGAACATAACATCTATCAAAGGATTGGTCAAGGATTAAAATACACAAAATTAACTGTGTTTCTACCGTGTTTTGTCTTTTTTTATCCTTGACCAATCCTTCGGTGGATAGAAGGCTATGATCTTATTTATATCACTTGACAATGCCATATATTCACGGTAAAACATGTACCGGTACCGTAGTGATTATATCCAACAACAAAATTTGAGCTACTCAAAGGAAGGCATGAGTATAGACTATTTTAGTCTTCGGTAGCAGTTTAAGGGCTAATATAATTAATTGTAATATTTTTTGTCAAAAACAAGACTATTAAAATGAAACTACAAAATTATTACTTTTTTAGAAGAAGCATTATTAATTCTTCAACAACATCAAAAATTTTAAATGGTTTGAATTAAAATAATGCACAAGTTTGTAATTCTATTTTAGCGAATTTCCCATAGGGAATAAGCTATTACCGTAGGTCTCATGGTAAGACCTAAGCCCGGGACCATGTTACTTTTTCGTTTTTAGGTGCCCAGAGACCAAAAATAATAGTCATTAAAATTTATATATATATATATATATATATATATATATATATATATATATATATATATATGTATGTGTCCCTAGACACGATAACTCTCGTAAAAATGGTCCGATCGACACCAAATTTGGTAGAGATGTGTAATCCTACGTTTATTCGGATGAGTTCGTAAACCAGACATATTGACCTATCGTAAGGGGTAGTTTTGGGGGGTTTTGTACCCCAAAAATGGGTTTTTTTGCATTTTTCATATGTAATTTTTAAAAATTTCAAATTTTTATTTTTACCATTGGATTTAGCTCAAAAAAACACACAATTCAGCATTTTGAAGCTTTGCTCTATCTCCACTGGTTAACGAGATATTGCAAAGTCTAAAGACAGTGTCACGTTGTATTTTGAGACTCCAATGTTAATCTTATGGAGAATAAGGATGTGTTAATATTTCACTTATTAACCAATGTTTTTGGATGAAACTTGGTATTCAGCTTAATTTGGTTGAGATTCATCCATTTATGGTAAAAAAATCTTGGTTTTTGTGCTTATCATGGCAGCAAACCTGCATACTCGTTTCCCATGTTAATCATATGGAGAATAGGCAAACTCCTTTAGCAATGGACAGATATTGATGAAATTTAGTGTATGGCTTCATATGGTCAAAATAATTTTTTTTTTATGCTAAAAACCTAGTTTTAGTGTTCCCCATGGCAGCATACCTGCATACTCTTTCCCTACATTTATCATAAGGAGATAAACATTTATTTCCCTATTTATGAGCTTGTGATGATTTTTGGTTTACAGGTTTATCTGGTCATAATTAATACTACTAATTTGGAAATTCGCTGAGTACGCAGGTCTGCTGCGACGGGGGTATTTTAACCCTTTGTCCGTCCTTCATAGGGTGTGTGTTCTGTTTAGTTTATTAAAATAAAATAAATAGGGTAATATAAATCCTTCCAAAAATTCAATATGATAGCAAATTTATAGAACACATAAAAATTAAATATATTTTGGTAATAATTAAAATGTTGCTTTTCATTGTTTTCTTTAGCTTGTAGGCAAATGTTAGCAAAATTCATTTTCCAACATTGTCTATTGTAAACAAATTTTGGAATTTTATATATTATTTAATAGAATCGTGAGCGTTTGTTTACGGTCTGCAGTTGCAAGCGTTTTGATTGGGGATTACAAGCGTCTCTGGTTAGCAATCTTTATCAGAGCGTCTTAATCGGCGATTGCAATGGTCTCCATAGTTAAATTTTTTGTAAATTTCAAGACTAGACTGAAAATTCAAGACTAATTCCAGACTTTTCAAGACCATTATTAAATTCAATACCAATTCAAGACTTTCCAGATTTTCAAGACTACTAGACACCCTGTTATTTTAATAATAATATTAATATCAGTTACCAGTGTTACTTTTATATTTTTGCAGTATGAGAAAAAAAAATTTTCCTACCACTGCATGGAAATAATTGCATTGCCACACCTGTAACCCCTATGCAAAACAGTTCATTTCCGGTTTCCGTTTCTTTCCCGCTCTAGAGTGGCAATGATTCTTTACCGCACGCCAGATCAAACAGCAATGTTAAATCAGCTGTTTTTACAAACCATGCTACAGCTGTTAATCATTGTTGTCGTTTAGTAATTGCTTCTTTTTTAGTTTGAGGTTATGTTTAATAGTTAACATTATGTTCCAACAGAAACAAATCAAAAATAATCTAAATGACATTTTGTATACAATAAAACATGTAATATGTAACAATTATGTTGGTAGGAAAAATCTTGTGTGTATTACGAGCGAAAATAGTCATTGCCGCTCTCAATTCTTTGGCCGCACTTAGCTGACGCTTCGTGCGGCCATCTACAATTCTTGAGTGGCAATGACGTACTTTACGCTCTTATTACACAAATAGCTATTGTTCATCGCTCTGACAAAAAAGTGTTTTTTTTCGTGCTTAATCCCTATTTTTGTACAACACGATTGTGCATAAAAAAAGCCACTTTCAGTCCTAGTGATAAAAACTTTGAATTGATGATGCATCAAGTGAGCAGAGCTCCACGCCTACCTGCAAATTAAATGATGGCTCTAATCAATCGTTTGCAAGCGTGCTAATTTATTTTCATTGGCTACGAGGTTGCCATCACTTTCAACTGGCTTTGAATTAATGAACTACCAAATGAAAATTTTATGTAAGGTGACTTTGTAAAATGATATATCCAGCAACTACAAGAACTACAAGAATACTAATAAATAACACAATAAACTAATAAACTAAACTAATAGAACTAATAAAGAATACAATTTTGTGAATTACAGTGCTTTAAATCAGAATAAAACTTGTGGGTTTAAGCAAAAAAAAGTATTAAGGAAATATTAAAAATTGGTAAGGCGCATTTCAATTATCTAAACACTTTAATCAATCCTACATGGCACATGACTGAGACAATTTTGTTTTAAATTGTAATGGTCAAATACAAGAGTTGTGTCATAAACAACCTGTAAAAATAATTGCTTTTCCAAAACGGATTAGCTTAGTCATAAATAGTTTATGTTAGTAGTTCCATGCGTACATGCAACAAGGGAGGCATGCAGTAATTTCACAATCAAACACTTTTAGAACAGCTGAGGATCGTTCCACCACAACACTGGTTTTGCCACATTAACCCGACTCGGGGTACTGTAAAAATCTAAAAATGTCCCATCTATAAAGGGTCTCTTTTGACTGAAGTCTACACAAAGACAGTACCAGAATAAAAATTTTTCACAATTCACTCTTCAGACAATACAGCGCCACAAAATGATTCATGATAGCATCAACATCACTTTTGACGATTCATATTTATTTTCCCTCAGAGAAAGAAGTAGCAGCAGTAATGCCGGCCACAATGCTATGACGCGCAATAATCGCTGGCGCGTGTTTAACAGTCTTGCGTTGGCAAGCTAAAGTTGAGTCCGGTTGTTTCTTGTCTCAATTCTCAGTTGGCCAATATCTACATTTATCCATCACCTTTTTTCATCCTGATTTAAATGTACTGATTAAATGTATAGTAAATTATACCGGTATATATATAAAAAAAATATCAAGTAAGCCTTTATTATTTATAATTTAACTGTATATCTTTAGTGGTATTACATGAAAATTGTAATCTTTTTTTCACATTCTACTGTTTTCCGATATTATTAAGTCACAAACTCCAATCAAATATTTAGTTATTTATTTATTTATTTATCAATGGCCGAAGCCAATACATAGATTTGACATACAGTGTATTTTCCACAAATAGTTTACATGCAATAGAAATCAGAAAATACATGGAGAAATGAAGTGAAAAAACTTAACATAACTGAGTAGAGAATACATAGCTTAGCGGCTAGAAAAATATTAACAAAATGAGATTTCACAATTTAAATAACAATATAGCAAAAATACGCTATGTCATAATGCGTGATTTTATTACACTGTTGCCTTCAAGACACTAGAATTTAAAGTAATTGGTAAGGGCCTATGTTATTTCTTTACAAATAATACGACCCGAATTCCTGTGGTACATTTGTTTATCTAACCAAGACCCAAGTCACTCCCAAAAGGTTTTATTTGCTTATCCAACCAAGTTGATCATGTTTCTTCTAATATTCTTTTTTTTTATCAGCATGTCCGGACATCTTCTTTTAAATGTTTGAGTTTTAGGAGAAAATAATGATTCAGAACTATTTTGATAATAGATTGTGATAATTTAGAAAATTGTTATTTCATTTTTAAGTTCAATGGAAATGGCAAGTAAAGTTAACTTGGTATAATTATTACTTACAATAAGTATCAGACAATTTTGAGTTATTTCTAATTTATTTATGGTTGGCGTTGCATTATACTTTCTGAAAACAGCTGAAATTTACAAAACTTGAAGTCTACTTTGTTTTGTAGTTAAAATCCAATAAATCTTTTTATATTAGGACAAATTGTACATCATACAATATTGTCTACACTGCCTGTAGTTAAAATATTTTATTTTCATAGCTGTATTTATTTGACACCAAACTTTGTTATAAATGTATCATTTATTTACAATAACTACATTAGATCAAAATTATTGGGAGTTGATTTGTCCAGATATTCTTAAACCTTTTGCTTTACTTGAACATATTCAGTGAACCAGAAACTCATATTTTGCACAGTTCAAAGTAGGCTACTACAAAATAGGGATTTTGTTCACTTATATCAAGTCTAGGGACTACCATGCCATAAACAAACATAAAAGTTAACGTCAAAACATCTTTGATTGAAAGTCTCTTAGCTTGTATTAAATTGAATTCAAATAAATGATGGACACATATTTTAATTATACGTGTATAAATCAAAATTTTTGATAAATATACGCTTGCATATAAAACTATGATTGTGATATACAGTAGTTATAAACCTTAATAATTCACACACAGTTGAATTAATGTAGAAAACGCTGGTGAGATCAAACAAATAAATCCTATAATACAAGGGGAGAAGAAATGGAAAATTCCACAATGGTTCTTCAATCAATTTCCGTCAATTGAACGACCAATGACACAGTAGATTAGACAAACGACGCTATTCCATCTTCCAGCCACCACAAAAAGACTACTTTGACTTATTAGGGGCTGAAGCCCCTTTTAATGATAAATCTATCATTAAAAGGGGCTTCAGCAGATGAATAAAATGGCAAATGATCTGTTTAATCGATCCGGTGGAGTTATAGTATTACCAGCCTGGAATGGAGTTATAAAAAAACAGTCCTTAATCCAAACACAAAATAAAATATATAATTAATTAATCATAGTAATTCAAATCGAATATAAGAGATTAAATATTTTTAACAAGACACCAATTTCCAGTTGTTACAAATTACCTCAATGCCTAACTTCTATCATTTGCAGATCAAATTTCAGCTCTTTGTTTGAGCTAAAGCAAATTACAAACCACAAACTTATTTCTTTAAGAAGTAAACATAACCCCGTTTCTGTTTTCCACAAAGCAAAATTCTTTCAGATTTAAAATCCTATTAGTGGTAGAACATAGACCAATAATTTAGCAGAAACTCTCAAAAATTTGTACACAAGTTTATGAAAACTTTATAGAAAATGTAATATTTACTTAACCCTTAGGGGATTTAGGTACTCCCTTAGGGGGTACTCATCCCCCCTTAGGGGATGAGTACTTAGGTACTCACACCCTTTTTTGTGACACAACTACTCAGGTCGGGTACTGTCGGACCCTATTTTATAAATGATACATTTTTTAATCATATTTTTCCATATTCCATTTACAATAAAACTAACAATGTATCATAAAATGTCAAAAATGCCAACAAACAAATAATTTTACTTACAAAACAACTTTATGATTAACTAATAACATATTTAGCAATAAAAACTGTTAAAAAGGAAAACTACTCTAAAATGGATAAAAATAACTAATATTTCCATAAACTATAATTAAATTCACCAAAATAGTCTGATGAAAACTTAAAAAAGCTGTGTTCTCCCTCACTCCCTCTCGCTCAACAATGTTGTCATTTGTTGTCTGGAAACAACCCGCGTGACTATTTAACGGTTTACAGATAATGGTCATGTGCACTATGAGAAATATAATTTGATTAAATTATAAGTATTCAAAGGCTATAAGAATTTTAAAAATTTTAATTTACAAATTTGTAACATAACTTCTTATAAATCATTGTTCATCAACTAGTTTATGACCAATACAGTACATGAGTCATTAGTTTAATTTATTGCTGATTTATCTACACCTCTAATACGAACACTACACTACAAAATAATTAAAATGCAGCAAGCATACCCAAGCATAGAAAAAAACCTGTACAATATATCTTCCAAAAAAATTTATGTGACTAAATTTTTAAGTCTCCTAATTCCAAGAACAGTTTTAACATTTTGAAGCAAGCAAGCACAAGCACTTTCTAAACAGTAATTATTCCTCCACCATGAACTGTATAAGACGAGAAAACTTCCCGATAGTTTCTCCTATAGTAAAAACCGTTGGAACGTACCTTTCGGCCAGTAAGACAAAGCCATACGGCAGGGCTGACAGTATGCTGGGGACGGTTGGATTGAAGGCACGAATGTAGCGAACCAAGATGCTGATGGAATGGGGTCCCTCCAACGTATACAGTCATCTGGCGTAAACGGAAAAATTAATCTCCAACCAAACCAGCTGACTTGGGTGAAAAAAAACAAAACAAAAATGGTGATAAAAAGTGAAGTTAAAACTATAAAATGTTTGGATAACTTAAAAAATTAGTAGTCTCAGACTGCAATAGTTTTACTAAATAAATGTTCACAATAGAGTAACAAAGTCAAAGGGACATTAAAGATACATTTATGAATAGTAAATAAATCAAGGTTCGGCTATAATACAATTCTAGATCTAAACAATATAATCCATTATTTCCCACTTAATGATAAGTTACTTAGATTTCTGCCTTTCATAAATTGCATTTTTTCTCATAAATATGAAGGAAAATAGATAAATTGGCTTGATTAATCACAAAGATGCTTTTAAATAGTGTTACACATTTGAACTTCTTAAAATAGGTCCTAATTGCTCTGTGTTGTGCCAGTAAAACGGTTTGTAATTCTTACTTAATCCATGGTATCTAAAAGAAACTATTTTATAAACAAAAGTAAATATCTCCTTTCAAAAACTATTACTTCTGTAAAACCATTTTCATTCTGTTTCTGACCTTAGTAAATTACAGATTACTAGTAACCTAAAGGGGCAAAAGCCTCTAATCATTTGACCGATTATTAGTACACTTTACCAAGAAAGTTTCCAGAAGATTTTATGTCTATCGATAATATTATAGCAATTTCATATGCATAGACCACCATTTCTTCAAAGCACTTTTTACAATCTTGAGACACATGTTAAGAATGAATGATTAATTTTGTCTACTGTGTTGTTAAAATCTATATCAATCTACAAATGTTTTTTTTATATATAAATCATATTCCTTGAGCTAACAAAAAATTAAAACAATATAGAAAGTGATAATGAGAAAAAAAAACACGAAGGATGCTCAGCATCCATTCTACGAATAATACACTTTAATAGTGTTCATAATACATCATCCTTTTTCAACTATTTGATTTGGCCTGTACCTTGTTTGTCCATAAATAGAATTACCGTACTTTAATATTTTCACTTCTGTCAGATTTTCTTACTTTTTAGCATCACAAAATTTTAACACACCATTTTGAAGTAGACAGTAGACCAGTAGACACTGTCAACTTTTGGCTCTCCTGATCAATACACGTTTTTTCGTATAGACAAAGTAATTTTTTTATTCCTATACATTTTACGGAGAATTTTCCCAGTTCTTTTTAATTTATATATAAGGTTTTGGGCATGTTGCTGTTTTCCATATTCTTTGGAACAAGCATTTGAAATTACATTCCCTTTATCCTATCATTCTACAATTTATGAAACACCCAAAAATTACCTGGGGTAATTTCCCTCGCAAAATACCAACACGGTTGTTTGCCACACTATATGTTTGAATAATGTCATTTTCATTCAATGTGATTAGTTGATTCTCATTAAAATCAATACAGAACACAATTTTTAATGTAGCCTAAACAAAGAAAGCTTTTTTTAACCACATCTCATAGCTCATGGTACCAGAATAACGATCAAAATTATTTTTTATAAATTTTATTTGCATACAAGCTAGATTTTTAAATTTTCTTTTATTTAAATGATGAAGTAAAAATCAGCTTTCATTTGTTAAAATTCATTGTGTTAGCCCCGGAACTGCGATTTGACATATTATGAGATTAATAATTTACCTCCGTCCAACTTGAGTTTTTACAGCTACATATGTTTCATCAATTCTTCCATTATCAAGCTGTGCAGGAACAATAAATTAATCCGCTTCAAGAGCTTCATAGATGATTTAAATACACACATTTATTGTTCCTGTACAGCTTGGTATTGGTAGAATTGCCAAAACATGTAGCTGTAAAAATTATAAGTTGGAACTGCAGACGGAGGTAAATTATTAATCTCATAATATTTCAATTTGTAATAACTTGTTGGATTAGGCTGACTGTAGATTTTAAAGTCATTAGATGATTCCATAAAAATGTTATTAGGCTATAGAAATATCACTCCAGGTTGTTATACAGGGTGTTTCAGAACTCCCTGACAATATTTTAGGGCATTGTTTCTGGGTTAGAAAAATATCTAAATATCATATTTAAATTGTCCGGAAGTCTTTAGTTACTCACACAGCCGCCATTTTGTTTTTTTTCACATAGTAATTTTTATTTCGGTAACGGATGGTTGTATTAAATTCATATTTGGCATGAATCTTTATTATACCAATGTACATTTCCAGGAAAAGAATTAATTTTTTCTGCTGTATATTTTCAAAATGGCGGCCATTTTAAATTTTCAAACGCAAATATCTCAAAATCGAAAAATTTTATAAAAATTTTACAAGACACAATAAAGTTGACGGATTAAATTATTTAACCAATAATCTAACCAAGTTTGTAAAGATCTGAAAACAAATAATGGAGTTATTGCGATTTTACGCCATGAAAACATTGATTTTGCTGTTAAATGGCCTTAATTTGCATTGATTTTAATGCAAAATCAATGTTTTCATGGCAAAAATCGCAATAACTCCGTTATTTGTTGTCAGATCTTTACAAACTTGGTACCATTGGTTAGATAATTTAATACGTCAACTTTTTTGTGTCTTGTAAAATTTTTATAAAATTTTCTGATTTTGAGATGTTTGCCTTTGAAAATTTAAAATGGTCGCCATTTTGAAAATATACAGCGGAAAAATTTAATTTTTTTCCTGGAATTGTACATTGGTATAATAAAGATTCATGCCAAATATGAATATAATACAACCATCCGTTACGGAAATAAAAATTATTATGTGAAAAAACAAAATGGCGGCTGTGTGAGTAACTAAAAATGCCCTAAAATATTGTCAGGGAGTTCTGAAACACCCTGTATATGTATGTATAAATCTTCTTAACCTGTTGAGTCATCATCTGCCTCTCAATTAATTACGAACAAAACCAAAACAAATGTTTTAATGTACACAAAGCCGACCTTCTTTGTATCCCCATGCCATTCTTATGGAGATCATTTTACGTTATTACTCATCTCCTGGTAAATTTATGCACAAGTCAATATTTTTTCCCTCATGCCTGGGACCGACACCTTTCATTTGAGACCCCTCCTATCATCCTGTGATTTTTAAATTGCTCACAATTTTGCTTACAGAATCATATAAAAAAAATCTGTGTAGGATAATATAAAATGTATGTATATACCTTTAGATTTTCAATTTTAGGGTTCAATTACTATCAGATTTTTTCATTCATATATACAGTAAAAAAAATTAAAAAATTGATTTATTTAACCAGCGATTTTTATGATTGTAAAGTTCAAAAAGCAAAAAATAAGTAGCCAACATTTTGTAATTTATATATAAAAAAGATTAACCGGCCTAGATCAAAGTTACTGCTTCTTTGCGTGCCGTTTTATTATACATTCAAGTATTTGTGAAACTTCCAAATTTGAGGTTTAAAACCCACCAATAAAATCTAATATTTAGTTACCATAGTTCTTTCTTCCATCCACTTAGAATCTACTTAAAACCTTAGAACCTTCTATCTACTTGGAACCTTCACGAAGGTTACTAATTATTCTCCTATAAACTATATATTTTGAACTCAGTGTAATACAACCCTGACGAATCTAATTCCTAAATGATAAAAGGTCACACAACAGAAAGATTCCATCAAGTTTCATCGAAACAATGAAAAATGTTTAACTGAACTGACATTTAGAATGGGAGCCTCAGACGGTGGCTGATGATAACTAATGTCTTGGCCTGAAGTGGTTCGTAATTGATAGATGGACATCCTGTTCCTGTTTTCGCTTTTAGAATTGTTTCTTAATCAATCAAAAAAGCTCAAATTATTGTGATTTTAATGAGATTTTTAAACTGATAAACAACCAAAAATCTAAATAGTCCTTTACAATGTGTCAAAAAGTGAATTTTTTAACCAAATTATCACCAGATGTACATAAGATAAAGTACATATATAAAGTGTATAATTAATTAGTTGTTTTTGTTACTCATTTGATTGTTGGTATATTTTTTATTTGTTTGTATATTAATGACGAGAGTTGTTCTAAAAAGCAGTTGTACTGAGAAACGCTTGATCAATAAGGGCATTTTTATTTATTTATTTATTTATTTATTTATTTTATTAAGATCTCAAAGTCTGAACAAGAAACTAGCTTAATCTTATCCTATACTCTAACACGAGTGAGGTATATTTGTATGTATTACTACAAAGAATGCCATAAGTTTTCCAAATAAATGATCAAACAACAAGTTCTTTATTATTAAACTTAAAATATTTGTTTTGTTGTTGTTACCTAAAGGAGTTTCTTTGTAAAAAAACTTGATTAGGCTTAATAACTTGCATATTTGCTAGTTAAAATGTAATAATTTTTATGGCACAAGAATGGCTGTCGTACTTTTTAACTTTATTTTATAATTAAAGATTTAGAAGATTTACTCTATTTTTCCGTTCCTACGCTTTTAAGATTTATGAAAATTATTTAACTGGGCCCAATCTACTGGACCTAGAAAATTATTTCACTATGTCCAGTTGGTGGATAAACTGACTTGCAAAGACTTGAATTACATTCCAAATATACAGTGCATGTTCTTTTTCCGTTCCTACGCTTTTAAGATTTATGAAAATTATTTAACTGGGCCCAATCTACTGGACCTAGAAAATTATTTCACTATGTCCAGTTGGTGGATAAACTGACTTGCAAAGACTTGAATTACATTCCAAATATACAGTGCATGTTCTAAAGATAATGTATTGCCTCAGGATGGACCAACTATTTCTTGATATGTGATTAAAAATTAATTATCGTATGGCTTTTAGTGGAGGGAGATCAGCAATTAACTGATAGTTCTCCTCACCTGAAATGCCTGCACTTTTTTGTTTTCTATGCAGGTGGACCAACGGCTTAACGTGACTTCCGAACCACGGGAGCGGCCTACCGATCTTTTTGTCAACAAGCCGGGAATTGAACCAGGGCCTGCTGGGTGATAACCCAGAGCTCTACCACTGAGCTATGGCCGCTGCCATAACTTGTGATAAGGTAGAAAGAAAAGTAAATTTCCTCACATCTAAACAATGCGTGAACAATTCAAAATAAATACAAATTTGAAATATTATTGTAACCAGACTCTTAATTGAACATCGTCAGGAAATTAGTAACGTTGTTATAGAGTATCTTATGTAAAGATCAGCCATTCATGCTCTCAAAATATTTTTCCAATAGTACTACTTAGACCAACATTTCAACTACTTTTCCGAAAGACTTCACATAAAATTACAGCTAAAACGAACCTGGAAGATGATATTTATATACCTTCAGGAAATTAAACTAGATTGAAAACGTGGGATGGATGATAAAATGGTGATTCTGGGAGGGGGAGGGTTATAGAAGAGAATTATAAGGGGGGGAGGGAGGGGGGGGGGTGAATCCATCAGGTTTTAATACCTGTCAATTCTGGTGTGAAAATGCCCCAAAGGCCACCCACATTGCTTTTGTGACGGGGTTTATTTCACGATATTATAACCTTTGGCTGCCACAACAATAAGACTTTACTAGCTTCATTTCGCATTAGTGTTATTATTTAAAGATCATGAACTTTCCATATGTATACAATCCTATAGGCTACTGTACTATAATACGAGGAGTCTCTGTGGCAATGTATTTTCCACAATCTCAAAACCTAGAGCGTAGATTTTGCTTAACTTTGGATTTAAGGATGTTTTGGCCCATATAATAAGTCTAGAAAGAGCCTTAAACCCAGGAACAATTAATTTTGTCTAAAATTAAGTTTTAAAATTGTAATTTTCAACATTGGGCTTGTGGGTTGCCATTTTGGTAACGAAATAACAACAAAAGGTAAACATGATTTACCTTTTGTATTTATTTTTTATTTAACTTTTTTTATTTATTTATATTTAAATTATAATTTTAAGTGCTTTTTTTATTTTTGTATCACCAAACACAAATTAAACCACACTACTGTACTTAAGAATTCTTTTTTTAAGCGTCGGTTAACTCAAGAGGTATAGTTGGTTGATGATCAATGGATTAATAGGAAAGCATGTTTCATTTCCTCCTTTTTTCTCAGCTTGTATGCATCGTAGGAGAAATACAAGCATACCGTTAGAAAGGTATTGTGCTGTAGATGAGCAGAATCACGTTTTAATTTACATCGGCCCCTGGGGCTATATGCCCTACAAACTTTCAAAGTTTCAATGTGAATCTTATGGGAGAAGGATTTAAAATTGATTGAATCATAAGACAGCTGTTGTAATAACAAATGCTAGCAAAAAAGGAAGAACAAATGTTTTATTTATAAAACACTAGCTGTTGCCCGTCACCGCTTCGCCTATGATTGAATTTATTTTATAGGTAATACAATCGTTTTGAAGAGCAACGAAATCTACTTCCTTGAGAATGACATTGGAACAATGAAGTAGTGTGAGTGGAGCTCTGAAGGAATTTCGCAAAACCTGTTCTTAGAGAGAAAAGGTTTCTTAAATAGAAAAGGCCCTAACCTATGAGCAAATAGGAACGACCATGTCAAATTTCAACCCCGTAGGCTCTACAGTCATATTGAAGACATGTGGGTCGGAGCCCTAAAGAACATTAAACAGTACTTTTGCAAAACTGTTTCTTAGTGAACACCTATTAGCAAACCGAAACCTTTACGTTAAATTTCAACCCGTAGGATCTATAGTAGATTTGAGAATTTGTGGGGAGGAGCCCTAAAAAAAATTTTCAAAATTGTTTCTTATTGATCACCTATGAACAAAAAGGAACGTCCATGTCAAATTTAAAACACGTTGGCCCTTGATTAATTTTGAAGTCAGGTGAGGTGGAGCCCTAAAGAACTACAAAAACTATATTTACAAAACCATTTCGTAGTGAGCACCTGTTAGCAAAACGGAACATCCACGTTAAATTTATACCCCCTAGAATCCATGGTAATCTTGAGGTTCTATGGGGTGGAGCCCTAAACGAAATTTTTCAAAATTATTTCTTAGTAAGTAACTATGAGCAAAGAGGAACGTCCGATTCAAATTTAAACCCCGGAGGCCCAACAGTAATTTTGAAGTCCTGTGGGGCGGAGCCCTAAAGAACTTGAAAAACTGTATTTGAAAAACTTTTTCTTAGTGAGTGAGCACCCGTGAGCAAAGAGAAACGTCCATGTTAAATATCGTCCCCGGAGGCCCAAAAGTAATTTTGAAGTCTTGTGGGGAGGAGCCCTAAAGAACTTCGAAAACTGTGTTTGCAAAACCGTTTTCTTAGCACCCATGAGCAAAGGGAAACGTCCATGTCAAATAACGACCCCGGAAGCCCTAAAGTAATTTAAAGTCCTGTAGGGCGGAGTCCTAAAGAACTTCGAAAACTGTATTTGAAAACCGTTTTTTAGTGAGCACCCATTAGCATAGAGAAACTTCCATGTCAAATATCGACCCCGGAGGCCCTAAAGTAATTCTGAAGTCCTGTGGGGCGGAGCCCTAAAAGGGATGTTTAAAGCACTTTTTTGAGCACCTAAGAAAAAAGAGATCACTCAAAATTTCAACCGTGCAGGTTTCCTAATTCGTATTTAAAATTGGCCATGCGGATAGCGTTATATTAAAATTTGGAAGGCCTGTGGGGCGGAGCCCTGAAGGAATTTTGTTAAATCATTTCTTAGTGAGCACTTAAGAGGCAAGACGAACCTGTGTTTAATGTTTCAAGTAAATACGTTTGGTAGTTCCTGAGATTTCATGATAAGTCAGTCAGTAATCACTCCCCGTCAGGTTTAGCTTGGTCGCTAAGCTCACTCGCCACAACTATCCTCTAGTTTCTTATTACCAATCTCCCCTCAATAATTTGAATCAGAACAGCTGTTTACAAAATTAATATTCCTTAATGTAATCATATGTTCCAATACAAAAATGTTACTTCCATAAGAATAACATGGTAACTTTGAAGATGTGTAGGGCAGAGCCCTGAAGGAATTTTCAAAAACCGTTTCTTAGCGGATGCCTACACCCTAAAAGGAACGTCCATACAAAATTTCAAGGTTCTAGGTCTAGTAGTTTAGGCTGTGAGTTGATACGTGAGTCAGTGGTATTTGACAAATATATAGTAAATTTTAAAATTATTTTCCTCAAGATCAACTGAATTTTCAGTCGAATTTCGATCTCTCGTATACACTTAATAGCCAGATATGATACTATATTACAACAGTGAATTAAAACAACAAGCGTGGTTGGTCAACCCGGTAAAATTTAACAATTGGTGTTTGTGTGCTTGTGAGAGCCACATACACCAATATTATGGAAGACTGAGAGTGTTATTTCATTTCTTATTCTATTAAATAGTTAGAAATCTTCCCAGCTCAACTATCACACCCAGTGCCTTGCAATGAAAGTTCAAGTCAGAAAATATTTATATAAATAATACCCCCGTCGCAGCAGACCTGCGTACTCAGCGAATTTCCAATGGAATTTTGGTATATTTTCTATTTCCCCATAAAATCCATGGGGATGAGAATATGTAGGTTTGCCGCCATAATATGGGTTTAGTTGGTAAATATAAGTTAAATCCTACCTAGTGATTGTACATACCAAATTTTATAAGGTTATGGTGTTCTGTTTATTTTCCCCATAAACCCCATGGGGGTGAGTATGTAGGTTTGCCGCCATATGGGTTTTGTAAGCAAGTATAAGTTAAACCTTATCTAGATAATGTACATACCAAATTTGATTAAGTTATGTCAATAAATAAGCAAGATATAGACTTTTCTTGATTTCTCATAAGAATAACATGGAAAACGCATTTTTTGATTTTTCCCGTAACCAGTTATGCTAAGATAAAAATTCAAAATACCAAATTGTTTGTTTTTTTAAGCTCTTTTAAATGGTTGCAGTTAAAATTGTTGAATTTTAAAAATTAAGGTCTAAAAATGCCAAAAACCCATTTTTAACCCTTTTGAAACCCCATAAAACCCCATTCCAATGGTCCGATCATTCTGGTTCGCGAACTCAACCTAGTAGATGCTGGCTTACACCCCTGTACCAAATTTCATCAAAATCGGAGGTTCCGTTCAAAAGTTATCGTGTTCACGGACACATAGATATATATATATAGATATATATATATATATATCAATTTGAACGAACGGTGTTTTTGGCTTCTAGGGACCTCAAAACGAAAAAGTATCATGGTCCCGGGCTTAGGTCTTACCGTGACTACTACCGTAATAGCGTATTCCCTATAGGGAAATTCGCTAAAAATACAAGTACGAGGATTCTTTGCATCACTAATAAAACCAAGATAAACCATTAAAATGCAGTATTTAGTCTAGGATTATTATAGGCTAGGTATTGAAAAATATATTACAAGTTTTTTGTTGAACTAAGTAACATATAATAAAATTAACATCTAGCCTATTTTAATAAAAAAATTAATACTGTATTCATGGCAATAACATGGGAACTTTCAAAGGCAAATGCAGTTAATTTCAATAACATTTATGTAGCTCAGGATTATTAGCTATCCCCCCTGAGACCAATTATTAGCTCCATCAATCGTTAGGGTGTGATTGAACCACAAAAAATATAGGCTTGATGCATAAACAAACAAATGTTTGCATTTATAATATTATAAGAACTAGTCTAGGTGTTACTCGAAATCGAGCAATTTATTTTGATACAGTACAAAAGTTACATTTGGTTCTAAATCAATGACATCCGACCAATCCAATTTTGTAAATATCAGTAATCATCAAAACTACAACAGATGTTTCAAATGCTCAACCCAATCCCAATGTTATTCTAATGGGGAAAGATAAAATTTAATTTGTATATAACACCATTATTTTGAGTCAGATTTTCATAATTTTTTTGCGGAAACAACTACAGACCAAGCCCTATTTAACGACACAATAAACTTGAAAATTAGTTGAAAATTGTAGGAGTTCTAAACAAAAAAAATCCCTTATAAGTATTAATTTTTCTCCGATTTTTCTGCTATGGAATAGTTTTGTAATATAAATTTATTATGAAAAATATATATGTTAGTGTTTAATGTATATAATGTAATTGGGTAATTGTGACGGGGTCTATTTCACGATATAACCTTTGGCTGCCACAACAATAAGACTTTACTAACTTCATTTCGCATTAGTGATATTATTTAAAGATCATGAACGTATAAGAACTAAGTTTTATATATATATATATATATATATATATATATATATATATATATATATATATATGTATATGTATTTATGTGTATGTATATGCCGTAGCGAAAAAATGCTTCTGGAGGTTAACTTAGTCTCTAAATTGATTTAGTATTCACATTTCTGACACTAATATCAAAGTAAATTTTTCATTTTGACAGGAAATTATTACTAACCAGTTAGAGTGAAAACACACCAACTGTACAAATATTTTTCCAAGATGGCAGGGCCAATTAGTTTCCACTTTACAAATTCATTTTCAATTAGTTTCCACTTTATAAATTCATTTGGTCACAGTTCGAGTCTAGAACTTTTATAAAACAAGCCCAACATGAACTTCATTCTGGTAAGTTACACAGCTAATCTTTCTAAAAATTCACTGCTAAAATTACTAGCCTATTTATGAATGATAGCAAAAAAAAAAAAAGATGGCATTTTCGTATCTTTTCCAATTACAATTTTTTGTGAATCAATATGTAATCAATAATAACATGTCTGGTTTAAAATTTTTACTCACCAGATTTATTGAATTTTCAAATCAAGATCTATGAGTATCGTAGTATCGTACCTGTCAAATATTACCTAGGCCAAAAACAATATTTTAAAGTTAATTTTCTGAAAATTGACTGCTAATTTAACGTATAAATTATATACAGTATTGAGTAATAAAGTTTTACAAAAGTCTTCACCGTATAACAAAATTTTGGAAACATTTTTCCTTTGACAAAATCAAATTCCTTGGGAAAATTAATTTGCGATGATAAATATGTCATTTGATATAAGAAATAAAAAACCCAAAGAAAAATCCTAAGGATAGCTCTATTTAAAATTTAAACCCTTAATTTAATAGCACCTGACATTGTAAAGATGAAAATTACATACTTCTGTTTCAGGCATTTGTCTTCTTTCTAGTGGGTGGGTCCAGAGATGCAAAAGAAGCTGCCAAGCTTAACGATCAGTGCTTGAAATTGTATAATGGAGTGGATACTGAAAAATATTTAGACTGCAGGGCAAAACTGACAGCAGTCACCGGAAGGCTTGTGGCGACCGGAGCGTTCAATATCCGCAAATGTCAACCGGACAAACAGGTTGGTTAATATTTAATTTTTCCCTTTACATTTTACTTATTTTCCTAAGCCATATAAAGCACATGTAGGTAATTACTTAAACACAGTATATAAATATGTATGTGAATTCCGTGAAGCGAGTAAACCTGTTAAGAGTCTTCATCACCTTTGGCAAAATATCCATCGTACACTCTGATTTCCATTACAACTGACCTAGTACAGTCAGGTGCGACCAACTAGGGCGAGGGGTGAGGCGGGGGTACATTTCTAAAAACATCCGACTGCGACGGCCAACACACGCACGCGCAGATTCGCTACAATGAGAGTTCGGCCAGTCAGGTGCTTTTACAGCGTTTTCCTGTCTACATTTTAAGAGTATCTATCTTCTTATTTCTATAAGGGTTTCGTCGGTTACGTCCCTTTTTCTCTCGTCCTACTGAACCGATTTTTGAGATTGAGGTGTAATTTTAAAGCTTAGGATATAGCGCGTGGACGAATCGTAATTAAAAAGGTTATATAGTCTCGGGCTTCGCCCTCCTCGCCTTTGATTTATTTCTAGAGGGCGCTTTATAATGTTGACCAACTTTTATTACAAAATCTGTAATGTGAATTGTAATTTAACAGTTGATTAAACTTACCTTCAGATGAATTTTAAAGCCAGATAGTAAATAAAAATAGATCTCTGTCACTTCATGACCAACATACATGTACTTTAGGTGAGTTTCTCTCATACAGAATCAAAAAATGCGCAATTTGCGCACGGGACACCTCGTTTTAAATTACAATAGAATTAATACTAGGCTCGAACTCTTCCATTTCATTATGGCCGATTAAAATTTAACAGCGATTACAATTAATTAATGGTCTTTAATTATTATATTATTCAATGGGTAAATTCGACGCATTTTGTCGAACATGTTTTACTCGGTGGATAAGTTCATGAACCACAACTCAGGGGAGACATTGGCTTGAGTCCCCTCCTGCTGAGTGAATCTAGTAAATTTTAACATTGGCTGGTACTAAGCTGCAATATCAATTTTTGTTTCAAACTTCACATCCTGTGCAAATCACGCTATTCTGACATATGCTATGCAATACATGTACGGTAGCCTATTGTCCTACAGCAATTAATAATATATTTATTTATTTAGAGTTGTTAAATAAACCCTCCATCGGTCGATATATCAGGTGCAAGCGGAAATTGCCTTTGCAATCGAAAAAAGATCATTCTTTTAAAAATGCCATATACGTAAACACATTTTAAATTAAATAGGATTGATTTAATATTGACTTAATTGAATGAATTGATTTAATATTTGGTTTAATATATTTAATATTGATTTAATAAAATGTTATAACATTTTATCTAGGTAAGAATTTTATACAAAATTCATAAGCAATAAGGATTTGAAAAATTAAGCTGATGTACAATAAGAACAATTAAAAATATTATTAATTTTTTTAAGATATTTGAGTTTAAACAATTAAAATGGCCGCCATTTTTAAAATACACTTAGCTTTTAGTGTGCAAAGCAAAATGGCCGCTAGTGGCTAAACGAAGGATTTTTTCGACATCTGTCAAGAGGACAATTTTTTGCTCAATTTAAGAGTACTTTATTCACCCCCGATGTTTGTGACATTTTTAATGAACACCCTGTATATATATATATATATATATATATATATATATATATATATCCATGTGTCTGTGAAAATGATAGCGTTTGAACAGAACCTCCGATTTAAATTAAGTTTGACGAGGTATAAGGCAGCATCTACTTGAATAGTTCGCGAACCAGAATTATCAGACAATACAGAAACAAAAGAAAATAAATCATTTTGAAATGATATAGGTAAAGTAATTATTTTCTTTATAGAATAATCGGGCTCTAATTAAATAGTGGTCAATGACACTCTGGCCTAGAGTCTAAGAATAAAATACATAGTTAAGGTAATTAAATATGATCAGCCGACCATAATAATTTTGAAAATTCAAACGCAAATGTTGGTATTTTATTAGAACAACTATAACAAAATATTTCGGTTGATGATGAAATCTGCTCAGATGAGAAATTTTTTAACTAATAAAATTATAAACAGGACTGCCTAATATTTAACCTACATGCGTTTTAATTGCTTCATCATCACGTTATCCTATTATAACTGAACAAATCAGTGTACCAAATTTCAACTCTCTTGCGTAACGGAAAATTGGAGGATTATAGTGAAAAGTGAACGAATGAGAGATTTGTCTTTTACGGCGGTGACACAGTAGGCTACCTGAATTTTTACCATACCAAGTACCGGACCGAGCACCGGACCTAGCATCGCACCGAGCGCTCTGGAGGCGGTTTTCCGGCGAAACATCAAAGAAAAGATTGGTCCGGTGTACGGTCCAATGTACGGTAGCGTATCAAGGTCAATTTTGCTCCGAACGCCGCACCGAGCGTAGCCCCGAACGCTCGGGATGAACGCCCCTCACCTCTCCACCGCATCCTCTCTAGCGCCCTGACTCACTCACGCTCTCCCCCCCGTCACTCTCTCTCTCTCTCTAAACTTCCTTCACCTCTCTCGGTGGATTTGTCCGGTACATGCTCGGTCCGATGTCTTGCTCGGCGAAATGTTCTGAGTAAATTTAGTTCCTAAACGATATAATGTTTTGTACGATTCTCGGTCCGATATTCGGTCCGGTGGAAAGTCCGGTAGTGTGTCGCCGGCCTCATAAAAATTAATTTCACTTCAGTAAGGTGGTATCAAGCGGAACCGTATTTCGCGCATTTCCGGTGGCTAAAAATAGGTATAAGTCTATTTTGTAAACACTGTCATTACTAAATTAATTTAAGAACCGTTTAGGCTATTTGTTTGTAAGATTAAAATTTGAATCTCATCTGTGAGGGGTTCAAAATACACTCATTATTAGTTTTTTGTTTTATGTACTTTAAAAACCTGTATAGTGCAAATAATGTTCTGCTCGTTTCTTTAGTAGGCCTACATAAAAAACTATCGTCAATGAACCAAAATACTGTATAAACACAGGTGTTCCAAAGTTGAATTGTACGAGTAATTTAGATGGATAAAGAAGTATTCAAATAAATACGAGGAATGTGTCCTCCAACATCACTGATTGATTTATAAAGCGATAATGTTTGTGTGTGTGCTTGTGTTAGTGAGAAAGACGACGTTTGCGAAAAGGCTAGTAGCGCCTCGAACGGGCAAATTCGCAGACCCCGTTTTTGCTCAAAACATGCGTTCGTAGTCCCCTGTTTCGGACGACATTTTTTAACCGATTTTATTGAAAGTGGTCTTAAACTGTTCAGAAAGAGTGCCTGCATGTCTCTTGTACCGCGTTAAATCGATATAGTTTCTTAAAATTACTTTAAAAAATTGTTGAACATCAACTAATGTTTTCCTTTTTTAACTGTATTTTTAGGTACCTCAATGTACGTTTTTTATTATTATGAGGTAATAGAGACACGCGGACACTCTTTCTGAACATTTTAAGACCACTGTCAATAAAATCGGTTAAACTGTCGTCCGAAACAGGGGACTACGAACGCATGTTTTCGACGTTTTTTGCAGGGGTGATGAAGACTCTTTCTATCAAACTTGACATGGATGTGAGGTACTAAATCAATTTCATTAGTTATGTCAATTGGGATTATCAGACAAGTAAGGGTAACATAGAAGTTCAAGGTTGTCTAATTAAGTGACATCGGGTATTAATTGATGTTAGTAACACCCGATTAACATCAATCAATAATGATATTAATGGAGTGTTAATTAGGCTTATTTACTAAATTTGTTATTTTAGTTATAAAATATTTTAACTAATTGGATTGAGATCAACTGACATTTTGGTCAAATTTTGACCAGGGTCCGGGAATCTCTAGTAATATTTTAACTAGGATTTATTTATAACATTAAAGAGAATGTTTCTGTTTAAGGACAAGGGCTTGGTGAGATGTCCTCTTTGGGTTTCGTGGCATCAGAAAATAGTGGAAGTTCGAAATCCAGAATTTGTCAGCCAATTCAATAAAGGAAATGTTCAGGTTAGTTAAGTCACAGGAGATATGATCTCTCTTTATTAATTTTAATTTATGATTCTATAAATAGTCCAGGATACTCTTAATATTATTTTTAAAAAGGTGGCAGAAATTCAATCTACAGTTGATCGTTAACCGTCATTTCCAGTGTCAGGGGTAGCAATTATGATGAATTCCTTAAGGTGTAGGAATTTAATTAAACATTCACTCATCATAAGAATATATCAAATATTTCATTGCATCATATTTTGAAGTTGCAGAGTCAACAAAAGTTGCTTAAGATCCTTCACACTAATCCATTATGTCGCTGAAATAAAATTTTACGAACATATAGTAAACAGTTATTCTGTGAAAAGCGGTCAAATGTGGGTCTACAAGCGTCACAGACGTACACACAAAAACTCAGATAACACCAATTTTGGATTCTCTGAGGCTTGCAACAAAAAATGTCAAGCGAACAAACTTGTCTTGAAAAAAAGAGCCTTTATGGACTTGATATTATAGCACACTGTCTGTGACTGTGATATTACTGTGACTACAAAGCATTGTTTAAGTTTACCATGCAAATGCTCAGCACCCTTGTACTTTTAGTAATTAAAATCTGCAGTACGTTAAAAGGATAATTTTATAAGGTCGAAAATCTTCTTAAAACTTCATTTAAGGACCTTTTATTCCTGTGTATTTATGTTACAGAATGGTTTTGGCAGTTACGTTTGCCCCATGTTATTATAAAGGGACCACAAATGAACTTTTTTATCTCTGCGACATAGTTGCTCTCATCATTTAGCCTAGGTACTTGAGGAGCAACTTTTTCTCTCTCTACCATACTTGAGGAGAATTATACTTTCTCTCTCTCACACACACGAGAGATATTGCTGCCAAGGTGTTTTCGGATAATAGAACTTGTCAGGCCAAAGCATGTCAAACAATCCAGGTTCTAAGGCCGGTTCCTACGTGGGCGACAGATGCGACGCGACGAGAGCGACAAAATTTCAAACAAATGTATAAGCATTGGAGCGTTCTTAGTGGGCGACAGGAGCGACAACAATTTACAATGTATAACGTTATGGCAATGCAAGCTTGTCGCTGGTGTCGCTCCAGTCGCTCTCGTCGCGTCGCATCTGTCGCCCACGTAGGAACCGGCCTAAATGTAAATCAATAATTCCTTAATTTGTTTACTAAATTTTTCATTCAAATATTTTTATTTTAGGATTTCCTAGCAATCTAACTTAATTTGTAAATTTTGTGTATATTTCAACTAAGCTCAAATTTATCTCACTATATTTTTCACTTTTCAGGCGGTCACTTCTGGTTCACATCTGTCTTATTCAGAAAATTTGATCATCCCTCTAAAAAAATCTGGCGGGAAATTTGATATAGCTGCCACAATCGAGATTCCAGAAGGTGTCAAAGTGAATGACGAACGACCTCTTAAGTGTAAAACAAAAAGTCTACCTAGTAAATGGATATCAAGTAGTCCTAAATTAGGAGATGGACAACAAACAAAAGACACTTTGGAGATAACTTTCCCGGCATTTAATCCAGATAGTGAGACTGATTTTAGTCTTGATATCCAATGTGGATGTGTATTATGTGTATCCAATGGAGAAAACTGTAGGATTGTAGGCTTTGCCTTCCCTGTCCGCGTACAATATAATGATAAGGGGCGCAGTGGTACTATCCTTGACTACCACTACAAGGTTCCACAAGATTCTTAAGTTGGAGTTTATAATCTGTCCACTATTTTCTACTTATGTATACAAAAATCTTTGAACTTACTTAACTTTTTCCAGATTATATTACATGTACCATTATAATTAATAAACATAGTAAAAACTTTCATCTAAAGTTTACTGTATTTTAAATTATTTTTTATCCTTCTGTTTGGATGACTACTTTAGACATGTTCAATTGTAACACCAAAAAATTTCCAAAAATTTCTATGTACAGTGTCTGTAACCCTAAATAAATCAATCAATCAAAATCTCTTTATTTACAAAGCATAAAGATTAGTCCAGTCATATTAGCGAAATTACCTAAAAAAACTCTTATAAGTGTGAAACTTGGTATATATATTGATATTTACATCCGGAATAACATATCAAAAGTCCTCGAAAAATAAACTTGTGCTATGGCCGCCATCTTGGAAAATGGCGCCCGAAAACCAGTTTTTCTTAAATTACTCAAAAACTATGCACCCTATCAAAAAACCTTAAATGTAAAAAATGTTCGCCAAGAAAAGAGCTACAACTTTGGTCCTTAGCAATATTTCGATATAATTAACTGTTTAGCCATAAAATTCGATATTTAGAAAATAAATTTGAAAATTCATTAAAAACCCTGATTTGCTATAAAAAATGTTTTAAATACATTATTTTAAAATTTATTTTACTATTGTAATTTAATAATTGGAATTTTCTGAAAATTTTCATACCAGTAACATAACTTTTACATTTCTATTTATATTTTTTGTGATTTTTTTATTTTAGGCCTACTGCTGATGCTTTCGTTGATAAACTACCATAATATTCCCATACTGAGTTCATTATGGTACAAGGATGGGATTTGGTACCTATGTATGTTTTATTTACTGAAATAGCATACCGGTAGTTTCATACCGGTAACATAACTTGTATCTTTCCATTTATATTTTCTGTGATATTTTTAAATGTCGTTGTTGGACTACCATAATAATCTCCTATTGTGTTTAGTATCCATGGTTGGTTTTATTGATTTTTTTAGTTTTGATATTTATGTTGGTACCCAGAGTAGAACTTCAGTATGGTGATTGACGTTGGAGCAATTATGTAACAGTATACAATAATAATTATTTAAATTAAAAAATAATTAATTTTATTAAAGGGGTTTGTTTTTTCCTACATACAATATTAAGCTATATCCACTTATTAATTTTTAATGTCTTAATCCTTAGGTAAAAATCAATATCCATTTACTAAGATAACTGCCTACTAAGATGTTTTTGCGAGGGTTTTGTTATGCTATTTCAGTAAATAAAACATACATAGGTACCAAATCCCATCCTTGTACCATAATGAACTCAGTATGGGAATATTATGGTAGTTTATCAACGAAAGCATCAGCAGTAGGCCTAAAATAAAAAATCACAAAAAAAATATAAATAGAAATGTAAAAGTTATGTTACTGGTATGAAAATTTTCAGAAAATTCCAATTATTAAATTACAATAGTAAAATAAATTTTAAAATAATGTATTTAAAACATTTTTTATAGCAAATCAGGGTTTTTAATGAATTTTCAAATTTATTTTCTAAATATCGAATTTTATGGCTAAACAGTTAATTATATCGAAATATTGCTAAGGACCAAAGTTGTAGCTCTTTTCTTGGCAAACATTTTTTACATTTAAGGTTTTTTGATAGGGTGCATAGTTTTTGAGTAATTTAAGAAAAACTGGTTTTCAGGTGCCATTTTCCAAGATGGCGGCCATAGCACAAGTTTATTTTTCGAGGACTTTTGATATGTTATTCCGGATGTAAATATCAATATATAT
Organism: Neoaliturus tenellus; assembly: GCA_030545055.2. Classification (NCBI taxonomy): domain Eukaryota; kingdom Metazoa; phylum Arthropoda; class Insecta; order Hemiptera; family Cicadellidae; genus Neoaliturus; species Neoaliturus tenellus. The sequence continues at coordinate 19,422,264 of CM061534.1, forward strand.
ACCAAGTTTCACACTTATAAGAGTTTTTTTAGGTAATGGAGAAATTTTGATTTAAAATGACTACACTAGATTTGTAATAGTGTTAAATGTTTACAATTTGAAACAATGAAAAAATAAGGCCCAAATCAAGGGGCATATGTTTAGCAGCCAAGTAAGCGGGCCGGGATGACTGATTCGACTGCCTCTAGAGGATTGTTTATTTTTTTCAACAGAAAGGAATCTAGGACATTTTATTATTTGCAGGTGTTGTATGATACAGGAGTTTGATCTAACAGAACAAAGAGAGATAGGTGTAACTAAGCCTCATAATAACAAAACTTTATAATGGTATTTTTTCAAGTAATTTGAAATAAAAAGATAGTAAATAACTTTTGAGAGAGTGAATAATAGAAGTTGGTAGTATTGGGATAGCATAAGACGCGTACTCACGGCCATCCACTTTGGACCTAGAGCCGATTTTATTTTGGTCTCTTTGTCCGATACAATACATTGGACAGAGACCAAAATGCTCCCCGATTTTTCTCCTATCAGTTGGGTAGATTGAATTCAGACCAAAAACAACAAGAAAATTTTATTTATTATTTATTTTCAGCATATGCCTAATGGCCTACAAAAATTAACAAAACTTTAATGAACGGAGAAACAACGAGTTGGTATCAAGTAAATTTTTAGGAAGACGAAATTAAAATAATATTGTATGTGGAATTATTTGTATAAAAGTACCCACACTTCCAAGGTCTAATATTATTTTCTACTCTCCCCAAAAAGAACATTGCATCAGTATGGTAAAAATGACAAAATTGTATTTATTTAGAAATGACATAGTCAGCTTTCGTAGGTCAGAACACTTTGACGTCTGAACTATTATCATTCAAATGTAAACAGTGAAGGCCTAAGGCTTTTTAAATATTTTTATTTTTAATTGGATCATAGTAAATCTAAATGTATAATTCCCATAATTTTCTTTGTATTAAACGTAAGTCACTCACAAAATGAATATGGTACACAGTAGGTAATTATTTTATTGACAGTTTAATTGCTCTCTTAAACAGGCCACACAATCAACAATTTTAATGTTAAATAATTCATTAAATGAATAGGCTAACTTATATCAGAAGGGCCCTCAAAAGGAATGAATGAGTTTGGGGCCTGGATTATTTTTTGAAAAGTAGAAAGTATGTTATAAGTTAGGTTGCCTTGGTATAAATGGCTGAGGGAATTCTACTAAATAATTTTCACTGAGTACGGTAGGCTTCTTCCAACAAATGAACTGTTCTTTTTATATTAAATCACCTGCTCATGAATAAGCTCCTAGCTGATCTCATTTTATTCCCTTGAGGAAGTATCTAAAGATTTTTTTGGGGAAAGTGTTTTTTTTTTATATGTGCACCGCCAGAGATTTTTTGCCAATATTAGTGTTTTTTTTCTTTCTGTAAATTTATATAGTAGTAGTTTTTAAAAATCCTCAAGATATTACCACAGCCCATCTAACAAGCTTTGGTCAAAGACTAGCCTAAGGAAGGAGGAAGGAAGTAAGTGCGGCATGACATATTCTTTGTGTGTTATAGTGAACTAAGTTTAATGAATTGAAAAATTACAACCAAATTCATCAAAACTTTTTTACTCAAATAGCAATCTAAAAGGCAAGTTTTTAGTTTAACACAGAAAAACAAGCATACTGTTTTTAAGAGTGCTAAATTTTAAGAGTGATAAAAATGAAAAACGTAACTTAAAAACTCTTGTTAAAATGTCCACAAACAAAAAATTTTTTAGTTAGCCTAGCCTACATATTCATAACTGGGTCAATCCATCCAAAGTGGTCCAGACCTGGTTGCTTGACCATCTAAGAATTTTTTTATTTTTTTACTGATGAATCCCCTATGTATTGAGAGTACAAAACTAATATTATTTTATTTTTTACCCAAACGAAACAAAAATGGCGGCCATCTTTGTTACTCGCCGACCGCGGATTTTTGCGATTGCAGACCTTTAGAAAAAGCTACGTTTCTCGGAACTGGTTTGTGCTAAAAGGATGAAACAAAAGCCATTCTCTTATTTGAATTTCACTTTATAATTTAGGTCCTCTTGATAATGGGGTTAAAATGTAGTTGAATACCAGAAAATTTGACTTGAAAACGCAAGATTCCATTTTGCGAAATGCCATTTTAAGAATTTTTTTTGTACATAAGGGTGGGTGGGAAATAAATTATATATTTTTTTACTAAAACATATCACCCAGTACTTTATTTGAAAAATAAGTTCAACCATCATTCTACTTTAATTTTTGCAAAAAAAATTTTGTATTTAGAAAATTTTAAAATTTTGTACATTTTGAAGTTCACTAAAATGAGCGTGAAAATATCGTCTGCTGAAAATAGCGTGAAAATAGCGTGAAATGGCGTCTGGAAATATCGGGGCTTTTTGTATGAACTTTACAACTCAATATCTCTGGTAGGAGACTTAGTACAGATCTAAAATTTATTTATGTAAGACTCATATATGAGATAAAACTGCTAATTAAATTACAACTTTGATATTCAAATAATATAAAAGATATAAAATGATAAATTTGGATAAAATTATCGCATTCTCTATACGAACGGCTTTCTTATGCAATACTACTTGGATGTCCAAATAATATGAAAAATATAAAATATTAATCATGGATAAATCAATCACACTCTCAATATGTTTTTTTCTGTTTCATCTCCGATTGGTGTTTCAAAGCAAGCTTCTAAATTCCTCCGAAGGTGACCTGATACTTTCTTTACTTTAGATTCAATAGCTGTTTGTCTTTTCTCGCTACTTATTTTTATAATTTTTGAGGCAGCTGAAACACCTAATGACACACATACAGAATCTATCTGCATTATGGTTTCTGTAGATGGTATGAAAACAATGTCAGGCTGTTGCATCTTATATTCTGATACATCCCTATGAACAAATATTTTTTAATAACAGAACACAAGGATTTTCCTTGTATAAAGTTAAGTGAAAGCTCTTTAGCAGTATAAACATAATCTAATACGATTGCTCATAATCCTTTTGTAACAGTTTTTTTGTGATTCCTGAATTTTGTGATATATACCATTGTATTTCAATATCTCTGGTAGGAGACTTAGTACAGATCTAAAATTTATTTATGTAAGACTCAGATATGATATAAAATTGCTAAATAAACTACAAGTTTGATATTCAAATAAAATGAAAGATATAAAATGATATATTTGGATAAAATTATCGCATTCTCTATACGAACCGCTTTGAAAATTTATAATCTTATGAAATTTATAATTCATTAATCTATGATCTCTGATAGGAGATTCACTACAAGTCCAACACTTTTTATAAAACTGCAATAAAAATTTATAATTTTGATGTCCAATTAAAATCCATATGTGCATACCATGAGAAGAAATATTTAAACAAGTACCACCATCTTTTTGGGAATTCTTGTTCTGATCCTTTCAGGAATCACAAAAAACTGTTACAAAAGGATTACGAGCAATCGTATTAGATCATGTTTATACTGCTAAAGAGCTTTCACTTAACCTTATACAAGGAAAATCCTTGTGTTCTGTTATTACAAAATATTTGTTCATAGGGATGTATCAGAATTTAAGATACAACAGCCTGACATTGTTTTCATACCATCTACAGAAACAATAATGCAGGTAGATTCTGTATGTGTGTCATTAAGTGTTTCACCTGCCTCAAAAATTAGAAAAATATGTAGCGAGAAAAGACAAACAGCTATTGAATCTAAAGTAAAGAAAGTATCAGGTCATTTTCGGAGGAATTTAGAAGCTTGCTTTGAAACACCAATCGGAGATGAAACAGAAAAAACATATTGAGAGTGTGATTAATTTATCCATAATTAATATTTTATATTTTTCATATTATTTGGACATCAAAGTAGTATTGCATAAGAAAGCCGTTCTTATAGAGAATGCGATAATTTTATAAATCCAAATTTATCATTTTATATCTTTTATATTATTTTAATATCAAAGTTGTAATTTATTTAGCAGTTTTATCTCATATCTGAGTCTTACATAAATAAATTTTAGATCTGTACTAAGTCTCCTACCAGAGATATTGAGTTGTAAAGTTCATACAAAAAGCCGCTATTTCCAGACGCCACGCTCATTTTAGTGAACTTCAAAATGTTATATCACCCTCATGAGTCAAATATCAAAGTTGAAATTTTTGCAGCAGATAAATGTCATTCCTGACTATATTCCACAAAAGTTTCAGAATTTTACTAGGTCCCCCACCAGAGATATAATGCATCAAAATGTACAAAATTTGAAAATTTTCAAAATACAAAAATTTTTTTGCAAAAAGTAAAGTAGAATGGTGGTTGAACTTATTTTTTAAATGAAGTACTGGGTGATATGTTTTAGTAAAAAAATATATAATTTATTTCCCACCCACCCTAATGTACAAAAAAAATTCTTAACTTGGCATTTCGCAAAATGGAATCTTGCGTTTTCAAGTCAAATTTTCTGGTTTTAACTACATTTTAACCCCATTATCAAGAGGACCTAAATTATAAAGTGAAATTCAAATAAGAGAATGGTTTTTGTTTCATCCTTTTAGCACAAACCAGTTCCAAGAAACGTAGCTTTTTCTAAAGGTCTGCAATCGCAAAAATCCGCAGTCGGCGAGTAACAAAGATGGCCGCCATTTTTGTTTCGTTTGGGTAAAAAATAAAATAATATTAGTTTTGTACTCTCAATACATAGGGGATTCATCAGTAAAAAAAATAAAAAAATTCTGAGATGGTCAAGCAACCAATTAATTCATTTTTGGACCATTTTGGATGGATTGACCCAACTTAATGTACGGTAATAGATTTACAGAGTGGTAAAAACTACAGTAATGAAGTTTACGAAGAGATGAAAAATTTAAGCTTCGGAAGAGAAAATTCTGACAGTAAATCAATAAACCAACTTTCAGAGGAGGACGGACGGACGGGCAAACATCAAATAAGTTAACTGAGGTTACAACCACGAAATGGCTCCCATTGTTCCTTTGTTGAAGCATATTTACTTAGTGAGTTCATTTTAAGCGGCTCTTGATGTTTGTTGATTCCAGACAACGAGAGTTCTTTCAAGTGCCGTAATGTTCTTTCTGGATCTTCTGCACGTTTGTAATGTGTAAATTTTAATCATCATTAGATTCTATTTATAAAATAAATATCTATATAAATACATATATGTGTTTAAAATTATTAGTTTGTTCGACTAAATAAAAACAAGCCAAAGTCACTAAGGGTGATACTTAATCTATACAGGGTGTCCAGCTTCTACCTTTACAAAACTTTTAGGCCTACAGGTTATTGCCCACGTCAAAATAAGCAAAAAAGTTCCTATAAACATATGTCCTAAAATGCTTCGTTAACCCGCTAGCCGCCATTTTGTTTTTTACACTAAATAATTTTTATTTCCGTAACGGATCATTGTATTAAGTTAGTATTTGGCATGAACCTTCACTATAACAATACCCATTTTCAGTAAAAAATTTATTTTTTTCCAATGTGTATTTTCAGAATGGCGGCCATTTTAAAATTTTAAACTCAAATATCTCAAAAACGGTAAATTATATAAAAATGTTACAAGAGACAAAAAAAGTTGACAAATTAATTTATCTAAACAATGATACCAAGTTTGTAAGGATCCAACTACAAATAACGGAGTTATTGAGATTTTTCTCTTAAAATAACCTAAAATCCTTAAGATCCTAAAATACTTAAAATCCTACGATCCTTACAAACTTGGTATCATTGTTTAGATAAATTAATTTTTCAACTTTTTTGTCTCTTGTAACATTTTTAGAAAAATTACCGTTTTTGAGATATTTCAGTTTAAAATTTTAAAATGGCCGCCATTTTGAAAATACACATTGGAAAAAATAATTTTTTTACTGAAAATGGGTATTGTTATAGTGAAGGTTCATGCCAAATATTAACTTAATACAATGATCCGTTACAAAAATAAAAATTATTTAGTGTAAAAAACAAAATGGCAGCTAGAGAGTTAACGAAGCATTTTAGGACATATGTTTATAGGAACTTTTTCGCTTATTTTGACGTGGGCAATAACCTGGAAAAGTTTGTAAAGGTTGAAGCTGGACACCCTGTATATTAATAGGCAAGCATGTTTCTTTTCCTCGGGTTTTCTCAGCATGTGTGTATCGTAGTAGTAATCCGCGCATACCACTGGAAAGATGCTACCCTGTAGATGAGCGAAATCCCATTATTAGCTCACAACGCACCCGCACAGCACGCCCGGACTACGCCCTAGAGGCTTACAAAGTGTCAATGTTAAATCTTATGGAAGAAGGATAATAGATTGTATCATTAGACAGCTGTTGCAATAACAAATGCTAGCAAACAGGAAGAGAACAGATATTTCATTTGTAAAATATTTTTTACTGACTGGGTGACGATCAACTGGAATTCTGTCGAATTTCGACCAGAGGCGATCTTCAAGTTCAAATAAATTCCTAGTCTCTCGAATTACTATTGATTAACTATGTTCACTGGATAAGATCAAACCTTTTTCTCACATTTTAGCTCATCAACAGTTGATAATGATACTCTGACTGGTAAACATTCAACTATAAAAATGGTTTGAGATATCACCAAGATGTGGATATATAATTATTAAAATCTTTACAACTAAAATATATTATTGCAACAATCTTGCTTTTTCCAATTTTTGAAATCATTTATTTGCTACTCAGATATTAAAATGACAACAGACAAAAATAATTTTAAAAATGTTTATTGAAAGTCTTGTTTACTGTGTGAAAAAATAGGAAAAACCAGGAATGTTACGAATCACCTCGGCTAAGTTTTTGCTGTTATGATTAAAGTTTAATTACAACAGATGAACCAAAATCCAATTCTATGGGATCTTTTCTACTCGCAACTAATGGCTGAAAATAACCCCTGCTTAAGATTTATGAGCCAAACGAGTTAATTAAAATGAATCACTTTCATTCTGAGCAGTCAAGTTCGAGGAACACGTGTGAGAAAGTGAGTCGAGTGGCAAGCGAGGCAGAGGAACAGACGCCAGTATTAACGCTAGAATTGACACTTTATTAAAAGCCTGACGGATTCCACTTACTTCTCTCTTCTCTCCCCCTTTTTTGTGACTTCCTATTCTTTATGTCCGCACAAATTACAATTTCTAACATTCATTTATGACATTACCGCACCAGTAAGTTTATTCAATTGCATTCACTTACAAAAGTAATTTAAATGTTGAATGTCATAAGTTTTTAATTAACGTACTCTTTCAGACCAAAAAGGTTTCATAAGTTGTATAATTTAGAAATCTTGTACGGTAACGGTACAAATTAATATCGCCCCTTTTGAATCATATTTAAATAAAATTTAGAAGCAAGAAAATTTGTGCTAACCAAGTAGCCTAACTTACGGCTGTTTACTTCCTGATACATTAATCACTTTGTACTAAGTAGTAACAAAAAACATCATTTAGAACAATCAACAGTTTTAGACATTTTTTTTTAATGGACCACTTTACTTTAAAAGGTTAAAAGGAACTCTTCACAGTAAGTCCTCTCTAACCAAAATTATAGGTACCTGAAAACAGAAACTTTATTACAACACTATAGTACTTCAAATTGTTTTAGAGCATAAGAGTTTTCACAATTTTGCGTTCAAAGTAGTTTTAACTAACAAATTTGGTATATGAAGGGTAGAACTTTGTATGTCAATGAATGGTCAGTATTAAGTATCCTTTATTCATGGTAAGTTATTAAAAACTTTTTGTTTCTTCTAATTCAGCGAGTTTAATACAATCCTAAGGTAAATGGAAAATGTGTACTGTAGATCAAAATTTTCAAATGTTTCTTGTTGAAGAACGTTAATAAAATTTCCTATATTTCATTAGAAGTGTTTATTAATAACATTCAATTCTAAGAGTAAAATATTGTAACATACGGTACCTAGAATTAAAAAAATAGTAGCCATAAATATTTATAAATTATTTATTTATTATAGCCTGCCGATGCATGAAGTGTAAGAATGCAAGTAACAACTAAGTTTACCCCGACTGAGGATGTTTATTGGTCTTTCTGTGACGGACCCAAGATATCTTAAAATCTTTCTGCGGGAATTTGCAATTACTCACGGATTTTTATGCGTTCTGTGCAAATTAAAATTTGTAAAAACCCATCTAACAAAAAAGTTGCAAATTATATAAAAATGTGATAATGTTTATATGGTAAATTTTATCCTCATTCTAAATTTTAATATTAGGTATGACAGGGTTCTTACAGCAAAATCTCAAAAACATTTAAGGATTTTTGAAGAATTATTAATTTAGGCCTAGGGACCTTCTATGATTTTTAAGGAAGATGGAAAATGGATATTTATTTGTTTAGATTTTCAACGATTGAAAATAATTTTTTCAAGATGCAAATGAATGAATATGTGTAGGCTACATTTATATTAAAATTTTGATTTCAAGGATCACGGTGAAAATGATGAAATCTCTGACTTTTCAAGGCTTTCTAGACATGGGTTGGATTGCAAGGCTCTGAATTTAATTTACTGATTTACAATTCAATATTTATAAATTTAATTATTGTAATCTAACACAACAATGAGAACAAAACATCGAAATGACAGCGCGCGCACACTAATGTGCCGCATGCTAGTCAGCTTGGCAACGCCCAATGTACAGCTCGGGGAATGTCCCCCAAATATTTGTACTGTATGTACTTTGTCCTTTTTTTTTTTTGAATATTTAAATAAAAACTATTATGGTACTAAAATTATCAGTCTTTTTCACCATGAAATTTTGTTCCTGCGTGCTGCAGCTAAGTGAAAAATAGATCTGATCTTTCTGCAGGCCTCCTCCTCGTTCCGTGACAATTTCGCTCTGTCGCCTGTACTTTGTATGATTTTAATTAGGCCCTTGGAACTAAAACATATAGGTTATCCTATTTTCCCTATAATAATAAGAGAGTATTTGGTTTTTGATATGCCTAAGCCCTAGAATAAATTAATTTAGGATAAGAATACAATGTGACACTGACCAGCCACTATTCCGTCCAACATTGTAATGGGAGGTTATTTCTGGTTGGAGTAAGTTACCTGTAAGTACCGTACAGTAGGCCCTACCCAAGATTCAATCATTTATTTTTACTTTTAATAGAACTTTCAAATGGATAATCATGCTGTTAAGTGTTCTTTAAGGTATTTTTATTAAGGCTGTTTACATCCTATATGTAGGTATAAGTTAGGCCTACCTACTTTTTTCAGACAAAGATGCCATTTAACATCTTATAAATCTACAGTACTTCTAGTACCTTATCAGATAAATAGACCTAATGGTCAAGAAGAGATTAAACTTAATAAATTACAAAAAAAATCAAATTTTTAATGGTGGTTACATTGACCAAGACTAAAATTACCAACATACTTTTTCAAATAACTTACCTATCAATGTAGCCTAGAGAAGTTAGTTTTTCTGCCAATAAGTTACAAACTAAATAAAATAATGGATCCTGAAAGAAATTATTGACCTGTACGTCAATAGTCTTATGCAAGTTACAACTTGAATATAACCGATATAAAAATCATGGAACCAAACTAAACTTTATTACACAATCACTAACTAGATAGACTACTTGATTATTTTTTTTGAAAGTTTAACGTCACCAAGTAAATATTCACTGAGTGTATACAAGTAAATTTCAAACTAAAACGAATGTAAACACCAAGGCATGACAGGTGAATCTTAGTGGCAACAAGAAACTTCAAAGTTAGTTCAAGGATATCACAAACATTCAAACAGGTTATCTCATCAAAACTTATCAAACAACAATTTAGCTTTTAAGTCTGACCATGTTTGATGTTTTGATTGACTTTCTTACCTGTTGTAGGATTTAATCCGATCACTAATCACAAAATCACAAAACACTACACAAATAATTAACAATTAAAAACTCCAACACTAGAACATTAGTGCCGAACGCCGAGGTGTGAACGTGAACTGAGCTGAGCGTCGGCTATTGTTGAACGGCAGCAGGGATGCCAATACATTGTCACAGATCTAAATATACCTGATACCTGCCTCCTTGTCCCGGCGACTTTATTTTATTGTTGTCAATTCGACTCGCAGTGCTGCAATAATAGACCGGTGCAATTCACAGTGACAGTAATAATTATGCGACAAAACAACTCTTTAGCCACCAAAAAATGTAATTGAACAAATAGGCAATTAAATGGCCATAAAAAAGAGTACAGTTCATTTTAAACATATATTTAAGAATTATTTAAAAATGTTTAATGTTAAACTAGTTTACATTAAATTTAATCACTAATTTGAGACAGGGACCTCACATGTGAAAACGTTAAAGCTTGGGGCAGAAGTCTGATTGTAGACTAGCGGAGGTCTGACTGATTTGAGGCTAGAAATTTTTTAGGAGAAACCTGATTACATTGGACTCATAGAAAAAAACTACCTAGTAATTTAAGAAATACTAGTGCACGTGTTGCTCAACATTGAGCAATTTATTTTCATACAATACAAAAGTTACATTTAGTTCTAGATCAATGAAATCCGACCAATCCAATATTGTGAATATCAGTGATCACCAAAAACTACAGCCATACGTTAACAGATGTTTAAAATGCTCAAACCAATCTCAATGTTATTCTAATCGGAAAATTTCAAATTTAATTTGTGGATAGCGTCCGCCTTATTTTAAGTCTGATTATCATCAATTTTGGGCGGAAACAACTTCAGACTAAGCCCTATCCAACAACACTAAAAACTTGAAAACCGGTTGAGAATTGTAGGAGGAGTTCTCAAGAAAAAAAACCTTAGCTTAGGAGAAAGAAGGATAATGGTGCGCACCTAAGGGAAAAAATTCTTCCCATAAAATATGCGGGCAAAAATTGCCAATACATGTGTCAAATTCTTTTTGGTATTTAATGTAGTTTCCTATAAAAAATTATCATTATCATATATATTAACATTAATAAAATATACAACATTATATAAGAATATGCACTTGCGCACGATTTCCCTACCCATCGGGTAATTGTGCGCATGGGAGTGGGTAATGGTGCGCAGGGACGTATATGGGTTGAAATAATCTATATATTAATACGCAAGCATTTTTCATTTCCTCCTTTTTTCTCAGCTCGTGTGCATCATAGGAGAAATCCGCGCATACTATTAGAAAGATATAGTCCTGTAGATGAGCAGAATCCCATTCTAATTCAAATCGGACTCCTGGGCTACGCCCCACAGGCTTTCAAAGATCCAATGTTAATCTTATGGAGAAGGATAATTGATTAAATCATTAGACAGCTGTTGTACTAACAACTGATAGAAAAATAGGAAGAACAGATGTTTTAATTATAAAATGTTTTTACACTTCTTGGGTCCAGATCAACTGAAATTTTGATCGAATTTCGATCAGGAGGAGATCTCTAGTTAGAATAAATGTGTTTCATTAATATAAATTCAATATCAATATAACATATGGAACGTCCTAAAGCTAAACAATACTTTCTTTGAGCTTTACAATACACTTAACAAAAGTTTTGATTAAAAATTACAAAATTGTTCAAGGGTTAATGCAAAATTAGCACACGTAGGCTAATTTTCTGCTGTGTCTGCACCTGAGCTGTCTGCACGACTCCAGGACGAACAGTTTATGAGCATATGTAAACAAGAATGTAAAAAGGGGAAGTAATTTTTTTTCTTACCTATAACTACTTGGGGGGGAATCGTGCGCACCATTACTCGATGTTGCATTCGAAAGTACTTTATTTTCTCACTATCTTTAGAAGGGATGAAACCATAAATTAATTGGTTCAAACGATAAAGCAAAGACTACCATTAATTGTAATACTAAATTAGTATTAAGTTATCTAAAGATCTGTCCTAACCTTAGGCTACTATTTTCTCAGGTGCAAAAATAACATGACACACACGACTTTTAGATTTTTGCCTCTCATAACCTCAAAAATTTTAACTTCATAAAAAGCTACAAATTGATGTATAAAATTATGTGATCACAGAGATGGTCCGGCTTAACTGGAATTTTTAGCTCCTATGAAAAGTACGCTAATAGCTTTATTCCAAAAGGAAATTCGCTAAAACGAACATATTAGGATCTAATTTCACAGTATATTGAAAACCCTTACCACTAATCTCATTACTAAAAGTAAAAACTTAAAATGGAAAGATAAAAACAACACACACCCATTCACATCTACCACTCGTCTGTCATGCCTGTAACCCTTTAGTTTCTTTTGTTCTGTTGGTAAAACGAGACGAGGACCCCCGAATTATAGCGAATATGACTGATCAGCACCGACGTTTCCCAAAAGCAGGAATCTGCATAACTTTATAATGAAGGCATTAATTAAATTACCCCCGTCGCAGCAGACCTCCGTACTTAGCGAATTTCCAAAGAATTTTTTATTTTGTATTTTCCCCATAAACACTATAGGAATGATTATGTAGGTTTACTACCATAGAATTTTGCTAAACAATGTTAGTTGTAAGGAAATATAATGGTTGGGTAAGGTAAAAATCTAATTTGGAGCAAATATTCGGCACTTTTTAATTTTCCCCATAAACCCCATGGGGGTGAGTATGTAGGTTTGCCACCAAATGGTGTTGTAAGCAAATATCAGTTAATGAATGTATATACCAAATTTTATCAAGTTATGCCCATAAATAAGTGAGATACAGGGTTTTGTTGATTTCCCAGGAATCCTATTTTTGGCTTTTCGCTGTAACCCGTTAAGCCAAGTTAAGGGGTTGACTGATATTTGCTTACAACACCCATATGGCGGCAAACCTAAATACTCAAACCCATGGGATTGATGGGGAAAATGAAAGTGCCTATAAGTCACGCCACATAAGTTGACGAATGGTCAAAAACAGCTGGGTAGGGCGAGGCGAGGAGAGGGGGTACTTTTCCAAAAACATCGAGCTTACGTTACATGCAATTTTTTATAGAACAGCTGATTATCCAATCATTTTCACTGAATAGTAGTGAAAATTCATTCGTCAAGTTACGTGGCGGGGGTTATAATATTGATACAATTTGATATTCACCCTACCTATATACCTATTACTTTTTCTAACGAAAATAACATTTTCTACAACATGGCAGCAAACCTGCATACTCGTTCCTATGTTGTTTATTGGGAAAATACAAAATCTCAAGATCCTTTGAAAATTCGCTGAGTACGCAGGTCTGCTGCGACGGGGGTATATAGCTATAAGCTGAAGACATGCGAATACTTCCTCTATAATTTGAACTTCAGTGAATAAGTTGAATTCGAATTTGCCCTTTTCCTCCTCAAGTATAATTTTACCCCTATATCTCAAGGTTTTCTTCTCGAAAATCTGTGGGTTGAATTTCTGGCTTACAAGTGGACAGGTTGCAATGAGTCATTAACACATCCTATATAGTGTTTGTCCAATGGACAACACCATACTGTATGTTTCCTCAAGTTGAGTTTAACAAACATTACCTGTGTAATTCAATCGTTTTAAATAGAACTGGATTTAACTCAAAGAAAAACTGCAGTCTTAAGAGTTTTGAGTTAGGAAGAATCGTCTCTTTAGTATAATTTATATTTTTTGTCATACATTTAAATAAAGTTGAACGCACAGTGTTTTTTTTTTTTTTTCATCTAGGGACCTCCAAACAAAAAGTATCATTGCCGTAGTGGCGTATCCCTTTATGGAAATTCGCCGTCTTTTACTATAATAGAATTACATCAAATTTGTCATTAATAACTATAGCTCTACCAGACAGAAAAGAACCTGCGCAGAACCGCGATCTCGGGAGTTGCCCGCGCACGGAGGGGCGGTGGCGGGGAAGGGAGTGGCGCCGTGGTGGGGATTAGTCGTTGGCGCTCCGTTCCAGTGAACAGGTCTGTCTGCCAGCTGCCACGTCGTCGCTTCGCTTTTAACGCTCCGTGATGTACTTACTGTTACTGTACCGTGTATAAAGCTCCGTCATGGCGTCTATGTCAAAATCGGCTTGCACGTCGGGTCGACCATTACGTGGCCAGGCTCGCGAATTAGTGTTTAATGTTATTTTTCTATAATAGGTATTGCCGTATATTTCTATAAATTCGTTTTTTACATTCATAAATGAATGGTTTATAATCATACTGAACCTAACTTTACCCAATAAAATTAATTGAGAAACGTAAACAGATTATCAGTTACATTTCAAAGACTTAATACCACTTTCAACAGTACAATTAAATTATACCATAAATGAAAATTAGGCCTATAGGCAACTACAACACTAAACAGTCAAAAATATTTTTTTATCATTCTGCACGAAATCAGCCTGTTTTTTGTTCTCTCAACTGTACCAAAACCGATACTTTATTGTCCTAGGACTGAAAAATCATCTGGAGAATTTTTTAGGTCCTAGTACTGAAAAGTCAGCTGTTTGCTATGTATATTATTATTCATTTATTAATGTTGAGGAGCAGAATTTTTAAATTCAAACGTTATAAAGAGCATTATTTGTAAATAACATAAATGTAAACACTGCATATTACTAACTTTGTAAATATATGCCGAAAATACATCTTAATAGTTATTATTTTTAATGATCAAAAGTCTAATTTCGCATTATGATAAAAAACGTTGTTCATCACTTGGAGCAAAAGTGTCTTTTTGATGCTTAATCGTTTTTAAAAACACGATTACGCACCAAAAAGACCCTCTTTTGCTCCTAGTGATGAAAACTGCTATTACTCTTATACTACAAAAAGTACAGGCGGTAAATACATGAAAAGATCGAAAATGACAAAAGCGTTAGCCGTCTCTATTCTCTGCTCTATAGTGTTAATATATTTTTGAAAGTTTTAGAAGCTTGTTTTTCATTTCTGGTTGAAAACGACACGTATCATGCCAGTTAAAAGTGTTTATGATTTTACTTCAATTTGGCATTTAAAAAAGTTTAAGAGAAATACTATGAGGCAAGGCGCTGCCGTTTCAGTGACATCGCGTCGGCGCGGCGCGACCCGCGATGCCGGCGAAGCCCGTGTTGTGCGCGGAGGGGGGAGAGGGGGCTCTCCCACCACTGTCCTACCTGCGCAACACACCACCAGCCGCGGTTCTTTTCCAAGTGGTAGGCCTATACTAAAATATTCACTTTCCGACATAATTAAATCAAGCAGAGCATACTATTATCAAACAGTTTTAAAATAAAACTTTTCATTCAATACAAGTTGTTAGCTAAATTCTAATCTTAATGTATTTAAAAAGTTATTTTGTTTCCAACCATCTTTTACTAGAGCAGTATAATACGACTTTAAGACTTGCTTGGCTTTATACAAACCTTTATTTTACTCTGATCCCTCCGATTGCGAATGGTGACTGCCAACTGTTATTTCTACAAAGGTAAGTTAAAAAAAGCAAATAAAAAGTTAAGACTCACATTTCACAACTGGTCCATCAGCATTGTCCATGGAAAACTCGCAAGATCAGAGTGTGGCATTGGATTTTCCTCCAGGTGATTTCTTTCTTGATTCTCTCTTGATCTCTCAGTAGGACCTTCAACTCTTGATTAGTGTGAGGGGGTGGGTGGGGGGATAGTATTCTAAAGGGATCCTTGCATGCTCGTCACTCCCCCAGCCCGATGTGAGCCAGGGGCGGAGTATAGGGCCTCTCAGCTGGGCTCGCGGACAATCTTCATGTTAGGGTCCTAACTCTCAATTTGTAAGGGGGAGGTAGCATTCGAGGGGAATCCGTGCATGCTCGTCACGCCCCCAGCCCGATGTGAGCCAGGGGCGGAGTATAGGGCCTCTCAGCTGGGCTCGCGGACAATCTTCATGTTAGGGTCCTAACTCTCAATTTGTAAGGGGGAGGTAGCATTCGAGGGGAATCCGTGCATGCTCGTCACGCCCCCAGCCCGATGTGAGCCAGGGGCGGAGTATAGGGCCTCTCAGCTGGGCTCGCGGACAATCTTCATGTTAGGGTCCTAACTCTCAATTTGTAAGGGGGAGGTAGCATTCGAGGGGAATCCTTGCATGCTCGTCACGCCCCCAGCCCGATGTGAGCCAGGGGCGGAGTATAGGGCCTCTCAGCTGGGCTCGCGGACAATCTTCATGTTAGGGTCCTAACTCTCAATTTGTAAGGGGGAGGTAGCATTCGAGGGGAATCCTTGCATGCTCGTCACGCCCCCAGCCCGATGTGAGCCAGGGGCGGAGTATAGGGCCTCTCAGCTGGGCTCGCGGACAATCTTCATGTTAGGGTCCTAACTCTCAATTTGTAAGGGGGAGGTAGCATTCGAGGGGAATCCGTGCATGCTCGTCACGCCCCCAGCCCGATGTGAGCCAGGGGCGGAGTATAGGGCCTCTCAGCTGGGCTCGCGGACAATCTTCATGTTAGGGTCCTAACTCTCAATTTGTAAGGGGGAGGTAGCATTCGAGGGGAATCCGTGCATGCTCGTCACGCCCCCAGCCCGATGTGAGCCAGGGGCGGAGTATAGGGCCTCTCAGCTGGGCTCGCGGACAATCTTCATGTTAGGGTCCTAACTCTCAATTTGTAAGGGGGAGGTAGCATTCGAGGGGAATCCGTGCATGCTCGTCACGCCCTCAGCCCGATGTGAGCCAGGGGCGGAGTATAGGGCCTCTCAGCTGGGCTCGCGGACAATCTTCATGTTAGGGTCCTAACTCTCAATTTGTAAGGGGGAGGTAGCATTCGAGGGGAATCCGTGCATGCTCGTCACGCCCCCAGCCCGATGTGAGCCAGGGGCGGAGTATAGGGCCTCACAGCTGGGCTCGCGGACAATCTTCATGTTAGGGTCCTAACTCTCAATTTGTAAGGGGGAGGTAGCATTCGAGGGGAATCCGTGCATGCTCGTCACGCCCCCAGCCCGATGTGAGCCAGGGGCGGAGTATAGGGCCTCTCAGCTGGGCTCGCGGACAATCTTCATGTTAGGGTCCTAACTCTCAATTTGTAAGGGGGAGGTAGCATTCGAGGGGAATCCGTGCATGCTCGTCACGCCCCTAGCCCGATGTGAGCCAGGGGCGGAGTATAGGGCCTCTCAGCTGGGCTCGCAGACAATCTTCATGTTAGGGTCCTAACTCTCAATTTGTAAGGGGGAGGTAGCATTCGAGGGGAATCCGTGCATGCTCGTCACGCCCCCAGCCCGATGTGAGCCAGGGGCGGAGTATAGGGCCTCTCAGCTGGGCTCGCGGACAATCTTCATGTTAGGGTCCTAACTCTCAATTTGTAAGGGGGAGGTAGCATTCGAGGGGAATCCGTGCATGCTCGTCACGCCCCCAGCCCGATGTGAGCCAGGGGCGGAGTATAGGGCCTCTCAGCTGGGCTCGCGGACAATCTTCATGTTAGGGTCCTAACTCTCAATTTGTAAGGGGGAGGTAGCATTCGAGGGGAATCCGTGCATGCTCGTCACGCCCCCAGCCCGATGTGAGCCAGGGGCGGAGTATAGGGCCTCTCATCTGGGCTCGCGGACAATCTTCATGTTAGGGTCCTAACTCTCAATTTGTAAGGGGGAGGTAGCATTCGAGGGGAATCCTTGCATGCTCGTCACGCCCCCAGCCCGATGTGAGCCAGGGGCGGAGTATAGGGCCTCTCAGCTGGGCTCGCGGACAATCTTCATGTTAGGGTCCTAACTCTCAATTTGTAAGGGGGAGGTAGCATTCGAGGGGAATCCGTGCATGCTCGTCACGCCCCCAGCCCGATGTGAGCCAGGGGCGGAGTATAGGGCCTCTCATCTGGGCTCGCGGACAATCTTCATGTTAGGGTCCTAACTCTCAATTTGTAAGGGGGAGGTAGCATTCGAGGGGAATCCTTGCATGCTC
The DNA here is from genome assembly GCA_030545055.2 of Neoaliturus tenellus. Taxonomy (NCBI): domain Eukaryota; kingdom Metazoa; phylum Arthropoda; class Insecta; order Hemiptera; family Cicadellidae; genus Neoaliturus; species Neoaliturus tenellus. Next base: position 19,440,136 of record CM061534.1, read on the forward strand.
GTCACGCCCCCAGCCCGATGTGAGCCAGGGGCGGAGTATAGGGCCTCTCAGCTGGGCTCGCGGACAATCTTCATGTTAGGGTCCTAACTCTCAATTTGTAAGGGGGAGGTAGCATTCGAGGGGAATCCTTGCATGCTCGTCACGCCCCCAGCCCGATGTGAGCCAGGGGCGGAGTATAGGGCCTCTCAGCTGGGCTCGCGGACAATCCTCCTACTCAGGGGGTGTAACAGGTGGTTTGCATCTTCAAGTAGAAGGGATCTGAACAACCGTGCTTTTGTTAGTACTTCTTAATATTTTGATTGTATTACAAAAGAAAGTTATTTCATTATTTGTTTAGCATGAGGAGTTTTATTGTACATAATAAATTATAATTAAGGTGAAACCTTGAAGCCAATTAAATTTCTTTTATTTCTTTCTTTTTTTCTGTTCCACATTATGTTTTTTAGGCTTCTTTGTGGATATGATTTCAATAATGATCAAAAAGTGTTCTAGCTACTTCTAATGCTATACATCTAAATTTGGATATATGTTTTTGTCATTTTCAAACTACTCTTAAGAGTAACTAACTCAGGATTGTCTATGTTGTAAAGTAATGACATATATTTTGAAGTCATTTTAAGTGATAAAAAATAAGTTTTCCTCTTTTTTTGAGTTCTTGAAAATTGTTTTTTAGTTCAACATACAACCCAAACACACATAAGGTTCATTGTAATTAAACATTTTTTAGAAAGTCCTCTGAAATTGTCGGCTTCTATATAGGTCATTCTGTTTTCTTTTTCACTAATTCCATAAACAATTCAATAAAATTTACTATTTATTTCAAAAGGTTGAAGTCTTAGCCAATTGACTAAAGTAAGAGATAGATAATAAACTAATTGTCACTAAACACTAAACTTACCTCTTTTTTAAGTGATGAGTCTTACAAAACAGCATTAAAGTTTTCAAAGATGGTTGGAAACAAATTGTGCTATATTTAAAATATAAAATTTGTCCAAGATAAAGAGAAATGGCTAATTGTGTCGGATAGTAAAATAGTTTACACACAATTAAAACTAATAATTCATAAAATATTTAAATACACTTTTGCATTGTAATAGGACTTCACATTACATTCAATTCTAACATAAAGTTTATAAAATAAATATAGAAAGTTTATTTACCGTGTTATCTATCAACTGCATTTTTACAAAAATAGATAAAACTTCTATTATATTCTATAATAAATGTTACCTACATTCCACCTAATTTCAGTTAGTGTAGGTCATATTTTAATGGTGCAAATCAAATACTCAAGAGCAAGTTTCACCAGGATACTTTACTTGCTGGATATATCTTCAGTTTGGAGAATAATTGTAATAAGTCCATGGATGAACTACCTACTCATTTTGTATAACCCCCGCCACGTAACTTGACGAATGAATTTTCACTACTATTCAGTTAAAATGATTGGATAATCAGCTGTTCTATAAAAATTGCATGTAACGTAAGATCGATGTTTTTGGAAAAGTACCCCCTCTCCACCCCTCGCCATACCCAGCTGTTTTTGGCCATTCGTCAACTTATGTGGCGTGACTTATAGGATTCGTTACTAGGGAAATATTTTTGGAAAGAGTGAGGTCAAAGAAGCTGCACTGATGTCTCTGTCAGTGTGATACCTGTCCAGATAATGCAGCCAGGATTTAATTTTGTTAAATTGAAAAAGGGTTCTGGGCTAGAACAGTTCTAAATAAAACTGTTGCAAATAAATGAGCAATTTACTTTAAGCAATTACAGGTAAACACACTCCGGAAAACATATACATATCTGTAGATAAACAAAATAAGCAATAACAAAAGCATTATAAACTTTTCAGAGTTTTTTGTTAGTTCAGAGTGTAAGTTTTTTTCTGAGAGACAATCAAAATTTATACAACAAATATTGTCATATTTATTGACTGTGCTAGTAAAGAGAGGATCCGATGAACCAACACCTAGAAGGACTAGACTGGAGTAGAATTAGACCTAGAACTCAGAAAACAATCACTATTAAAGATCCATAAATTATGAAGTCAAGTAAAACACAAATTCATATAGGGCCAACATGCAAATTAATCATGGAAATGTCCAAATTAAAAATAACTAACTTATACACAATCTTAATAAATCATCTATCATGGTTTTGATTTTCAATATGACATTAACTTAATGTTCAATTTTTATTAATGTATAGAAAAAAGCAAAATATACAACAACCACTTGGACATAAAAATAAATTTTACTATGAATTTGCATGACTCGTATTACTAAATTTCAGACTTGCTTAACGGTTCGGTCAGGGTCTCCTTATCCACCAATAATAACAACAACAACAACAACAACAACATATTTAGAAAAGATGCAATGGGACTGAAAACCTGGAAAGTGGTATATTGTTTCTTGTAAATTAAACATCTATTGGGAAAAATGAGTAAATTAATAACAAAGTATATAATTGTCTCTTCAGAGAAAAGTAAAAAATATTGTTATGCTTTATTATTCAGTACTCACGACTCTGGTGAATTGATGCCTTCTTGTCTTCACAGTAAATTTATAAATGACTTTGAAAATTTAAAATTGGTTTTAATTGCTTAGCAACTAATTTAGATCCAATTTTTAATGATAATAACCCATTTACTTGGTGTTTCAAATCTGGATAGAGGATATATTATAAAAAAGTTAAACTAGACACAAATACAGATTTAGTACAACATTTTTTATGTATGAATTAATTATGAAAAATTGGGGAAATGTGTTATAATTTACTTTAAAAATCCAAAAGTTTTAGTTGAAAACTTAATTTACAATTTTAATGTAACTCATATTTTAATTTTCATTAATTTCTGTGAGTCCTTTACAAGTTGTGGGCATTTTGACACACTCATGACTGCGATGACATATGTTTGATGACGTTGGCATAAGTTTCACTAGGAGCAAACTGAAATTGAGCACTCCAAATAGAGATAGCGCCAGATACTTAGATACTTTATTTGAAACACCGACGCACTCTGTGGTGCGTATTTTAAGGTGAGTATGACTGAAGGGGTGAGTGTGATGATGATTGTGATGGATCAGATGAGGTGTAGCTTTGTTACTGACAAATATCAGCTGTTTTATTTGTCAGGATCATTAATTAAAAGCCCAATGACCAAAGGCAGCTGGGTCCAGTATCGAACCATCAAAAAGCACTAACTTTTCTAAAAAAATAGTACGAGAGAGCCTAAACATAAGCAGGTGTTGACATAGTACATAAACACAACTTTAAACATAAGTTACTTAGCTTATTTGGTATCATTGGAAAGCTTTTTTCAAGAAAAATCATTATTTTAAGTCATTAAATCATTTTTATTGTTAGGTCTTTGTCGTATGGGCATTCGAGCTTCTAATGTTTTCTAATGAAGATATTTTATTGAATCATATGTTAAAAAAATAAACTAAGTTATATTTTACAAGTGATAAACGTCGTCATGGTATCCCGCTATTTTCAAATTTGTTTACTCTGGGTCCAAAATGAGCACTAAAGAAGGCGGACGGTGAACATGTCCCTACATTAATTCTGAGAATCGATCCAGTAATGGAAAACTGTCATAGGTTATGTATGATTTGTAAGTGTAGTGTGTGGATGAGATTTTTTGCTGGTGACCATCTGCAACGAAGTCAAAATGTAAACTAACTAATAGGTTATTGTCTCGTGTGCGCTCTCATGGTGTAGTGTGCTACTACGTCGACAGAAACTTTCTTAACCATTTTGTCCATAAGATGTGACCTTCTTTACGTTTTTGTATTCATTGCTAAAAGTAGGTTTTAGCATAAAAAATTTATTTCAATCATATGAAGCCATACACTACTTTTCATCTACTGTATATCTGTCTATAAATAAAGGAGTTTGCCTCATTAATTTTAGAAAAAAATTGGTTTTTTTCTGGGGTTGAGGCTGTTTCTAAACTTATTTTTTAGCTAAAACCAAAACACTTTTAAATGCAAAGCTTAAGCAAAATATCTGCCTGCTAGATTTTGAGATCGTGAAACACACACCCCTTCAGACACTCCTTGTATTATAGTACCATAGGTTTTCTTATGTAATGTCCTTAATTTGTTTTTGCAATGCTTAATTTTCTTGTGGGTTCGCTTTGAACCGTTTTAAAATAATGAAAGTTTAAAATATTTATTTTTAAAATCTAAGAAATTTTAACACAAACCAATACAATCTTGTTATATATACAATTATTCAAAGAATATTTTATTGCAAATCAAAATCAGATGGTAAACATTAAAATTAAAGTTATTTAACCTAAATAATCACAACTTGCTCCCTTTTTTTTTGGTTACTGTATAAAATTATTTTTTTTCTTTACAATTAGTCCTAACATTGAGTAATACATATTTTAAAGCAAGGAATCTAAAATAAATAAAGACAAGGTAGGGGTCAAGACAAGCAATGCCCTCTATGCACCAGGTGTTCTTTTGCACCTATGACGTCATCATTATCATTTCCAGTATTAGTAAATGGTGATGTCATAGGTGCAAAAGAACACCTGGTGCATAGAGGGCGTTGTATGTCTTGACCCCTACCTTCTCTTTATTTATTTTAGTTTCCTTGTTTTAAAGTATACATAAAATGATAAATTTTATTAGTTTCGACCCAAGGAGAATCATTAAATTTATTGAAGTTTTAGAAGAGAGTTTTGAAACACTCCGTGTATTTTTATAGCCACTCAGCATCAATAATTTCTGCCAGGGCGCAAAAACCTGTTAAAATATACCTTTCTTGGCAAATTAGCTATAATTTCAAGAACCGAGTACAACTCCATTCTACGATTAACTTAGAATCAAAGGTAATTTAGCTCTTAAGTTGCTGATAGGCAGGGCCGCATTTAGCCAAACGGCGCCCCTATGCACACAAATCAGTTGCACCCTCCCTGCAGCAATACCTTTCACGAAATGTAAATAAGATCATGATTATTTTTTCCGATGTGTATTTTCACAATGACGGCCATATTAATTTTTTAGATTCAGATATCTCAAAACCTCTAAATTTTGTAAAAATTTTACATGAAACAAAATTTTGATAAATTTATCAAATTATCCAACCAACAACAACCAAGTTTAGATACACCAATTGTACCAAGTTTAGATACAGATAAGGACAACAAATAAGCTACGGGCGCAATATGACGGTACGGCAAGAACATGCTTCCCGGCACGGCAAGGACAGGCTTCCCGGCACGGCAAGGACAGGCTTCCCGGCACGGCAAGAACATTTTTCTAAAGTAAAGAGACAGATCTCGTCTACTCTCGTTTTACATATTTTTTTCATACAATTTCTAATTTCAGCTTTAACTGTCTAATATTATCTGTTGTTCTCGAATTTTAACTGAAGTATTCTATTAGTTTTGATGAAATAATTACCAAAGTGTAAAAAAGGTAATTTAGTAGGTACTGTTATTCTTTTTTAATATGACAACTTACTTATAGGTCTAGGCTGCATTTAGCAGAAGATAACACAACTCTAAAAAAAAAAAAAAAAAAAAAAAAAACTTACATTTGGGTGGCACGCCAGGGTTAGACCGGCAACTTGCGGTTAAGAAAGCTCGTAAGATCAAGTTGTAACTGATATATTATGTTTCACTAAGCTTAAGCAGACTTTTCAGGCTTTATAATCAATTTCTCTAGATGCTCAGATGTGTAAAAGGAATTTCAAATATTTAACGTATGCCATTATTGATTTAATTATTATAATTAATTTAAGAAGTGTTAATTCAAAACCATTTATGTTAGTGAAACTACTTATTTAACACTTCTATCTTTAAAACTAATCATTTATTTATTACAACGGTATCATTTAAATTATAAAATTTAAATATTAGAATATTAGAAATATTAGAGCCGATCTCTATCTTAATTTATTCATTTTAAAACACGATTCCCGTTAACCTCTGCATCTATAAAACTGGCCACTAGAGGAAAACAGATGAGTTTAAACAGTTAAAGATGAATTTAACGTTTAAAACGTTATAACTGAATTAGAAATTTTATAAAAAAAATTCTAAAACTACTGTAGAGAAGACGAGATCCGTCTTTCTACTTTTAGGAAAAGTTAGTTAAGGTCGCCTTCTTAATTGGTCTCCTAATTTTAAAACACGATTCTCGTAAACTTCTGCAGCCACAAAACTTGCCTAGCGCTACGGCCATTCAGGCTCAGGTAGAGCGGAGCCTTGAAGGATGGTCTTCTCGGCATGATGTTAATGTTAATACAAGCAAACTGGTTCAATCATATCAATAAATAGTCATAAAATGCGGCTGAATACTTTAGTAGATGTATCGGATGTACGAAAAAAGAGAGCGACACAAATTCATCAACAGAAGTGCAACCCCAGTCTTGGACGCGAGCGATCCCGAGAATGAATTGCCTAAGGAACTCGATGCAACCTGACAAGACGGCGATTTATCTGGCTATGGCGCCCCCTGTCATGTCTCGTTGACGCACTGTTAATTTTGCCGTTGCCATTACCGGTAAGTAGCGATAAGATTTGCCATCGATATCAACTGTCTTAAACAGTTATCAGTATTATCATTAAATACTCAGTATTATCATTAAATACTATTTTGTTCACAATGACAGTGGCCAATCATTACCATTATTTATCAATATGGGTATACTACGATTTGTATGCCTTTATTACAATTGTATTGTGTAGCGCTCGCGACAAGTATATACTCATGGATATCATATCAGCTTGCGCCCCTTTCTCCCGATCGGCTGCCGATTGTGCGCCCCCTAAAACCCTGCGCCCGGGGCACATGCCCCGCCCGCCCCCCCCCTAGTTACGTCACTGCGTACAACCCTTGTGAGCGCACACTTATGAGATTTAAATGTTAAAAACTTTTGATAATTGTCATAATGTCAATCGGGCTGTGCCGTGCCGCCGTAGTGTGTGCGTAGCTTATTGCAATTTTCCTATTAAAATCACCTTAATTTGCATGAATTAAAAATCCAAAATCAATGTATTATGCAGAAAAATCTCAATAATTTGTTATTATTGTCAAACTCTCATGAACTTGGTATTTTTGGTTAGATAATTTATTTTGTCGACTTTTTTTCTTCTGTAAAATATTGATAAAATTTACCAGGTTTGAAATATCTTAGGTTAAAGATTTAAAGTGGACACCACTTGGGAAATAAACATAGGAAATCAATTTTTCCCTGAAAATGAACATTGGTATAATAAAAGTTCATACCAATTACTTTTTCAAACTCAAGTTGTTTAAGCATTCCCAGAATTCAAAACTCCTGCAACCTGCAACTATATACTTAATTGAAAGCTCTTCACGTGAAATACTCTAGAAAAATTAACGATAGATCACCGTTTTCAACAGTTTAAGAAATAGAGACCTTTAAAATTTGCTGATGTGGTGGCTGAAAATGCTGGTAATTTCTTTAGTTTTTGTATAGTCTAGGGTGTATCTGATCTGAAATTTTATGGAAAATCGTTAGTGCGAAAATAAATTATCTGCAACTTTTGCTATGGGGGTTATGATCTTTTTTTACTGTTTTAGTAGTAATAATCACTTTAAAGTTGAAATTTTAAGTTTGAATGTAGGATGTAACATAAATCTTTCAAGCATTCCCAGAACTCAAAACCCCACCAACCATATACTTGATTGGAAGCTTTTGACATGAAAACTCGAGAAAAATTGATGATGTCTTGGCACGATAATTTTATTTGGATCATGTATAAAATAACATGAATAGATTTCTGTCTGTGGGGTAGGCAATGATTTGTTTCATTTAGCCGCAGCTGCAAAGCAACGCAGATAGGGTTTAAGTCGTTCACACGACCCGACTTTTCGCCGTGCCCCATGGACGGCGCGACGTCAAAGAGTAAGAAAAATAACTTGATCGAATTGTAATAATACAAAGTTCTTATTCTTACTCTTTGACCTCGCACCGTCCACGGCGCACTTCGAAAAGTCGTATCGTATTAACGCTACCTATATAAGGAGTCTTGCGTTGCATCGCCCTTTCGCATCCTTTTACAATCCTAATTGGAATAATTTCACGTATGAATAAGAACAAATCTTCAATTTTTTTAACCTCTCAAAATTTAGCGCTCCCTAAAATTTTGCGCCCTAGGCCTGGGCCTAGTGGGCCTAGTGGGAAATGCGGTGTACTGCTGATAGGAAAGCTTTCCTGCTGATAACTTTACAGTACTAGCTACAAGGCGAGTAGATCAATGGTGCTTAATCGGGTCACTGAAAGGTTTCCACCTTCAAATCATCAGGTTGGTAGACATGTAATCAACAGGCGATCAACAATACCCAACTGATGAGAGTCTTTGGAGGGGGAAGAGTTATTTGGGGAGGATACTCTTGTATGAGCCACTCAAGACAAAAGCTGCCTCTAAGTATAGATCACTTTCTCTGGAAATGTGTTTAAAGCTTTGTAATTATTTTATCATGGCTGATTTAAAATGTTATCTTTCTTGTGAAAATTAATTTTAAATTAAATATTAATTTATACATTGAAACCCTACTTTGTTGAGATACAACGAACAATGCATCTCAATCATGTACAATAACAATTTAATATGCAAATTTGATGTAAACAGTTACAGGATAATTATTTTTCTTAAAAGTAATTAAAAGTACAGAAGCACTACTATAGTCTAGTCAAATTATAGTTCAACCCGGAAGTAATTGCAAACTAATATATCTTGACCGATTCTTTGTCAAATTACCTCAGAAAAACGGATGGTGAAAAGTCTACCACTCTCCGACGCTGCGTTTGCCTGTTATGGCCGATTTTTCGAAATGGCGGCTGTAGTTTTATAAGTTTTTGCTGAATATCCTTTGAACTGTTAAAAACAGCTAAATTTTGTAAATTAGTAAACTTTAGAAAATTAAATTTTGCACATTTTGATATATAAAATGTATTGGTTGTTTGTTATATCTTTACATTATCATATGTTTTAAATTCTTGTTGTTTATTTATATTTTCTAAAATTATATGCTTTTTGTTGTGTGTTCATTATGAATGAATGATGAAGTTTAGGAAATACACATTTTTATTCAAGCTATTTATTATTATTGTTAATTATATTAATATACTTTAAATGGCGACGAGGTCAAACTTGTGTTAATAAAAAACAGTTGCTGATGTGTTGAGTATACTTTTCAAGTGTTATTTCAAGTTTTATTGCCATAATTGCACTTATCATACAGTGACCGGCTCACGAGAATGCACTTGATCCGTTAGTAAACAACCATATGGAATAACAATCCAGCCATTCAAATTGAATATTCACCCAGATGTATGTACTAAACTAAAAACATCGTCTTATTAAAATATATAAATCAAAAATAAACATTGTCTTAAGAAATAATCAGAAATGTTTACCATCAAACATGTGTTCTGTTATAAAGCCGTAGCTATTCTTCCATAAGTTTATTCTTATCCCAGATTTTGTTTTGTTATTTTACTGGCACATTTAAACTAGAACTATGCATATGAAAATAATTGCTGCTTTACAAATAGAAATGAAATTAACCTGTTTAACAAAATGGATGTTTTTTTATATAATAAATTGAAGTGTTATATGTATTGTAAATAAAACTGACATTGGAGGGTTAAATCTGGAAGGTAAACAAAACTCTAAACCTCTCGCAGGGTTAACAGGGGTCGAAGTTGATTCTGACAGTCATCTTTCTACTAAATGTTTAATGGATAGACGCTAAGAAGAATATCCACACTCCACTCATAAATGTCTTCATTATAATGTAATTATTTTTTCACCAAACATTTAATAATAAACTAAACGTACTGCATGAATATTTTCGGTGATCCGAGGTTACGCCACGCTTGGTCCGACCCCCGCTTGTTCCTGAACATGATATTGACTGAAAACCGTCCCAATTGTTCGGTGGCAAGATGTCCTAGTGAGTTAATGAGTCCCGATTGTCCCGCTCTGCGACTAGTTCGCTTTACTGCACACGATGACACCAAGTAGCCTACCAGGAAACCCAGTGTTGTTGTCATTTTCAATCCAATTCAACATGAAAGTTGTTAATATAACAAGTTTCTTTTCAATATTATTTTGACATTAAAATTTGATATAAATATGCTGAGATTTAATTATTAACGAAAAATAAACACATTTTACATTATGTGAACACATTTACACAGCTTTGATTAATGAATGGGTCTTGAAATTTGATGAATCGTCACTGTTCTAGGTTATACACTTTTTCAAGTTATAGAGGTTTGATGAAAAAGTAATATCTTTTAATTCGTTTTTAAACACTAATGCAACAACTTAAAGTATTGAAATACATTTACAACTGTTACAAAGCATAACCTTTTTTTACGTGAAATTCCTTTCAAATTACAATAAAAATTAACCTCGACTCCCGTTGGATCGACACTCCGGACAACACTGATCCGGCTGAGGCTACAGCGCTGCTACTAGCAACATGTGACTCACAAAAAAATAATATCAGGGTTTTTCGCGTCTCGTTCGTCGATATTTTATGCAACGTATAAGCATTAGAATTGAATCTACCGAATTTGAGGCAGCTTGTATGCGCTACGGCCGTCTTTCACCGACGAAATTGACATGATGAATTGGCAATTTTGGCCATTACAGTAGCTAACAATTAGCTACCGCTTTTCAGTGGTCCGATCGTCACTTAGATCCGATAATAAGCTATGAACGAGTGAACGACAAGAGTCATATCGGTAATATCGGCTCCTGTAAAATCAACTTGTTGTTAAGCAATCTTCACTCGATACTAATATGTTTTGATTTGTCATAATTCAAAAATCATATGATTACGAAAGAGATGTTTTTAGAAATGTAATACAACAATTATGGATTTTAATTTTAAAATGTGATCCATTTCGATCCATATGATCTTGAATATTCAAGTGCATTCTCCTTGGCCGGTTACTGTACTACACCTATATACAAGATGGATGAAGATCAGTTCAACAGATTCTTACAAACCCTTACCCAGACTTTGTCGCAAATATCTTTACATGGATCTACAACTGCGAGTAATATCTCTCCTTTTGAGAATTTTGATTGTAATATTGAAAAATTTTGTTCTTATTTAAAACGTTTCGAAAACTATGCATCAATGAAAAACATTACTGATGAAACAAAGAAGGCACAGCTTCTACTTACTTCCATAGGGCCAGTGCATTATAACAACTTGGCAGCTTATTTGGGCCCAGAAAAACCATTAAAGTCTTTGGATTATATGACCCTGTCATCAGCCTTTGCCACCCTCCTTTCACCCCCTAAGAATGTTGTTGTCTCTCAACATTATTTTTTTTCTTGTTACCAACTGAGACTCAATCTATTGCTGAATATGTTGCAACTTTATGGCGTCTTTTGACAGACTGCGAATTCCACATAGAAAGATCGACCCGTCCCCGTAATTTTTGTGTCCCACCGATTGTTATATTTAAAAAGGGTGATATTGCTCTTTAGAGCTACTTTCAATTGTGGGATTTTAAGCGAATTTATATTGTTGGAAAAACCAACTGGTCCCATGTCTGAGAAAAATCCGGTTTTCGTCCTACAGCCCTTCAAAGTTTCCATATTATCCTTAGGTATGGAGATTTTAAAACTGAACAAAAATCAGCTGATAACTGTTGATAAAATAAAACAATGTGTTACATCTTTTAACGATTTGGTCTGGCGAGTGAGCTAAGCGAATGAGCTCGTCCTATAAAGGAGGAGGGCGAGTAAGCAAAGCTAAAGCTTTTTGTGTGAAACGAAAGTAATAACTTTCCTCATGCGCAAGAGGAAGGATGGCCACGGGAGCTCCGGCGAGCAAGGAGTCGGGTCCGAATCGTCGTCGTGAGCAGTCACCAGCAGAAAGGTAACCAGCCACCGTACTTGTTTATTGTTCTCCACTGAACCACTAGTGTTTCAGAACATCCTACCAATTGATTTAATTATTTACAGAAGTGCCTTTCCGTTTCAATCAAATTTAAGCAGAAGATTTTAATTTTTATCTTATGTCGAAGTAATCTTTATTCAACAAACTTGATAATTTACTTTTTTTTAATTATCAGACTAAATGTATTAGTCATTTGGTAATCTGCTTACATATTACAACATTTCAATCACAATTACCGCTTGATAATTCAGAGCTAGCAAACTACATTTTTTTAGGTGAATTTAAACTTAGCTACAGGCTTGTGCACGAGCACGATCCACGTGTACAAACCTGGATAAAGTTCTACTTTCTTTAGATTTCATTCAGTTGTGTTTACTCGTTATTTCAGGTGCTTGTGTTATTACGGCTATTATTTTAAGCTTCATTGTGTTACACTTTTGTGTTCGAAATTGCGTACGTTGATTCAAGTTTAACTTCTGTCCCGTTTCACTAAACCTATCCTTCGTTTTCCTTACCAACGACCATTGGGACCCCGTTGTAACCTGCCGACCAATGATATTTACCATCGACCGTTGGGATACCGTGTCCTTCCTGCGACCTCAGTACCCCATCCGACGACCATTGGGATCCCGTCATAACCCGCCGACCGAGTATCCTTGCCAACGAACGAACGAACGTTGGGGGTCCGACCCGTCCCAAAATTTTGACCACACCGGCTGTGGAAAGATCGACCCGTCCCCGTAATTTTTGTGTCCAACCGATTGTGATGATACCGAATCGACCCCATTAGCTGTGAATCCACACCGACTGTGGGGGATACTGATTTACCCGCCCCTAGTGACTCCTTACCAACGACCATTGGGCACCCGCATCCCTGCCAACGAGCGTTGGGGTACCCGAGTCCCTGCCAACGAGCGTTGGGGTACCCGGGTCCCTGCCGACGAGCATTGCTTGCTTGGATTGTGAATTTGCCAGAGTGCAAATTCACAATCCAAGCAAGCACATTCTCCATCACAACAACTGCTGAACAACACTCGCAGCCATCACACAAAGGAAACCGAGAACAGCCGTCTTCCGGGGTTAGCAGTACCTACTCAAGAAGATGGCAGTATAAAGCAGTCAGAAGTTGTGTCCAGTGATAGTGAGTCAAATTATGGGCAATCCAGTGTCAGTGATAAGTGTGTGTCTCCTGCACCTCCAAATTTAAACTGCTTGTTAACGACAACGAAAATTGTTCTGCCTCTAGCTTAAGTTTTCAAAATGATTGTAATAACTCTAGATTCAACTATTGCCAACAATTTAGTAAATTTAAAGACAGCACTAAAAATAATTTAAAAATTTTTCATCAAAATGTGCAACATTTGCCATCTCGATTGGATATATTAAAAATTCATTTAAATGATATCAGCCCAGATATTGTTGCAATCTCTGAACATAAGTTAAGGGAAACTGATATCGATCTCATCCATATACCAAATTACAAAAAATGTTCATTTTACACACGTTCAAAACATACAGGTGGAGGAGTCTTAATTATGGTAAAGAATAATATTAAAAGCAAAAAAGTTTTGATTCCAGCCATAGAAAACCTTCAGACTGAAAAAGAATTTGAGTGCTGTCTCTCTCTAATTACAGTAAATAAATTTTCTTTTATATTGGTATGTATATATAGAGCTCCAAAATCATGTTTATTAAATTCATTTCTTGACAAACTTGAAATTTTGTGTAACATTTTAACTAAAAAATATGAAAATGTAATTATTACTGGAGATCTAAACATTAATGTACTTATTAAGGATTCTTGTTATTTTAAATTTACAAATATTTTAAAAATGTTTAATTTAAAATATTTAGTTGACTTTCCGACAAGAGTTACGGACACAACAGAGACAGCCATAGATAACTTTATAACAAATATTACAAAAAAAGAATTATCAGTAACTGGCATGATAACTATGGTCTCAGATCATGACAGCCAAATATTAGAAATTCTTAATACAAGGCATCAATCTGAAATAAATCTAAAAAAATATTGTAGAAAAATAAATGATAGAATTATCAATTTGTTTTTGAAGGACTTATCAAAAGAATCTTGGGATGAACTGTTCAGTACAGCTGTAGAGTTTAAGTATGATGTCTTCATTTCGATTTTTTTACATTATTTTAATTCTAATTTTCCTAAAATGTATGTTTCTTGTAGGAAAAAAATGAGATGTGGCTGGAATAACGACATACATTCAATAAAAGAACAAATAATTTCTCTTGAGAAATCGTGTAGAACAGTGGTTCCCAACAGGTGGTCCGCGGACCCCTGGGGGTCCCCAAGCCATGCCAGAGGGGTCCGCAAGATATAGTTAAAAATTGGAATAAAAATATATATTTGTACAGTATGTAACAGATTTAAGTTTTTAGCTTTCTGAGCGCTTTAGCGAATGCTAACTTTTGCATCTGGCTTTATTCAGCAGCCAATGCTAGCACACTGTAGCGAAATGAAACTAATGACCAATGAACTAAATGCACCAATGAAACTAGACGTCCGAATAGTTTTGTTTTATGCCTGCTTGTTACAGAATGAGCACACAGCCTGCTTGCAGCCGACAAGTGAGCCAACTCACATTTTCGATAGTCGGTTATTTATTTTTTGAGCGGAGCGAGCGAAGCGAGCGAAGCTCCTATACTACACTCTGGCTTTTTATTTACAAGTACTCCTCCTGAACGGCTAGAGTGATCCTCACGAAATTTTGCTCGGTCATAGTAACCATCCATGGGAAGGTATAAATCTGAAATGGTCCAAATCGGACATAACGGTTCTGCCCTACGGCCCTTTAAAGTTACCATGTTATTTCAATAGGAAAAATATTTTATTTGGTTTGTTTACTGTGTGTTGATTATACAGCTGTCATTAGGATCAGATTTAACAGCAGACTGTTACTATCAGCTGTTTGTGAATACAGTAGTTTTATGTAAAATTGTTTTGTTTATTATAGTGGTTTGTTTACCTTTGTAAGTGAATGAAATGCCACGTTTACGGAGAGGAAGTGCAAAATCTTGGACGACGCACCATTTAATATCTTGTAAACATATAGTACCCCGTTGCAGCAAACCTGCGTAATCAAAAATTATTAGAGTATTGCAGAGTATTGCTTGTTGTGGCGAGTAAGCGCAGCGAACAACCTAAATCTGGCGACGAGTGTGTGCAGCGAATGAGCCGACTCAAAAGGTGAGTGAGCGCAGCGAACGAACTAAATTGACGGCGAGTGAGCGTAGCGAACGAGCTGATCCTAATGGCGAGTGAGCGCAGCGAACGAGCTCACTTGAATTACCAATAAAAAATTTGCTATTATTGATTTAAAAAAATAGTCGCTCCGCTTAATATTGCAAGCAGACAACTGCATTGTATACCTAGTTATGTATTGTTAGTGCTGTAGCAGACTGTGTTGTTTACATAGGCATGATAAATTGGTACACAGAGAAATCAGTAAATGCGAGAAATCGGTGATGAGCTTGGGGTAACAATATTTTAACTGCTGATGCAGACTAAATATAGTACATACTGGCCTCGCCTCAATTCATCGTAGTGAAATGTTTTACAAGATAGCCTATTAAAATATGATGGTGCTTCATGAATTTTCATGGATCTTTTTTCTCTTTTTTGCCATTACTAGGCCAATTTTAATTGGATTACAGAACTGTTAGGGATAGGACTACTTAGAGAACTTCTCAATCACACTACTCTCAAATTCAATCACTATAACACTGCTGATTAAGTATTTTAATTCCAGCGGTTTTATGAAAAAATTGCATTCAAAGCTTTCTTTTTTGTGGAAATTTACAGTACGCACACAGTAATTAAAAATGGATTGTTCGTTTGATAGGCCTACAGATGAAAAAGAAGATAATGCATTTGATAATGTAATGATGGAGACACTCTTTATTTCCACAAAAAAAACCGTGACTTTTATAACATTACTGTTTACTTATTTTCTCACAAATTTTGAACAATACAAAATTGAACGCAAATTTTAAGATCCGCCTTTTCTCAAATTGGCAACCTTAATTCCTAAAACAATTAAAAATAAAATAAACTCTTATTTTGACTCTTTTCATGTACTTGGTACTGTGATATATGGCAACACACCGACCATGTGTTGTAAGCTCATTATAATTAAGAGGGGGGGATGAGAACATTAGTAACTTTAGGTTTAAGAGTTTGTGGGGGGGGGGGTCCTTGTCATTATAATGACTAGATGAGGGGGTCCTTGGGAAAATTTTGTTGGGAATCCCTGGTGTAGAAAATCAAAAGACATTGGCATAAGGTTAAAAATCAAAGAAAAGAAGAAAGAATTAAAAAAATTAATACTTAACAAGAAAAAAAAAACATTTTTGATGAAAAAATTCAGTCATCTACAAATAAAACAAAAGCTACATGGAATGTAATTAGATCTGAGTTGAATGAACAGTCATATGTTAAAGATAATATTAGAGTTAATAAAAATGGCAATTTAGTTAGTGACCCTAAAGATGTAAGTGACATTCTAAATGACTTTTTTGTGACAGCTGTGGATCAGTTGATCCTACCAAACATAAAAGACGGAGGTCCTATCAACTCATACAACAACAATCAATCACCTTTCAATAGTCCGGTTTTTCGATTTGAGCAAATTTCCCAAATTGAAATGAAGGAAGTAATTCTTTCTATGAAAAACAAGTTTTCCTCCGGCTACGATGAAATTCCAATGAATATGATAAAAAAATCACTTCCATTTATTTTAGAGCCTCTCACTCATTTAATCAACTCCTCACTAATAACCGGAATTTTTCCTCACAAATTAAAAATTGCAAAAGTAATTCCGTTATTCAAAAAAGGGGACCGTACAGAACCTTCGTGTTACCGGCCCATATCTTTACTTCCAGCTTTCTCCAAATTATTTGAAAGAGTGGTTTACAATCAATTTTCTAATTATTTGGAAATTAATAACTTATTGGAAAAAGAACAGCATGGTTTTAGAGGAGGAAAGTATACCATAACGGCAGGGGTGAATTTTATTCAATCAATAATTGATGCAATAGACAAAATACCCCCGTCGCAGCAGACCTGCGTACTCAGCGAATTTCCAATGGAATTTTGGTATATTTTATATTTCCCCATAAAATCCATGGGGATGAGAATATGTAGGTTTGCCGCCATAATATGGGTTTAGTTGGTAAATATAAGTTAAATCCTACCTAGTGATTGTACATACCAAATTTTATAAGGTTATGGTGTTCTGTTTATTTTCCCCATAAACCCCATGGGGGTGAGTATGTAGGTTTGCCGCCATATGGGTTTTGTAAGCAAGTATAAGTTAAACCTTATCTAGATAATGTACATACCAAATTTGATTAAGTTATGTCAATAAATAAGCAAGATATAGGCTTTTCTTGATTTCCCATAAGAATAACATGGAAAACACATTTTTTGATTTTCCCCGTAACCAGTTATGCTAAGATAAAAATTCAAAATACCAAATCGTTTGTTTTTTTAAGCTCTTTTAAATGGTTTCAGTTAAAATTGTTGAATTTTAAAAATTAAGGTCGAAAAATGCCAAAAACCCATTTTTAACCCTTTTGAAACCCCATAAAACCCCGTTCCAATGGTCCGATCATTCTGGTTCGCAAACTCAACCTAGTAGATGCTGGCTTACACCCCTGTACCAAATTTCATCAAAATCGGAGGTTCCGTTCAAAAGTTATCGTGTTAACGGACACATAGATATATATATATATATATATATAGATATATATATAGATATATATATAGATATATATATATATATATATACATATATATCAATTTGAACGAACGGTGTTTTTGGTTTCTAGGGACCTCAAAACGAAAAAGTATCATGGTCCCGGGCTTAGGTCTTACCGTGACTACTACCGTAATAGCGTATTCCCTATAGGGAAATTCGCTAAAAGAAAAAGTAATTGGCATTTTTCTTGATCTGTCAAGAGCTTTTGACAGTGTCTCCCACAATAAATTGATAACAACTTTAAGTAATCTGGGAGTTAGAGGTAAAGAACTCAAATGGTTTGAGTCTTACTTATCGGGCAGACTACAATGTGTAGAAGTGGAGCATATTTCAGATAACTCTACACCTAAACTTAACACCAAATATATAATTAAAATGTGCTCAAAACTAAAACCAATAAAACATGGTGTCCCACAAGGGTCCATTTTGGGACCTTTACTCTTTCTTTGCTATGTAAAGGGTCTTCCAGGAGTTCTTCCACCCTTACATGATGGAAGCAGTAAAGTTTGTTTATATGATGACGACTCAAACATTCTATTTTCAGGGCAATCAATAGAAAATGTTGAAATTTCATCGTTTTTGGGTTTAGCAATGATTAAAGACTTTTTAAATGGTAAAAATCTTCTACTAAATTCAAATAAATCAAAATTTATTTTATTTTCCACAAAAAAAGCAGTAAATCATAATTCACCACAGATTCTTTTGGATGAAGATTCTCTTGACCAAGTTCAAGAAACAAAATTTTTGGGCCTAATCATTGATGAAAATTTAAGCTGGGACAACCATGTAACTCATGTTGTTGGTAGAATTTCCTCTGGTATCTTTGCTTTAAAACAAATGGCAAAATTTTGTAGCTTGGAAACTTTAAAAATAATATATTTCTCAATGATTCATTCTTATTTGTCTTACGGGATTGGCATATATGGTGCAACATCAAAAAAGAATTTGGACAAATTACTTCTTCAACAAAAAAGAGCTATTAGAACCATGCTGAATTTAAAAACTACAGTTTCTGTTAAGGAAGAATTCACAAATCTGGGAATTTTGACTGTTTATGGGTTGATTATCCTTGAAACTGTAAACTTTGACAAAAAATTTGCTAACCCTCTGTTACAAAATTCAAATCATTCGTATAACACCCGCTTAAATCGTAAGGTTGAAAAACATAATTTAGAATTTTTTAAAAAGAAAACGGTTTTTTTAGGAACTAAATTTCTTCATCACCTCCCACGAAAGTTCATTGTGGAGGTTGATGAATACAATTTTAAAAAAGGGTTAAAGGATTACTTATTGAAAATTCCACTTTACTCTTTTCAAGAGTTTTTTGATATGAGGCTCAACTGATCCACCAGCTCTATGAGAAAATATTATAAGAAATAAAAAGAATTCATTTTGATTTAGAGTTATTACTTAGGGAATGGTTTTTTTTTATAATTTCTGATTTGTTTTATTTTGTTAAACACTTGACACTATTCTTGTACCATGTACAATTTGTGAATAAAGAATTTATGAATATGATTATGAATATTGGGGTACCCGAGTCACTGCCGACGAGCGTTGGGGTACCCGAGTCCCTGCCAACGAGCGTTGGGGTACTCGCATCCCTGTCAACGAGCGTTGGGGTACCCGCATCCCTGCCAACGAGCGTTGGGGTACCCGAGTCCCTGCCAACGAGCGTTGGGGTACCCGCATCCCTGCCAACGAGCGTTGGGGTACCCGAGTCCCTGCCGACGAGCGTTGGGGTACCCGCATCCCTGCCAACGAGCGTTGGGGTACCCGAGTCCCTGCCGACGAGCGTTGGGGTACCCGCATCCCTGCCAACGAGCGTTGGGGTACCCGAGTCCCTGCCGACGAGCGTTGGGGTACCCGCATCCCTGCCAACGAGCGTTGGGGTACCCGAGTCCCTGCCGACGAGCGTTGGGGTACCCGCATCCCTGCCAACGAGCGTTGGGGTACCCGAGTCCCTGCCGACGAGCGTTGGGGTACCCGCATCCCTGCCAACGAGCGTTGGGGTACCCGAGTCCCTGCCAACGAGCGTTGGGGTACCCGAGTCCCTGCCAACGAGCGTTGGGGTACCCGGGTCCCTGCCGACGAGCGTTGGGGTACCCGAGTCCCTGCCGACGGGCGTTGGGGTACCCGGGTCCCTGCCGACGAGCGTTGGGGTACCCGGGTCCCTGCCGACGAGCGTTGGGGTACTCGCATCCCTGCCAACGAGCGTTGGGGTACCCGGGTCCCTGCCGACAAGCGTTGGGGTACCCGAGTCCCTGCCGACGAGCGTTGGGGTACCCGAGTCCCTGCCGACGAGCGTTGGGGTACCCGGGTCCCTGCCGACGAGCGTTGGGGTACCCGAGTCCCTGCCGACGAGCGTTGGGGTACCCGCATCCCTGCCAACGAGCATTGGGGTACCCGGGTCCCTGCCGACGAGCGTTGGGGTACCCGGGTCCCTGCCAATGAGCGTTGGGGCACCCGCATCCCTGCCAACGAGCGTTGGGGTACCCGAGTCCCTGCCGACGAGCGTTGGGGTACCCGAGTCCCTGCCGACGAGCGTTGGGGTACCCGGGTCCCTGCCGACGAGCGTTGGGGTACCCGAGTCCCTGCCAACGAGCGTTGGGGTACCCGAGTCCCTGCCAACGAGCGTTGGGGTACCCGAGTCCCTGCCGACGAGCGTTGGGGTACCCGGGTCCCTGCCGACGAGCGTTGGGGTACCCGAGTCCCTGCCGACGAGCGTTGGGGTACCCGAGTCCCTGCCAACGAGCGTTGGGGTACCCGAGTCCCTGCCAACGAGCGTTGGGGTACCCGAGTCCCTGCCAACGAGCGTTGGGGTACCCGAGTCCCTGCCGACGAGCGTTGGGGTACCCGGGTCCCTGCCGACGAGCGTTGGGGTACCCGAGTCCCTGCCGACGAGCGTTGAGGTACCCGAGTCCCTGCCAACGAGCGTTGGGGTACCCGCATCCCTGCCAACGAGCGTTGGGGTACCCGAGTCAATGATACACAACATTTTAGAGCTTTGCCCATAAGAATAGGATGGAAACTTGATTTGAATTCTCTCCTCAATTGGTTACACTAAGTTTAAGATTGAAAATACCAAATTGTTTGTATCTTTAAAGTTATTTTAAATGGTGTATGTTAAAATTGTCATATGTAAAGAATTGAGGGCAAAATATTCTAAAACCTATTTTGGACCCTTTTAGAACCCGAAAAGACCCCGCGCATCCATGATCTCATCACTCTGATTTTCAAACTCAATCTGATGAATGCTGCCCTACACCTCTGTGTCAAATATCATTAAAATCAGAGGTTCCGTTCAAGAGTTATCAAGTTAACAGATATATACAAAAATATATTTGGTCATATCCACAGAGAATTGATCACTTGGTGAAACATCTGCTATGTATTCGTTGGGAAAGCCACTTGAGTGATCTGTCAACATAGGTTGTGTCAGGACAATTTTTCAATGTTATACCTGCAGATAGCTGTTTTAGTTTCCAAATGGAAAATTTAGTTTACTTAGGTGGGTAAATTGTGGGAACCGAACGAATTTGAATCAGTAGGCGTGTCACTATTGCAAATGTTAGAAGTCGTGATGTTGTTGTCTTGAGTATGTCTTACCCATTTAGTCTAAACTAGTATACGTGTTGCTCGAAATCGAGCAATTTATTTTAATACAATACAAATGTTACTTTTAGCTCTAAATCAATGACAACCGACCAATCCAATATTGTGAGTATCTGTAATCACCAAAACAACACGTATTTACAGCTGATTATTAACATATGTTTAAAATGCTTTGTTCAATCCCAATGTTATTTAAATGGGAAATTTTGAGATTTCAATGGTGGATAGCGTCTTTATTTTCAGTCCTATTCTCATCAGTTTTTGGCGGAAACAACTACAGACCAAGCCCTATCCAACGACACCAAAAACTTGAAAATCGGTTGAAAATTGTAGGAGGAGTTCTCAGGACAAAAAAACCCTTAGCGTATTAAATAAGTATAGATGCTTAACGAGTCAAAATAGAGTTTTGTTTTTTCTTTTAACACATTTCATAAAATTTTAAATTTAACATTGCTTCAAAGTGTATCTTTCTTTAAAATTTCAATATATGTCAAAAACGCACACTTCCAAGCCAAACACATTGTTAAGATAAGTTTTCATGCATATAAAACAACAGAAATGGTAAAAAATAAAAATCCAAACGGTGCTGTAAGCATTAACAGTAAAAACATCCCAAAAATTGCCATTATGAAAAATGCTGCGATCAGAAGCAGTTGAACTGCTTGCAGACAAGCACAAAAGGTTAAGTTTGTGTTTATTATTCTTAAAGAACGGTTTGGCTTCTTGTTTTCCCCATCTTTTTCCGAATGCGTGAAAATCAGCTTCACAATTAGTTTTTTCTTGGAAGTATATAATTTTTACTGATCTTTACATTTTGATGCGCTTTGCTATTAAAATAAAATAAAATTTTTTTAACAAAAGTGTTGCATGAAAAAACAAGACGCTATATTGCCTAGTTATACAATTAGACTAAGAGAGATTACTCAAGACTAAGACATTACCAAAATCTTCCTAACTCGTGTAATACAACAACAAAAATTTGTCAAATTTGTCTTGTTCCAACAAGTCTTCCTGTATTATTTTAAATTATAATCACAATTATATTTGTATAGTGTAGAACTATAATGTTCATTTGAATTTATATTTATTCAATTGAAATGGATTTTTTCAGAAATTTTTTTTAGATATGAGTATGAGTGGTACGCTAAAAAATTGAAAAACATGAGGTGGTGCGCAGGTAGAAAAAGGTTGAGAAACACTGCCCTAATAGTAAAATCATTCAACGAATGTAAGTTCATTGACAATGCTCTAAATCAAGAAGTTCTTTCTGGATTCACCTTTGGAAATTCTTGGTAACATAGACCTGAAAAGTGACGAATTATTAATAGAGGTTCAACTGGATGATTATGATCCTTGTCTGTGCGTGGGACCTGTATTAAATGAATACAAACCATGACTACGATACACCTACACACTACAGAAAAAAATTAGATCCTGAACAAGGGAAGACATAAGGTTGTAGCTTTAAAAACTTGGAGAAACTCCAATTGTGGTTTTTGGTTGCCTAATTGCCAATGAGAAATTAATAACAATATGTAATCATTAATATTCATATCTATTCTCAAAAATCAATTGCTCTATCAATTCTTACTTTTAGCTAGGCTTGCCATAATTTTACAGGGCCAAACCGGGACGGCCAGTATGTTAACCCCCCCCCCCCCCCCCCCACAACCAACAGGTTGTTAATGGAGTGTGAGCTCATTATTTACAATATTTTACTGTCTGGAAAAGTTAATATGTTTATATTAAGCCAGGATTAAAAAAAAAAAAAAAATGAAATCAGTCATATATTTTTGATTAGCATATTAAATCTAACACGTGGTTAAAAGATAGGAACTACGGTACATCTCCTAGAAACACAATAAAGTTGCAACAATAAAATTAATCGTCTCTTCTTGTCATCCACATTTTACTGGAACTTTTTAAATCATTTTTTTACTACTACCACATCACAAGTGCACTGGACTTGCACAGCAAATCCTTGTGATTCACCATACATACGTCAAATTTCACCTTGTTTTTAATTTTGATTGCTATCTTAAAATTGGATTGTACCCCAAATGCTAGTTTAGTAGCCTAATAATGTTTATTGTAGTCTTTATAAGAAAATTTACCCTATTGTAAGACATAAAATAAAACAGATTGTTTAGTTAGTTATTAATAATTCACTGTTTTCTCAAATTTTTACAAGAAAAACCGGGACAAAGGTAAAACCGGCCGGGACACCGGGACAAGAGTGTAAAACCGGGACTGTCCCGGTCAAACCGGGACGTATGGCAAGCCTACTTTTAGCCCCCTCAGCACTCGGTCCTCTTGATAATTTAAAATATATTTCAGTAAAGCTTATTGTTCTAAAGCCAGGTGGAAAACTAAAACAAACACTGTTATAATTACTATTTTATTTGTATTAATCATAATTACTTTATTACAATAGGAATGGTACAGAGTTCTTACGAACTTACAATCGAATGCTTGTTAATTCCAGTCTTTCTATTCACAATTACAAGTGAAACACTTTGCTCTCTGTAACAGTGATGAAAATAAAACAACTAACGTGATTAAAATAAAATATACATCCAACAACTTACGTAAATCTCAGGAACTAAATACAATAATGAACAATTTTTATGCGAATTTTCGCTACAAATCATACACATTGCTACTTCTAGGAAACAAACTGATTTTATCAAAACTATTTTTTCATTTATATACAACGGGGACGGATCTAGCCCGAAAAACAATATAAAAAATAACATCTGTACAAAAAATACACAAGGATTGAGTTATAAGGTCACCCACCAAAAATAGATTGTGTTTCGTTAAGAGAAAAAACCTCACATGCACTAAAATAAAATTATCAGTGTTGAATCGCTCCATTTAACTTTGTACCGTTTAACTTATATCTGTGAAGTATGAACATCATACCTCAATTAATTGGAAAGCTGAATTATATGTCTTGTAAATAAGAAATTTCCATTCACTGAATAATTACATCAATTATGGAGTATTTCTTGATGTAGAACTCCAACTTCAAAAGGCTTAATGAATAAAATGAGTAAAACGTCTTAAAGTAAACTTAATCCATAAACTGGCTGAATTTGATAAAAATAAAAAAAGGATTTTTTTCTGTAATGCCTCTGTGACTGTTGGTAGCAGACCTTAAACCTCAACCTACAGAAATTAAGTATCCTACAAGTTAGTTTTAGTGTACATCAACATAACTCACAAAGTTATCAACACAACAACTAAACATTTCTCTCGTATTTACAGATGTACAAACGTGTCATCGCAATAAAGACAAACGTATGTAACAAATGTAGCGTTGACTTTGGTAAATTAAAAATTTTCTTTATAATAGTATTTTCGTCATTTGGTTTGTACAATTTTCATTTGCTGTCACTGACTACGGATGTATAATTACAAAATAAAACAAGAACTAGTCAAACAATTAAAACAACACAATGTTAGTTCAATGAATTTTTAGCTTTCCATGAGTTTTTTCTCGCCACTTTTCTTTACAATATAGGAACCACAAAATCCAGTTTGTACTCAGGCTTCCAACGAAACATTACAATTGCCTGACCGAAAGCGGATGGGAATGTTTACAAATTTGTAGTCGCAAAATTATTTTACAAACGTATGAAATTTACGAAAGCAGAGGTTCTGAAGTACCCTATTGCCACCAGATGAGGTATTGCTTGAGTCTTCCACATCGGAAACGGTTTACCAATATACGTGGAAGGTCTATTCATCGGTCAAACCTTGCCGCTTCTCTTCCAACAGCATAGCGTCAAGTTCGTCCGTCAGGTTCGCCAACATGTTTCCAATGTCGTTTAAAACGTCAGCAGGCTCCTGGCCTTCTTTCCTACAAAAATAAAAAATATAATAAAGAAAACAGGATATAACAGGTTCACAGGTATTAAAACAAATACTTTTCATTTCGGGATGAACTTGGAGATGTATAAAACTTAGATAAATTGACTTTCACAAACTGAATAATGCACCCATTTGACTACACGACTAATGCTTCTTTCTTTTTAGCAGTTGGTGTTTTATGATGGATGGAAAAAATTGCAAATTTTGGCCAGTTGTAGTAAGAGTCAAGGCTTTGGAAATTCTAAATGATTGCTAGCTTAAACAAATTTTGCAAAGAAACTATAAATTAAAGTAAAAGTAGAAACACGTTAAAGGTGTTTAAAAAATGCTGCATGT
Source organism: Neoaliturus tenellus (assembly GCA_030545055.2). Classification (NCBI taxonomy): domain Eukaryota; kingdom Metazoa; phylum Arthropoda; class Insecta; order Hemiptera; family Cicadellidae; genus Neoaliturus; species Neoaliturus tenellus. Next base: position 19,465,676 of record CM061534.1, read on the forward strand.
TGTGTCCAAACACAACACTATATCATATCAAAATTTTAAAAGTGAACAATATTACTCCTTACTACTGGATCCTACGATGAAAATTAGATCTCCTCTGTGTAGTAAATTAACATGGAAATCAATTTCTAAGAGTTAGTTTCTCAATCTTTTTGCAATAATAAATCCTCATCTACTGCAAGGCTTGAAAAAGAAAAAAAATGTATACAAATAAAGTGTTGAAAATAGTTTCATACCGCTTACCTTGAGATGGTCAGGGTACTTTCATTGGATGGAGGTTGAACTCTTATAGGCGGTACGTAATCTGAAAAAAGTTCAAAATGTTATTATAACACATTTCTTGATAACAGCTGCAACCTTACAATTTATATGAATTTAAGGGTGACAAAACAACTTAATTATATTTAAGTTTTAATTATATTTGCAACTGTTACAGATTTGTTAATTATATATGTATTTTCCAATAAGAGTTTTAGAAACAAAGAAAATGTGATTTGCAAACAACAACAGTTCATTTACACTCATCTTAAATAATACTCAATACAAATGTTATGTATAGGCCTATAGTCCTGGACAGGCTTATTGGCGGGTGGCCGATCAGCTGTTACAACCTATTTTCTTTGTAAACTGTTTCTAGATCGTAACAGTATCTGCTCCAACCAGAATCATAAAGTAACGGTTACAAACATATTATTATATTGCCAGCTGTTACGTATAGTCACAACCTTCTTTCTAACTTGTTGTTAACCAATTAAAAATTGTTTTAATACATTTTTACCAGCGATATCTTTAAAAAATTACAGTTTATCAAAAATATTTAATTTACACACACGTATTTAAGTTAGTTTATCTTTAATGTTGCACTTAACGTACACATCGTGCATGAGGAAGGCACCTCATGGGTAGGACTACGCTCGACAAGAAGTGTGAACAATCCTCACCCTAATTTTCTAATCTATTCAGACTTTGTCTAACAAGACAATTTATTATGATTTATAGAAGCGTTACTAAAAATTACACTGACATGAGAAAAATACTGTATTTGAAGACAAGAGTTGAGTTTGGATAATGCTTTGGGAATACTTTTTTTATAGTGATACAGTGTAAATCCTTAATGTATAGCCTTATTTATTTTTCACACACCTAAACTATATAGCCTATTTCTGTCTTTGTTGTGGCCTCATTAGACAACATTTTGTTAGTTTTAGTGAAAGATGAAAATTACAAAACTTTTTTAGGTTATCCTATACAACTCATAACATGTTTCCTCACGTTTTTACATTTCTTATATCCTACGTTAATGTTTTCCTTAAACGTTTGTTTAAGGTAAAAAAAATCAATAAAAAATAAAAATAATAAACGTTTTCACGTTTCTTATAGCCTACGTTAATGTTTTCCTTAAACGTTTGTTTAAGGTATGATATCCCTTAATCTGCCCTAATATAATAATTATTGATCCTTCCATTTGTTTCACTTAATAAACAAGCAATAATTTATAAAATCGTTCGGCCAAAATAAAAAGTATTTTAAAAAATAGGGTAAATTTGCAAGAGAAGCTGACGTTAAAAACGAAAAGTAACAAACAGTTACATTATGATTCCAATCAAAACAGTTACTATTACCTTCTGGAAACAGTTTACTAATGTAATAGGTTGCATCAGCTGATTGATCCACCCGCCAATAAACCTGACCACAACTGTAGTTATTAAAACCAATGTTTTTTTTGTACTTATAAAACATGTTGGACGCTCACCTGTTACATTTCTAACAGCTCGCTGTTTTATCGTTCCCGCATTCTCGTTGGCGAAAGGCAATGAATCTGACTCTGTACTTGAACTTGACTGAAACAACAATTTATTTGTAAGTTTATCTACAAGCAAATTGGAAGAAGGACCAATAATGACATGAAAAGTATCATCACAAGTACATTATTAAACCAAAGACAGACCTGTTGCATAATGGGTTCATCGTGATACAGGAGTCAATTTGTGATGCAGGAGTCACTTTGTGATGCAGGAGTCAATTTGTGATACACGACCCACTTTGTGATACCAGAGTCACAAGAGCCTTTATGATACATGTTTCGGTTTTTTATGCTCAAAAGGGAATGATTTAATCAAGAGGATGTAACAGTTTTGTTATTTTCTCTTTCTTAATCATTTCATAGGAAAACTGAGGTTTTAAATTCCTTTAGGGTTTTTAGTAAAATTAAAAATTAATATCAACAAATTTTTTTATATGATTTTTAAAACTAACTTATTTCTGTTAAGCAAAACATATGTCAAAACCATTACACCCCATCAAAAAGTTGTGGTAAATAACATTTACTTTCCACAACATGAAAATTTATCTTCCGACCATATTTAATTTCCCTATAACTTCATTGTCAGCTGTTATTTTAATTTTTCCCTTGAATTTCAGGGTAGAAAAAAAGTCCAAATGTCCAACAATAGCACATTTACCAAAAAGAAAATACAATGGTATAATACCCCCGTCGCAGCAGACCTGCGTACTCAGCGAATTTCCAATGGAATTTTGGTATATTTTCTATTTCCCCATAAAATCCATGGGGATGAGAATATGTAGGTTTGCCGCCATAATATGGGTTTAGTTGGTAAATACTGTATAAGTTAAATCCTACCTAGTGATTGTACATACCAAATTTTATAAGGTTATGGTGTTCTGTTTATTTTCCCCATAAACCCCATGGGGGTGAGTATGTAGGTTTGCCGCCATATGGGTTTTGTAAGCAAGTATAAGTTAAACCTTATCTAGATAATGTACATACAAATTTGATTAAGTTATGTCAATAAATAAGCAAGATATAGGCTTTTCTTGATTTCCCATAAGAATAACATGGAAAACACATTTTTTGATTTTCCCCGTAACCAGTTATGCTAAGATAAAAATTCAAAATACCAAATTGTTTGTTTTTTTTAAGCTCTTTTAAATGGTTTCAGTTAAAATTGTTGAATTTTAAAAATTAAGGTCGAAAAATGCCAAAAACCCATTTTTAACCCTTTTGAAACCCCATAAAACCCCGTTCCAATGGTCCGATCATTCTGGTTCGCGAACTCAACCTAGTAGATGCTGGCTTACACCCCTGTACCAAATTTCATCAAAATCGAAGGTTCCGTTCAAAAGTTATCGTGTTCACGGACACATAGATATATATATATATATATATATATATATATATATATATATATACATACATATATATCAATTTGAACGAACGGTGTTTTTGGCTTCTAGGGACCTCAAAACGAAAAAGTATCATGGTCCCGGGCTTAGGTCTTACCGTGACTACTACCGTAATAACGTATTCCCAATAGGGAAATTCGCTAAAATGAAATGAGACTTTTTAGAGCTGCAATAATGTTTGGTGATTGTGATTGGTTGGATACTTGGTAATGGGAGGGATGGAAAAATTTGGCACAATGAAAACCTGCAATTCAGCCACACATTTTGAACAGTCTTAAGTAACTTCCCTAAAATTTGCAATCAATTTTAAAATAAACAGACAATAACAGCTGCCAGCAGTGCTACCAACCTTGAAGCCTGGCTCGGACCAGGTATTGGGTGCCGGACAGTGCAGGTCTGCCACTACGGTGACACATTCAGACTGACGTTTCGGCGGCGAAGGCGGCAACCTCTTCAGTGTCCCCACATTCATCATCATGTCTCTGTAACAACCGACAATGTTGTCAACGATGGCCAGCTCTTCCGGAGGATGTATTACCAGGAGAGAAGTTAAAAATGGTATCAACTGTCGGACCAAACATCGTACAATGACCATATCTACAACCGTTCGAATAAGCACCAATACTGATATTACAAGTAACAACATATAGAGGTACAATATTAAACCAAACTAAAATCCTTTGCATAATTATTTCATTATGACTTAAGTCACTTTATGATACGGGTTCTAGACAAATAAGAGCTCGGCATTTGAAGGTAGTAGTATTATAACAGATATTACACAGTTCTCATATCAGCTGATTGTTCTATTACGATTTATATTTTAATTTCTTTATGTGCCTAACCTCAAACAAGTATGGTCTTATGTTAGAACACGATGAACAAGTCTTAAAACATCGGGTGTTGTTACGTTTTTTAGGAGCGACCGTCTACAACCTAAAGGCCTAAATTCTCAACATCGTTGCATAAACTACTATTTAAAAAAAAAAAAAAAAAATGAAATTTAAGTGAGGAAAGAAAGTTTTACAGAAAATACAACCAAATCTATTGCTCTAGTCACTTGCAAGTGCTGTAACTGATTTTGTTGTATGTCAGTGAGCAAAACTAACTTGTTCCAGTTGATTTACAAGTTCTACCAGTCCAGTTGATTTTATTGAATCTTTATACCTATAATCTCAATATCTGACTTTTTTATATACTAAACTATTAATTTTTATAATGAATTGACTCATGAATTCCATTTGGATTGCATTGACAGTGATTCAATTCATTATGATAGATTCAAATCCAAGTTGCCTCTATGTGATGTGTAAAAATACATAGCAACTTTGAAAACATCAGTAAATATATCTACGACCGAAAAAGTTGAAGGTAGGGTCTTTTTAAAAATCTCCCAGATATCAGAGGAGATAAAGATGAATGTATTCCCCATATTGCAATGTAAAGTTAAAATTTACTCCTTGTATTGAGGAATTAAAGTTTTACTTTGACTCCCCAGGGACATAACTTTTTATTTTTCTTTCAAGAGGTTGACAGACCTCTTTTTTCCTTACTTTGCCCCGTCCACATAGACTATTGATCTGTACATATGGATCATACTGGACAAAGTAAGGGGGTGAGTTGCTACAGTATAGAGATGAATCATACTGATAAAATTTCTGGCAGAATACAGATTCGAACCCACGACTTTCCTGCCATAGTCCCAAAGTCTGACCACAACGTCACCAACTCACAACTTAGTCACCCTCAGGAGATAAAGTACTATTTTGTTTTCCTAAGGAGATAAAATAATTTTTTTGTTCCTAGGGAGATAAAATACTACTTTACTCCCCTACAGCTCAAATGTCAATAATTAACCTCAGGGATAAAAAGAAGGACTTTACTCCCTAGTGTACAAATAACTAATGGAAAACTCACTCGGGTCTATACGCAGGGCAGAATGTGGCGGGTATCTTGGCGACAGGCCGGGGCCGCACCAGTCCCCGCGGCCGGGGCAGCGTGCCCCCGCCCTCATGCAGCGGTAGTGCCTCGTTGGTGGGCGTGATGTCCCCGTCGTCGTAGGACCGGGGCCGCCACCCGGGAGGTGGGGGTGTCGGGGCGAAGCTGCTCGTGCCCCCGCCTCCCCCCGCCATCCCGTCCTCCAGTGACTCTAACGACTTGCCTCTACCTCCTCGTATCTGCAACAGGAACGAGTGTGGGTGAGAGAGGGATGGAAGAGGTTGGTTGACAAAATAACATTCTTGTTTTTACTTTCCTCTTTCTAGTTTTCAGTCACCAATAAAAAATGAGTTTTTTGTATTGAATTTCCTAAAAGATCAATTATCTGAAGAAAATTGCAGATGATTAGTCAATTAATATGCTTACAGAATGATTCAGAAAAATTTAAATAAAAAGTAGAAAAAATAAAAGACAAGTCTATTTGTTTGGGAGTAAAAAGGTAACTTAAACTTAAACATAACAGCGAGTTAAATTCAATTTTTTTATCAACCACCCTTGGAAAATGCATTAAAATTTTCCACACAATTATAAAAGTCAATCAAGAATTTGCCAACAAATAACTATATTTTGTTACATATCCTCAGTGTGGCCTTTCTACCAATAAGTACAGGACTAAGATATAAGAAAACATATTTTTACTGTATTTAAACATAATTGATTCAGATTTCAGATAGGTGTTTTTCAGAACCTGTACAAGATAGGGGGTAGTAGAACCCCTTATATACGACCTTGGCTTTTGGGTCCCCTATCCGGTTGATTATCTTAAGTGAAAATTATCAAATTTATTTTATAATAGAAAAAGTGGGCAAAAATTACAATTCAGGCGTTTCCTATTTGGTTCACCACATAAGTTGACGAATGGCTAAAAACAGTTAAGATTGGTGAGAGAGGGGTGGGGATACTGTTCTAAAATCGGGATTACTTAATATGTAAATATTCATGGAGCACCTAATTATAAAACACCTGAAACTGAATAGTAGTGCAAATTTATTTGTTAAATTGTGGGACGAGATTTGTAAGCGAAGTGTTTCTGTTATACCATAGATAATTTCGCTCAACTTTGAACATCTGTATTTGTCTATGATTAAACTATGCTGAGTACACTTCTATTTTTTTCCATTGAACCAGTGTAGGCTCTAGATTGTTTGTTAGTAGCATGTTTTATTTATTGTTTTGTTTGTAAATTACTGTGTTGCACTTTTTTATTTATGGGATGTACAATGTCAAAATCAGTATAAGAAACAAAAGCGTAATTTTTCTATTTATTTACACATTATGGTGTTATGTCTACAGATAAACATTGTCCCCCATCTGGGAAAAAAATCAAACCAACACTGGCATTTTGACATGCAACTCCTAAGATTCATCTAAAAATTTGAATGTTGTGATTCAAACACTCGTAGATTATGAAGAAACAGTCGATTAACAAATAGTCAACCACTAATTTCTGGAATTTTGTGGGTGATTAATGTGGTTGGGACTTTTGTTGTAGATCTTTAAGAACAAGAATGAAGGAGATTTTTCCATTAAAGTTGTTCTATGTTTTGGGCACTGTAATGATTTTGAATTTTGGGTGTGATAATTATGTTCATGATTGTAATTGAAATTTTTTTCTGAATTGGTTCTGACAAGAAGGAAGCACCACAAAATATGTGGAGATAGAAGTGGAAGGATGTGAAGCATTTCGAAGTGGTCTACAAAAATCCCTGGGCCCGGCCACCGATAGCAATCTGATGATAATAATCTCATAACGGTTAAACAAAACTGATTCAAATGATTAATAGATACAAATCTGTAAATAAATAAATATTGCAGACCTACTGAATGTTGAAAAAAAGTCCCTTTCATGACCGCAGCGTAACTTATCTGGTTGAAAATCTTTGCTAGATGTGTGAACACAAATGAATTACTATATACTTCTTATTTCAATCAATAACCAAATTATATTCTGATACTCCTATTTCTGGTACATGTTAACCTCACTTTGAATGGAATTCTTAAGTTTTATTCTGAGACAGACTACATTCCAATCTTCATTTTCATAAGATTAAGTACCGTAGTTTAAGTAGCTCATTCGGCCAAATAATATTCCTAAATAGGACAGGTCCTAAAGTAGACATACTAATTGAAGATTTCTATTTTACTAGTTTAATAAGTTTTTGTGGAATAATTAATCACTAATTATCTAATTATATCTAACCACAAGTTTAAATTCTTACACTACCAACCTAACCTAACCTAACCCCCAACATCTGACATAGTGTCCATTCTTATAGATGTGTTGTCTGTCTGGCTGCACTTTAGATTTTTCAAGTAACAGGAGCGTTTTCAATATTTCGCTGTTGCAAGGTTACATAACGCAAAGCGGAAGGTTTGGTTGTTTTGTTTTATAATATAGACATAGACAGGTCCTGGAATGTGTGTGTGAGAGAGTTCTCAGTTATATTTGTGGAAATTGTTGTTCTTGTTGTGAGAGTGGGTAGTCATAGAATTTACATTGCATTTGTTTTGTTGGTACTGTTGATGGAATATGTCTGAAAATTTCTATGTTTAGGTTTTTAGCTTTTTATATAATGTTTGAGTATTAGAATGTTTCCTAAACAATCTGTTTGCTAATTTATAATACAGTAGATACTCGATAGTTCGATTCTCAGTATTCGACACTGCTTATAGCTCGACACAGTCCTTGATGACCTAACATGTCAGTAACAACCGATAGTGTCCATATTGGGGACTGACAAAAGTGAAAATGTGAACAAAGTGGCAACAATTTTAATGTTAATTATGTTAAAGCCCAACCAGTTATTATTTCATCAAAATTTAGTGTTTCTTAAATCCAACTCATGATTTTAGTTCTCATTATGTTAACATTTCCCATATACACCATATACCAAGACATTTTGATACTTCAACACTCTCTAAGTCCACCAAGAGTTGAACTATCAAGGTTCTACTGTATTGTTTTTCAGCATGAACTTTTTGCCTTTCTTAAAGTTTTGATCATTTACAATGTCAGTTAATTTTGTATATTCCATTTTTTTATCACAGAAAATATACTTTTTTTAGTGCAGCCCGACGAAGAACACATCTTCTGAATGGCTCACGTACCTCAACACCACCTTCACTCCAATACTGTCCCGCAGTGTACCTTACCTTGATCGGCACGATGTCCGTCGCGCAGTAGAACCTCCTCGATGCCTCCACCTCCCACGGCTGATGGAAGCTGCGTACGCTGGCCAACACCCGGGGGCAGTCACAGTCGGGGCCGTCGGGGGCAGGGGGGGCGGGGGGCTGCGCATGCACATGCCGCAAACATTACGTCACTACACACTCGGGCGGTGCAAGGCCCGTGCCACTACATGCTCGGTGGGCCCTACCTACCTCTCACCCAGCTCTCGTGAGGAGCTTGTGTTGTTTAACAATTTAATTTATAATAAACTCAGAATGTACCTCCCTCTGCAGAGAGAAACCCTTACTAATCCCTTGTTGTCAAAACAATGTCACTGTTCTGGGTGGCGAGCCCGACAGCTGTCATCTGAATACCTTAGTGAAATTTCACGCTCCACTATAATTTACAAAAATTAGTTAATGCACTAGTCCTAAATTATTTAATTATAGTTTATTTTTTGCCTAGCGTAAAAAAATTAAATAACATTTGACCCACAGCTCTACAACATATCTTCTGACATAACCATTCACCCAACTTACAAATACAGAAACGCCATGTCGTAGAACTGTGATTCAAGTTTTGTTTTATTCATCTAGGATATAATAAGCTATGATTTAATAATGTAGAACTAGTGCATCAACTAATTACAAACTATACTTGGGCCTCAAAATTCTTGAAATTCTTGACAGCTAGTTACTTAGAACGGTAACATTGTTAAAAGGAATTAATAAATGTTTCTACCTGAGTAGGTAGCTGGTTACTTAGAACGGTAACATCATTGACTTTGTACACTACGTGAGTAGACTTTTCATAGCATAGGCGTGTGTGAAGCATATTGACGGTGGTGCGATCTCATGCGGCGTTCATGGAAATACACGTAACATATGATAGATAAATCAGTATTCCCACTCTTCTAAACCAAGGATGAAATATTTTATAACTGAAAGTTATGTTTATGTTTTGAAAAAATATTTTGGCAGCACTGTAAATTCAGCTGAATAATAACAACATCGATGGCAGCGACTCTGGTGCGGCGTCCACCGAACTTCCAAATTTTTGCCTCAAACTAAATGCATTGGATGAGAGGTCTATTCACGTTAGTGTACATAGTCAATGGTAACATTGTTAAAAGAAATTAATAAATGTTTCTACCTGAGTAGGTAGCTGGTTACTTAGAACGGTAACATTGTTAAAAGGAATTAATAAATGTTTCTACCTGAGTAGGGGGGCTTTTTTACATTCTGAGTTTACTTTACTTGATTAATTTGGAAATTATTTTTTATTGAATTAAATTAAATTTTTACATTTAATTTGATTTCAATGAAGATAAATAAATATTTTATTTTTATTACTTCAATGATAATTTTTTAGTTTTTAAAAATATTAGTTACCATACTATTTTATTGTTGTTTTAAAAATTTATTAAAAACTATTTATTAAAATGTATTATTGTTGTTTCTATTTGTAAATTATTAATTGAAGGAATTGCATTTTTATTTTTAAATCAGTTTTTTTTTATTTATGTGAGGTTAATTATTTATAGTAACCCTTACAAAAATATAAACGAGAACAAATTCAGGAGGACATCACCAAGAGTAGTGAGGTTGTTCCTAGCTCTTAGATAACGCTAAAAACATCTTTGTATGAAATTTATGTTGTCAATGTATTGTCTTCTTTATTAAAATACCGGACTAAAAAATTACTTAATGTTGAAAATCCATATTAGTTCATTGAGAAGAGCCACAGTGGTGATTTTAGTGTCAGTTTGTAGGAAAATTCTCCAAGTAAATTAGACACTTAGTTCGCTAGTTATAAATATTACCAATAAAAGTAACAGAGATAATTGGGTTTGGTTAAAATGTGATCCTCCACTTGACTCGAACATGCTACCAGTGTGTTAGGGTTTGAAGAGTCAAAGTAATGCAAAACAATTGTGCAAATCACAAAATTTTGTACTTTGTAGGAAAATAATGCAGAAACGTTGAAGAAGCCGAATAAAATTTTTCTAACAAAAGCACATGGTTAATACGTTTGGTATAATGAAAGCGTCCATTTTAACGTAACTATGACTATCTCTGAAATCAGTGGAATTCAGAGCCAGGGAAATATGCAACACAAAACTTGGAGTATTTAACTACAAATTGACAAAAAAATCTCCATTGAAAGTTCTCTCCAGGAAAATATCTGAATAATTTTCAAAGGAGGAAAGCCTTTTATGAAACAATCTTGTATCCTCCACTAGTAGGATAAAATTTTACGTTGTTATTTATTTAGTTTATCCATACTTCTTGATAACAAAGTTATATCAGCGCCATTAAGAAGAAAACTATAATGTTTATTCCTAAAGAAAATAAACATATTGTTTATAACTTTTGCTGTTCAAGAACAGATAGAACAAGGGGAAACCAAGGCCCAGAAATTTAGGATAGATCTATGAAGTCATACATGGTTTAAAAAAACTGGTTTACTTTGAGTTTTTATAACATCAATAAGTTTTACCCTGAATAAATCACCAAGTAATTGTGTACCGGTATTGATTTTGCGTTCTTATTTTATATATCCATTTTTTTCTTTTGTAATCAAATTACTATAAAGGCTTCCGTTTGAAATTAAATTTTAACACCATTATTTAAGTTCAGTTTGGTTAATGTTAAATTTATACGGGTTTGAGGAAATTAATACAATGTTCCCATTTATAGCTTTATACACCTTAAAGAGTAAGTGTTTTCTTTTCAACTGCATCCAAGTACTATGTTAATATTTTTCTTACATTTCCAGCATTCTTAACATTTTGATACCCACCAAGTATGTAGTGAACACTGACCTAACAAAGCTCAACAAGAAAATACAGTTTTCAATAATCTGGTGTACATGGCACATCAATTTGTAGTGGTTTTGTGCTACAATATTGACATGAAAGGTTTACTCCGAGTGTCAACATGAACAAATTCAATTGTACAGGGTGCAGTTGTAACCTGCATTCAAAATAAAAATGTTTAAGCAAATATAAAAAAATCTAAAATATAATTGTAAAGATAACAAATGGGAGTGTTCAGTGCAAATTTTATTATATTGCTTATGAAGAATGATCGATGATTTAAGGCATGAAAAAAGCAAGCAAGAATGATAAATGTGTAATTAACTAAACTAATCAATTTTTCACATACAATCAAATTAATCAAAACTTTAATGAACTGAAAATGAATATGAATGTAGGCCTTTGATATATGAAAGCGTAAAATGACAACTATTTGAGGTCTTTCAATGCATTTACGGATGTGTGCAGAACACACGTGCAAAACTATTCTAACGTTTAACAACAAAAAGCTTATCGGGGCTTCGTGGAACATTTAAGTGATTTCTAATGCATACTATAAGAATGCTTTTTTTAAATAAAAATTTTAAATTATTTGGAAATGTTTAATTTGTCATATACAAGTAAACTTTTGTTTTGTGGTGTTTTTATTCAATCGTAAACCTTCTTGAAATATCTTTTGAAATAGTTTGAAATTAGTTGTTGACTAAAATACTATGTTATCTAAATATAAATTTCAAGAAAAATTAATTTACATCCATACAAAATTATCATCACCAATACAAAATTAATTTTTGTTATAAGACAAAAATATGTCATGCACTTTTTGGTTATTATAATGCTATTAAAACCCATGCTAATTTGTAAGTAGAATGTTAATGTATGAAAAATGCATGATTGGCAATATTCTTCAAGCGATGAGAGGCAATGTAATTTATCAAGTTTTAAAAAGCCAGTTCAAAATATGCATGACCATAGTAACTGTAAATTGGTAGGAAAAAGAAAATTTAGTAAAAGAATTTGATTATAATCAATCAAAACATAAGGTAGTCAGTGGGAGAGAGTTACTGGGTTTTTCCACATCAGTCCACTTCATAAAAAAAGACTATGAATATCGTTAAAAAGTTAAAACTCAGTCATTAAATGAAATATTCAAGATGTAAAAACATTGCTATTTAAAAATGATTTTAATTTAGTTTCCTTCATTGGCTAAACTTCTTCAGTATAGGCCTACTGTATAAAAAAATGTTTGGGCATTCTAAATTTTGCTTGAAATTCAAGATATAAGGTGAAAACGTACGTCTTGGATAATATTTCATTTTAACTTTAAATTACCTTTAATCTATTATAAAATAAATAATAAAGTTATTTCGTAGCATGAAGTGCTCTGATGACGGTGTTGTGTCGTTGAAAGGGTGGCAACACTGACTACTTACCTGCCTAAGGCTAAGCTTTATCACTCACGATTACCAACATTCTAGACTAACGTACTATACTTACAACTAACTTTCCAACTTGAGCTTTTGTGATTTATTTGTGATTTGACATTAAACATATTTTAAAATAAAATGATCAAAAAGAATGTGAGACTGGTTAACTAAAAACATTACAAGCCAACACGACAATGAGAGTAAAGAATTATTGTTTTCATCAAGAAAATATTTTCCATTTTTTTTTTTTTTTTTACAAAATAACTTGATAATATTGGTAAAGCAAAAAATTTATTCACCAAAGATTGTTAGTTAAATTGAAATAAATGTAAACGATATAAATAAATTAACCTAGTCAATAATAACTATCCATGTCTGTTTAACTAAAAATACATTCTAACTAATGGTTTTATCTTTTTGAATGTTTACATCAAAATTTACCCACATCTCAAATCTAAAAATCAAAGCTAACCTCAAATTTCAAATACATCCAACAATTAACATCTCCACATAAAAGTAAACCCCGCCTGAATCTCTAAACTAAACCTAACCACTATCTCACACCGAACCTAACCAAAATCTCACCCCGAACCTAACATCATCATCGCATCAAACCTAACCTCAATCTCACACCAAACCTAACCTACATCACCCACCAAAACTATCCTCAACCTCACACCTAACCTAACCTCTAAATTCACACCGAACCTAACCTACTCTAAATCTCACACCGAACCTAACCTAACCTCACCCCAAGCCGAGTCTTACCTGGTTGTGCGGTAGGAGCACCGGAGTGCTGGGTGGAGGGAAGACCTTTCCCGCTCGGAGGTCTTTGACCCGCTTGATCGCCAGCAATATCCGTTTCTGGTGTCCAAGCTTGACGATGCCAATGTCCTCTAGGTCTTCCCACGTGAGCTGTGTGACGTCGTTTATCGTGTTGTAGCCCTGACATGCCAGCGCGGGGCCGTACTCTTCGAGACGGAGAAGCCTCAGCCACTCTTCCAGCGAGCCCTGAAACGGCCATAGCATTGGTTGATCTTTATCTATGATAAAGGAAAATTAATTACCACAAAATTTAACATTTCTTATCTTGAGGTTCTGGCTTTCACTCAATACCAACTAAATTTGTTTTTTTATGATTTTTATTTTTATTTTTGTATAATTGAGTTTTTTGCTCCTCTGAATTAGTGATTAGCTAATCCCTGTTGTGTAATTACTATGATTTGGGTTTCATTGTGCCTATAATTACCAGCTTTAGGGTACAAAGGAGTTTGAACTAGGCCTACATACAATCATACCCTCCTCATTACTTTTTATTATCTACATCCAGTTTTTTTTAATGTGATAGACTACAGTCGATAATACAAAATGATCAGTAAATAAAGTTACATTTGGTTTAAAACGAAAAATGTCTCAGATAAACAACAAAATTCTTTATCACCGTTGATAATAGAATACTGCATACCAACAGTTATTATTTTAGTTAAAAGAAATTGAAGCACAACAAAATAAATTGTGCTCTAAGGAAAAATATAAACAATCTGTCCCTTGGAGCCACAGTTTAGTTTAATCATTCAACTTTGAGGCAACTTACAGTATAAACTTTTAATGAAACTAAAACTTAAGTTTCTAACTTGAAACACTTCATGGAATCTCTTTGGAATCCCACGACTATATTAGTTTATAACATTGTTAAAAAATTATTTTGGAAGCTTATGAGCCCAAGAAAAGCATTTTAAAGGATCATCTCAGTTCTAAATTTAATCCATCTTTTTTATTTATCTGTTTCACACATGTTTACTTATTCCATATTGAACTTTTTGCTAATTTATTTAATTTAAGTGTATCACTTACAAACCAAAGTACCCACTTAATTGAATTAACCATTAATGAATTTCTTCAGGGAGAAATGTTTGGTGTGTAAGGATTTCAATGAGACTAAGTATTTGCTTGAATTTGAACTAATGATTTGTTTTACAAAAGTAAATACAGTAGGCTCTTAATAATCTTACATACCTAAGTGTACTAACTTTTTTGTATCTTGTAAAATTGTAATAAAATTTATCGTTTTTGAGGTATTTGAGTTGAAAAATTTAAAATGACCGCCATTTTAAAAATACCCATTGGAAAAAATTATCTTTCTCCTCAAAATGATTATTGATCTGATAAAGGAACATGCCAAATATAAACTAAAGTACCAGGTTAACCGAGCCTTGCTCGTTGGTTTTTATTCACTTTTGTTATAGTGTCAAGGTAAAAAAGCAATTAAATTTCCACCAACAACCAACTATACCTCTTCACAGTTAACAGCTGTTTCAAAAAGTCTGCTTAACATTAATGTTTCTTTCTTTTTGTTTACATTTCGTTGTTATTTCGTTACCAAAATAGCAACCCATAAGACTAATGTTAAAAATTACAATTTTAAAACTTAATTTTAGACCAAATTCGATTTTTCTTGGGGTTGAGGCTGTTTCTAAACTAATTTTTGGGCCAAAACACTCTTTAATGCAAACTTTAAGCAAAATCTAACAGCTAGATTTCGAGATCGTGGAACACACATCCCTTCAGATATTCCTCATATTATAGTATAGGATACAACTACCCATTACGAAAATAAAAGTGATTAAGTGTAAAAAACAAAATGGGGGCTGCCGGATGAACAAAGCATTTTAGGACATATTATATTTATGGCACTTTTGTACATTTTGGCTTGCTGAATAACCAGAAACAGTTTGTAAATGTTGAAGCTGGACACCCTGTAGATATCTTACAAAAAGTCGACATTAGGTAGTAACAGACTGGGGTTTGGACAGTTCCCCATAAAAATATTAAAAATTGACATAGACGTGAAAAGAAAGAGAATAATAGGAGCACAACTTACGGGAATATAATCGGGCAGTCCGTCGCTAATGTTGAGCTGGGCGATTTCCGCCTTGAGCTTCTTCCGGTGGTTGGGCTTCTTGATGCCGATGGCCGTCAGGTCCTCGGGAGTCATACGGGAGATGGTGTACATGTCGTAGCCGGCGGACACAAACAGCGGGAAGTACTCCTCAGAGTGGATGTCCATCAGCCATGCGTGCAGCACGTCTTGGTCCTGAAGAGCAAGAAAAAGTCATTACCAAAGAAGAAGAAGAGGAGGAGGAGGAGAAGAGAGGAAAAGAAGAAGAAGAGATAACAGAATCTCACTAATCTGACAGATATCAGACCAGAGTGGTGACGGAGTAGTGAATTTACCGAAGTAGAGCAATTCAACAAAACGATTATAGTAAAAACCCACAAATTAGACTGAGCTGGTTTTTACTTCTATGGTTTACTTAACAAGACTGACCCTAACCAGACTGTGTTTATCAACTCTCAGTAATAATCAATTTGTGGAAGAGCAGCCACTAGTAATAATGGAATCGTGTCACCTTAAATTACCAATTATACTTTAAATAAAGTCTAAATGATAACCGAGTTGATAAAAGAGATCACATTAATGAGGGTATTTTCTGTAATGACCTAAAATGTGTAAAGTAAAAAAATTGGGTGGTGAAAAAAGTTTCAAAAACGTTTTTTGTGTGAAAAGTGCCAGACCACAGGGTCTGTACATTTATGGATTAAAGTTTTTGGCTTCACACTACCTTAGTTTTCTTTCTTAAACTCATCAGGTTCTTTATGCCTAAAATAATTTTTTGATGGCCAGAAATCACAGATAACATAATATATCGTCACTGGCGATGAAATCCAAATGAAACAACTTAAAGTTTGCAAAAACCTTTAATATTGAAGATGCTGCAACAAAGAGGGGTGAAACAATATTACATAAAGGAATATTTCTGGTATGAGTTTACGTGAGTCTACACATTAAACTCTTTTGCCCTCTCTCAGTATTCTGTTTGTATATTTCTTGAGATAATACTAAACATGTGAGTCAAACAAAGACAGTATGTTGTATCAGGCTTCAACATAAAACATTTTTAAATAAACTGACCGAAGAGTTTAAACATAAAGTATAGAAGAGCAACTTTGCAGTTTCGAGACATTTTGATGGTGGCCATTCTAGAACAGCCTTACTCATTTCACATGAACACTGACCGGCACGCCCTGTAGCAGCAGCCTGTGTACCCGCGCGGGTGCCGCCGCCGCCGTGTCGCTGCTCCCCACACTGCTGCTGCTGAGGCTGGGTCGCGGGTGTGGGTGAGGCGCCAGGTGGCACCCACTGGCACGGCCGCTGTCCAAGGAGGCTGTGGAGTGTCTCGACCCGCTCCCGCTAGACCCGGGGCTGTCCCGGCCAGGGCTCTGGAACAGAAGGAAGACATCGTGAAAAACATATATTCTGCTTTTCCTCTTCTTTTGCTTCTTTCGGTACTATTCAATTTCAAGACTTTAATTTCTAAGACATGTTAAAGAATAAAAGATGCAGGAACAGGATCTCTGGATGCAGGATCTCTGAACAGATTTTTTTTTTCTCATTTACTATCTATTTGGTAAAGTTTTTTCATTCGTATTCATTTTAAAATACACCCTTTTAGCGTTGATGTAATTCTTAAGAAAATTAGTCATTTTAGTGAATTACACTGATACATCTAAATTCTGCTCTAGGACTCTCTTTTATTAACTCTATTTACGCCAAAATACAGTAAAATATGACCAAACCTAGAAAAAGTTATTCACCTCAGAAGTAAACATTTGGTCACCAAGTGAAAAAACGTTGGTAATTCGGAACCCTCCTGATCATAAACAAAGTTACAGTAAAATGTTCCTAATATTTTTGTGTTTTTCATTGCTATCTCTTACATTACAGTATACTTATTATACCTCTTTCCTATAAAAGAAGTAAAAGAAAATCTACTTGACTCTGGAACAAAAACAAACCCCTCCTCCAAATGCTAAAATAAATACATGGCTTAAAGTTAAGAAAGAAAAAAAAAGATTAGTGGAACACAGCTTTGCTGTTTTTATTATTGCTTTTTTTACTTCTCAACAGACACATAAAAAATATAGCTGATTTTTAAAGTGTCATTTAAATAATGTCATTTGGAGGTAAAAAATTTAGAGAGATCATGGCTTCTTGCTCGAGAAGATTCTTCAAAACAAAACAATCACTATACCCATTGAATCTTATTGGTTATTTTCTGCAAGCTCTAAAATATAACTTCAACATAACCCACCTGAGTCATGTCGATCCCCTGATCTTCCTGCAGAGAAAGCTGGTGGTGGTAATACATGGCACTCTTGGTGGTGCCCGGCACTTGTGTGTACTGAAACATACCATCAAAACATCAACAATAACTTACATACTGCAACGACGAGAATTATGGACTAACTTATGAGACTGATTCGAAAAGGAAGTAGTGAGTTCTGGTTGTAGAACGGTGCCCAAACTGTAATACAAAAAATATACTCTTGAAGGCTATTATATTCCCTCAAATTTATGTGAAAATAATTGATTGAAAACAGATTTAAGCTTAGCAGATTGTTAAAATACAGGGAAAATAAAAAAATGTAACATAGCACGGTCTAAATGCAAATGCAATGAAAGGAGGTGGAAGCATGCACAATTCAATATGAAGCGTATAAACTGATTTGAGGAAACAACATTAGGAGGGGGAGGCAAGACGGGAGAAAAATCTGGCAAGATTGCACGATGCTGCTGTTGATGTCACACGCTGATTTAGACATATAAATCTTGCATTCTGTTTTCAGCTGAATAAGTTTCTAAGAAAACATTAGTTACAGTATGTATCCATCTCCTGTACATTAAGCAAGCATGTTTCTTTTTTTCCTTTTTTCTCCGCTTGTGCGCATCATAGGATGAATCCCCGCGTACTATTGTAAAGGTATTGTCCTGAATATGATCAGAATCATATATTCATATCAATCCTCAGGGCTAGGTCTTGGATGCTTTCAAAGTTTTAAAGTTAATCTTATAGAAAAAGGGCAATTGGTTGAATCATTAGACAACAGTTGTAATAACAGATGCTAGCACACCACAAAGAACAGATATTTCAGTTATAAATTTTTTAATTATTTGGTTCCAGATTAACAGACATTTTGGTTGAATTTCGACCAGGCAGCGATCTCTAGACCACATAATCATACAGAACTGTTTGCTTGTTCACTATATGCTTTAAAAATAAATTAAAGCAATTATTTTTCCCTAAAAAAAGAATATTTAATTTTTTTTATCACAAATAAAATTATAACAGTTTCAAACATGGGACAAACAGTTTGAAACTTGGAAGATGATCATTTGCTCTGTGAACATGTAAATAGAGCTCGTACCCTCTGCTCACTCGCCAGGTCACAAGATGCTGCAATCTGGTCTAAATTTAATGAACCGCAGGCTGAAAATGTGAATATTGGTTTATTTTTCCAGTATTCAGCTGATTTTTGTTAAATTTAATGGCTAAAAAAAGGTCCAAAAGGATCACATGGACACTTTCAGGGGCTGTAGGAAGGAAACCAGGTTTTTCCAGCCGTTTGACTGGCTTCAATCAATTCAACTTGGCCAAGAACCCCATGGATAGAAAAATTAATAAACATCCTAAGACAGAAAAAGTTTTGCAAGACCTGTGCACCAGTGTTTGTTTTAGAAGACTTAATTGAATTGTTTCTTAACTAATAATAATAAAATAATAAAAATGTTGAATCCGAAGAGATGTAGTGTTTTAAGGATTTAGTTCCATGATTATGAATCCGAAACATAGAAACGTAATTTAGAATTAGAATTTCTGGTAGGTACATGCTAAACCAAAAATCTTTATTTTATTGTTCATTAAGTTTATAATCGCCAATAACAAATCATGCAAATCCATACCAACAATAATTATCACTGTTTTCCAAACTAAACGTGGCTAACATGAACCATGAGAGATGGCCTAAGGGGTTGTAAGTTTGTATATTTAACTACCCTTATTAATTGCAAGAAGCTCTAAAAGTTTTTTATTGACTGGATTGCGTTAAAATAATTGTAAATGAAAAATAAAAATTGTTTTACAAAGTTTATCAATTTCTCACAACTGATTCTTGTGTTTTTAATGGTGACTACACAATGCAAAAAATATATAAAATTATAAAAAAATCTGAAAGTGAGGTAATACTCATCCACGTTTTTAAAATTTTATATTTAAGTAAACAGTTTAGAAATATTTAGTTTTTTAGGGTAATAAAAATTCCTAAAAGAAATTAGTATAGTAGATAATTATGAAAAATCAACAACTTATATCCAAAGTCCTGGCTTGTTTACAAAACACTCATAAGAGGAAAGGTTTCAATATTTGAAGTGATAACATAACACAACAGTTTGATGGAATGCCAAAATACGTTATCTGCCCCAAACACTTCACAATGTCAACTTTGAACTACATAACAAGCAGGAGGGGAGTGATAAAAATGTTAAAAAGGGAAACAAACCGAATAGAATGTTCAAATCTGATAAAAATATTTTTTATTTTATTTTATTTATTTATTTTTTTTTACCAAAATGTGATAGTTTCTAAAATACTTTACTTTAATCAGCCCTTAAATTAAGAGTGTAATATTTAATACATTAATAGAAATATCTGATTAAATAAATTGATCGAATAAATTGATTGAAATCTGATGAAATAATCTCATTTCCTATCATCATAAAATAAAGTTGTGTTAATTACACTATTTCTATACACAAACCGTTGCTCAAGAACGGCTTAACCGATTTGGCCGAAATTGGTGGGGAGGTGGTTAGAACCAGGAGACAGACATAGGATATTTTTTATCCATCCCATTCTCGTGGGACATGACATGTCCCCAGGACCGTCACAAATGTGCGCATGTCAGGTTGTTTTGGAGTTTTAGATCTGAGTTATTTACAAACATGAAAAGTGGAATGACATTTAAAATATTGAGGGAAGATTGGTGATAAAAAACTAGAGGATATTATATTATAACTAGTATACGTGTTGCTCGAAATCGAGCAATTTATTTAAATACAGTACAAATGTTACTTTAGCTCTAAATCAATGACGTCCGACCAATCCAATAATGTGAATATCTCAATCGCCAATAACTACACGTATTTACAGCTGATTATTAACAGATGTTTCAAATGCTTTATTCAGTCCCAATGTTATTTAAATGGGAAATTTTGAGATTTCAATGGTGGATAGCGCCTTTATTTTCGGTCCGATTCTCGTCAATTTTTGGCGGAAACAACTACAGACCAAGCCCTATCCAACGACACCAAAAACTTGAAAATCGGTTGAAAATTGTAGGAGGAGTTCTCAAGACAAAAAAACCCTTAGCGTATTAAATAAGTATAGATTTCAATTAATTGTGAGCGTAGTGAACAAACTGAACCAGATGATATTATAGACTTGCAGCAAGTAAGCGCAGCGAACGAGCTAAACATTGCGTCAAGTGAGAACAGCTTACAAGGTCAATAAATTCCTCAAATTGACATTGCATAGCAAGCGGGTATCAGCTAGTTTAACATAAATCTAGGTTTTTTTAGTTTTTTTTATCCAGGGAAAAATTCTAATTCCAAGTTTGTCAATTTAATCAGATTTAATAATGCAGAAGTAGGTAAACTAATTAACTTTTCTGGTTCCAAAAAATTTCAATCATCTATTTAGTTCTGAATATTAAGACTCAGAATACTAAATATTGTGACAAAGTAAGCAAAACAGAAGTTCCATTATAAACTAAAAAAATGGGGTTTACATGATTTAATAAAAAAGTCAAGACCAGAGGGATGGGGAAGAAAGATTTCAAGACGGAGAGAAGGAGCAAGAGGGGCTGCGGTTTATGTCATTTCTTCTCAAAACTCCGCAATGACCTCTTTACTGTGAATTATCGCAGCTGAATTACAACTAACCTAACCTCATCCCAGCTAAACTTTTATCCTCCGCCTTTACCACTTTGCCAAAACATTTTTCTCTTCCACTGTTCCTGTTACAAATTAGCATCTTCACTTTACTATCTATTTTGTGACAATTTGATTTTTTTTAATTTCTCAAGAAGTCAAGTTTTTAAGAGTTAGTTTATTTTTTATGTAATTTAGAGATAAATAAAATAGAATTAAATTATTATTAAAATTAAAATGCTTGATGTGAAATCCTAATGAGTTTCATAAATTTATAGCTGATTTAATAATTAATACTGGTTAAGGAAACGTAATAACGCTCATAAATCGATCTATTTTTTTATTACATCATGTTCATAAAAAACATAATATTTTGACAAACTAAAATTTTAAAATTAAAAAACCACAAAGTGACATAGATTTGGGATTCTAACAGCAATCTTTCTACAAAATTAGAACGTCCATAACTTATTACAAAAGACTTCGGAGAAAGTCAAAACTGGAGAAATTTGTTTTAAATTCTTTTACTTACACATTTTGAACGTGGGCTGTTAGTGGTTGGGTTGGTGCGAGGTGGACATTGCTAGATTGTTTTAAAATATATGCCTAATCAAATTTGAGATAACATGTCTGAACGTGCCTACAGCACCCGAGGTATTAAGAGTTCTGTTTACCTGAGGTCCAGGGAAGGTGAAGGCGGGATAGTTGAACTGTCCTCCTGGTGACTTGCCGGCCATCCCGTACACGTCCCCCATCTCGTACCCATCTGGGGAAAAAGAAAAATCTCGCTTTACAACAAACTCAGGTAACACTTTTCTTAAACATAATTTCAAAACTATACTCTTGTACAAGTACCACATTTTTATTTCAATCTCAAACAGAAAGAAAATCCTCAGTAGTCAAAGGATTTTGTATGATTCATCTATACCCTGAAATTTTGAATTCAGAAGCCTCGAACTCTTATAATAGTGTAGTAGTAAGTAGTAGTAAAATTAGTCCAAATGTTTTTCATTTCCAGCCAGATTTTGGCTATATTTTACTACACTATGAAGCTGCGTCCGCACTGGCTAAACATTCGTGATAAACTTGTTTGTCAAATACAATAAATAAAAAAAATTCCAATGGACAAACATTTACCATATCATTTATATTAGAAATAAATACTAAAACAAAAAAAATGTTCGGGAGAACACTGTTAGGCCATAATGAACATGTTATCAATTGCCACACAATTATAATTTTTAACATGAAAAGGTTTACTCATTTTGACTTTTTCAATTCCATGCATAATAAGCTATGAGTAAAAAACAAAATCCTTCCTTGATTATATTTTAATAGAGTTAAATGAGTGGTTAGGTTTATATAAAAAGAACCCTGTTGAATAGACATTTAAATGTTGACTGCTACATTACCTAACATTTTCATGTTAAAAATGTATTTCATCAATTGTTACAAAGCTTTCTAAATAATCCTAAGTATATCTAATAGGCCTATCAAAATATTGTAAAACAACAAAAACTAATGTATACCGGTACAAAGACATGTTTTAAAAATCAATGGCATTCTTAAATTTCCCCCAACCAAAGGCAAGGTTGCACTAGTTCATTTCCAACCCAAAAACCAAAGACATAATTTAATTTTCCACCATCGATCGAACCAGTCAATCATTTATTTACCAGTCGGCCACACACCCTGCAACCATTAACCGTCCACAATCGCCTCTCTCCAGTGCATCAGCCATTACGCATGTTCCTGCAGTTAAACCCACACTTCTCATGGAGAGACTAAACAACCCTGTTCACAGCCGAGCCATTACGCAGCGCGGTTCACAGTTGTTCTTTTGCCTCTGTTAATGGTCAGCCACACTCGGACAGCCAGCGTGTAACACGGACCATTGACTTGCTTTTATCTCATTTTCTCATCTGTTCTCGCAGTCGGTCTCCTTGTTTTGTCTAGTTTAGAACTAAAACAGTTATACCAGAACTGTTACCATTTTCTTGCCACTTCCTCATGGTTTTACAGATGTTTCCAAATTACTTCTAGGATGTACTTACTGGGTTGGGTTTTGTTTCTTTTCACTGCAATAGAAATGCACTAATATTTAGATTTGTTAATGCTTTTTTTACATTTCAAATTAAACGATATTTGGCATTATTAAAGCGATATACGACGTGGTCCAGTATTTAAATCTTAACATTTCCAACACTTTATCATAAAATTATTATATACAAATTATCCAGAATTCAATTAAGTTAACATCACTCTTACTTTTTATATAGGTAGGAAAACCAACAAAAATTTAAATAGTTCTACAGTGCACAGTTTCAAATTGTTGGCTATACAATTCGAAACAAATCAAAACATTCACAGATATTGTTTTAATTGGATCTTGAACAATTGCTTAGTCATTACCTTCATAAAACCAAACCCCTTAACTTTCCGAAAACAAATATTCCATTACACCTTTAGGAAAGCATCGTTTAACTAGTTTACTATCATTATAAAAATTTAAACATGAGATAATAGTGAATTTTTTTCCAAATTCAACTACCTGTAGATTTTCTTGTGAATAGACAAGACTGAAACGCATAAGATACAACCATTTCAAAACATATTCACGCCCACCATGATCAAATCATGTAATTTACGTTTAAGATAATATTTACAAGGTCAAATCAATAACTGGTCATGTAACCATTCTGCCCCCCTATTCCGTGAACCTCCGATCCTGTTTATGTTAATCACACATCAATCAAGTAGCCGGGAGGCAGTGGTCGAGTAAGCTGTTCCCCCACACACACACGGGTGCACCGTCTACCTGGCGCCTCTACCAAGGTTGGGCGGCCGACCCGCCGGCTTGCGATATATCATGGCGAGTTCCGTGGTAGCAATCGGATTGCTTTTATTTTAGTGTTAGATCTAAAAATGGCTGAACGCTAATTTCTTCTTAGAGAATGGTTTAATATTTTTATGACTGAAGATTATTTTATAAAAAATTCTGTAGTAAGAGGAATTATAAATGAAAAAATCTTTATTTTCAAAGGACCGCTCAAAAATTAATATATTTTCTGGATAAACCATAAAAAATTATGAGGCTTTTTTGTAGACAACTACTTTTAGCTCTCTGCAACTAGTGGCTGCAGCTAGTGGAGCTCTCAATCTAGTGGTTTTCATGAGGTTTTCAGAAAATTAATTTTTTTTTAACATTCTATGAAGTGTTGAAAAAGAGCTGTCTGACTTTTTTACTTAAAACGACTTTTAAAAAATAAAACAAAAACCAACTTGCTCTGGTTTTTTAGGGCTTAATAAAAAATAGTGTTTTATATTTTCTACTCCTTTTGACGGTTAAATTGATTTAATACTTAATGTTTTATGATTTTCTTTTTATAATATTTACTTGAAACAAATTGATTCAAAAATTTAAAAAGAGTGGTAATTAAAGTAATTTTTAATTAAAACAGTCAATTGACAGTTATTTAGTAGGCACTGTCTGATTTTGTAATGATTAAAATTATGCCTAAACTTTGAAAGAATTATCGTTTTCAGTCTTATATGACACTATGGAATTCAAAGTTGAATTATTTATAATAGTTAGAAGATTTAGGAACCAACTTTTAATTTTATTTGATAAATTTAATTAATAAAAGATTTTATGAGAATACTACACGGACTCTAAATTAAACTCAAAAGTGTTGATTGAATATATTTTTTTTTAATTCACTAAGCTTTATATGTTCAAAAGATTGAATTTATCATAAATTGATACAGTATCAATAAAATCCATGCAATAGAAAGGGATGTTTAAAATAACTTAAAAGGATTTAGAATTTGAACAAATTAGGTTTCCAAGTTAAATTGAAAAAGTTTCGCTTTCATATGATTGGCGGGGGAAAGAATAATTAATTGGTGTTTGTGGAACGTGACTGCCAATCCATCAAAGTGAAAAGTCCCGCAGAATTGGCGAGAATTCTGCTCCGACTGTATTTTTTCAATATTCAGACTGTAAATTAACATACCGGTAATGTCAATGTTATTTCTGTCTGCTTTTGTGCTTTTAAAGCTGCAGTCTTTTACCGTATCGAATCCAATTCACTAATTCACTACGTATTTCATAGTATTTGTACTGTATTATACTGATTGTTATATTGCACTGTATTGTATTATACTGTACAGTTACTATACTGTACTGTAATTTAAAATTATTTATGAAATTAATTGTTTTAATATTGTCGGTATTATTGGTATTATTGTATTATATGTATTATTGTATATTGTGAATATATATTGTGTATATATTGTGTTGTATATATTGTTGTTTATATATTGTTGATGACTTGTTGGCCACTGAGGGGGTTGGGGGGCGAGGGGAAATTTACATCTGAAACCTACCGGTCATTTGGTTAACTAAGAATAAAAACAAACTTAGATTGTAATATTCTACATGAAAAGCTTTTGCTAAAAAAAGTAAACAATTATATTTGTTGACAAACCAGCTACCCTAATTCAATGTAGATAAAGACAGCTGACAGCAAAATAAAAGACAACATCGTAGGGATGCTGTATGTTTTTGGTTTTGTTGATAGTTTAACATGTGGTGGAATAAAAAAAATTAAAAAAAGCGAATTGTTTTGGCCAATGGCATGTTTCAACTTCCTCTTCACCCCGCAACCCCCTCTCACTGGCCAACAAGTCATCTTCGGACTAGAGCTATATTAATGACATATCAAACATTAGGATATAAAACATATGCTTAATTGTAGGTTATGATTATGTATGTCTCCTTATAAATCAACAATCACCAGCTTAGTATATATCATGGCAATTATACAATTAATTAATCACTGTTAAACAAAAGTTTGTGATAATTTGGTTTTAAATAGTTCTAGACAGCTCTGAACTGTAAGGGTTACTACATAGTTTACTGGAGACATCTTTAGAGTATGCACTTGATTTTTTTTAATTTTTTTATATTTTTTTAGGCTACCGAATGAATTTTTGTTTAACCTTGCAATATATAAATAAAAATGCCTATTTTACAAACCTTGATGTGGCAAATTGAATGAATAAGTGAATGTTGGAAACAAAATTTAATGGGCTCTAATAGCTCAATTTCTTATCTTTTCATGACTAGACGCAACATTTATTTTTGCTTTCAAGTCAGACTGGAGTCCGAGACCATCACTTTAACCAATTCCAGAACCGTTTCCCCTCTATGTCCGTGGCTACGGCCGAGTGCAGGTGTAATGGGATTCCGCACGTCGCCCCGCTGGAGACCACAGGTCGACCACAAAACGCCCTCGTCTCGTCCCGTCTCTGGCCGTAACTGTTCCTCGGACAGTGTCATAGTCCCAGGCCAACGACACCAATACTGTTCTCCTTCAGTTTACCAGGTTTTTTGCAATTTAAAATTTACAGTGCCTTTTGTTATATTATCAACAGAATATCGAGTAACACAAAGATCCATATTAGGTTTAATGACTTTTCAAATTCCTTTTTATACATCTTAAAATTTATGGATTACGCAGTAAGAGTTCTATAATGTGGTTGAATTAAAACCCTTCAAAATGTTTACATGTAGTTTTTATAGCAATGCATCTAAAATTACCAAGAAATTGTTCCTCTTTTACTTTAGCTTTTTCCATCGATTTTGTATGTTCTTTATTCAGACATGATTATCATAATTCCCATTTATCATATCGATGGAAATTATCATTGCTATTTCCTTCTTACTTTGAAAATGTCTTCTTTGCCATGCCAAGAATTTGTTATTTTAAAAGGACTGATTCTTATTATAAACCAGAGTTATATTTTTCGTGCTTAAGGTTTTTCTTTCCCATTCTTATTATTATTATCAATTAAGCTACCAGTTAGTAGATTGAATACGTTTTAATCTATATTCCTCATCATGTTCCAAGCCCACTGCAAACATCAGCTTCTGGTTTTTGATACAATGTCTGAGTCCATTACTTTACTCAATACTGTAGTCACTATTCCCTCACATATAATCGTATTTTTTTCCGAAACTTTTCTTAACACTTTCTTGACCATAATACAATAACTAAGGACACCTATCGATATTGTTCACTAGACTACATTGATTTCAACTTCATCTATCTTCACTTCAAGTACCAAGTCCCTTGCAAATGTAAGCTCTCAAATTAAGATTGCTTCTACTATGTTATACATGGCACATTTGAATCTCTTTTACTCCCTAATGACTTTTTTCAGCATTTTATAAAGCGAAGACCAATCTTGCACAGTTTGACCAAGAAGACCAACTATGTTCCTACCTTTACATCAAAACTCCATCTTTAAGCCAAACCTGCCATTCTACTCGATTCCAACTTCCGGTACTGTTGAGACACTAAGCTACCCCCTTTGACTCACCTCTGCCGGGGTCGGTGAAGCCGTGGTCCTCGCCGGCACTGCTGTAGCCGGCTGACCCGAAGCTGCTGCCGGAGTGCCGGAAGCCAGCCTGGCAGTCGGGAACGGCCGGCGGCGCCACCTTCTTCACCTGCACGGCCGGCTTGCCGGGCCGCGACATGCCGCCCACTGTAACACAACACCACAATATCATGAGGGTTGTCTTTAATTTTTTTAAGGTGGTTATCGTGATTAAGGACGCGGATGATAAATCTACAAAAGCGCAGATTTTTCAATAAAAGGAAAAAATACAATCAGACTTGTGGTTGACATTGCTTGATTTTGTTCATGCGTTAAAGTGTCCAAAGGACTCCAGCAGCTGAGGGTGGCAAACATGTGTGAGAGGAAAATAACTCTTGCAGTCGATGAGGAAATCATTTGATTCTTAGAGACTATTCTTTATCCTATGGATACCCCACACACCATTTAATTTGTCTGCCTCTAAGCAGGCAAAGAAATTTTTCTACCTTGGAACTATATCCTTCAACCTGCACTTCTAGTCAATTGGAACTCTCTCAGATAGCTCCTCGACCTCTACTATACCCCAATGAAGAACGTTTAAAGAGAGGAAGTCAACTTCACCAATAAATCATTGACTTGCCACCTTCGCAGACATTTATTTATGAAAGAAATATGTCCTGTAAAATCATATTTTTAAAGTAAGGTAACATTTAGTTTCTTTAAAAGGATTGGAATTGCTATCTTGGGTAAGAGTTCTTTAAAAAAAATTAAGATGTCCATCCATCAAAATAAAATAAAAGTTAAGTTGGATTAAGCTGTAGATTGTGTTTTATGTGACACTATCATGTAAATGGCGTATTGTCACTTATATTAAGTATTTTAGGTTTAAGTAATTTATTGGGAAACAAAAATCAAGGTTTGATCATAGACAATAATTTAAACAAATTCATTACAAGGTAAGTGGTGGTTTGTGAGATCAATAATTGGTGTTCATGTCTGTTTAAAAATTTCTACAACTACCATATTTCAATAATTGCATGAACATTTGATTTACAAAAGGTTCTACAAAAATTTGTGAGTGCTTGAAAAATTCATAAGTTACAAAGGACAAAAATAACGCTAATAATCTCGTAACTAACTAATGGAGAGTCGCTCATTAAAGTTACACATAAAGTTATCAAAACGATCAAGTTACAAAACAGCTCTGATTATTCGAGCTCGGTTCAAGTTCAAATGGAGATAATTAATGAAACAAAAGTTTCACCAACTTTCACAATTCTCTTCGCTGTGAGACAATTCTGATTTTGGTTACAAAGAGGAATTTTATAATAGAAAGTAGTGGCATTAACTCAAGCAAATTTGATTGTCTCTCTTCTGTAAAAAGGAATGTATTCATCTATGAAATTTAGATAATATGACAATATTGAAGTTGGTATTGAGAGCACACTTGGTATTTGTAGGTTTCATCTTTGAAAGAGGAAGTATGTGTGTATGTATTTTGCCTATGGACTTCAAAACCGCTCAATATACTGTAATGAAACTTTCAGGCATTATTAAGCATTATTCAAGGATGGTTTGTGTGAAGTTTGGTGCTATTATGTCCAAAGGGCTCTGACCCAGAGAGCATACAATAGTTTTTAAACAAATCTGAAAATCTCTTTTTTATTTATTTTTATTTGTTGCTAAGAAACAAATTCAAAGAAAAATTCTAATATTAGGTATTCTAGCCATTTCTTATATGTAAGGTGACCGTGACAGCGAGTGAGCGTAGCGAATGAGCTTAATTACCTATAAAATAAATTCAATCACGGGCGAACCCATGGCGGGAAACAGCTAATTGATAAATATAAAAACTGTTCCTTAACGATGTTAAAGCATTTTTAATTATATGCCTTAACTTTGGTTATGACCATTATAACATGTAATACAGGTACCAGTGCTCTAACAAACTGAATCATAAACTTGATAGACCATAGCCTATTTTAATTCTTAATTTTATCACTTGCAATCATTTCTTGGGACCAGCGTAATAAACCCTCCTGTCAGTTTGGGATCTTCCCCCTTCGCCAAGTGAAAGCAGGCGAGTTCCAGTCATTATGCATTGTTATGTTTGACCTTCTGGAGTTGTAGGGTATTATAATGATGTGTGGATTATTCATGGACAACCTTTTCCTTATAGAATGAAAGGCTCGCTGATGTGAGGGACTCGCAAACAACACTCGATGATAACGTAATGCTTTTGGTTTATACCTCACGATGTATTAAATTATGTGATTCAAATACGACAATCGTTTGGAAAATTTAAGTTTATTAATAAGTTGCTTGGTTAAATATAATGTAGTATAGAACAAAGAAACTCTGTAAAAAATAGACATAATACATTTTATTTTTAAATTAATTGTTTCATGTGTTTGTATTCTTATTTCAGTCCTATGGTTGTAGGTGCCACATCACAATTGTAAACATAAACAAGTGTCTTGATAATTTCTCGTTTTTGTTTGTTAATTATCACCTTATATGTGAGAATGAGATTTTGATTTGGATTGCATTTATTCTTGGTCAACAAATTTCTTGTTTATAAAACCCTATGTATCTTTTGAAGTAAACTATTTTATTTAGACTAATTTGTTATTACCTTTTTATAGTAGAGAACTTAGTAGGCCTATTAGAGAAAAGTAACAAATTATCGAACAAAACTTTTTAAATAAACTAAACGATAATAAAGTAATGATCTGAGTTAATAAAAAAAATTTCCAACTTTTATATTTACCATAAACAAAAAACCTACTTAACATAAAAAACTTACTTAACTAAAACTCTTTCTAATCTTGTAATCCTAATGACAGTATCATCACACATTGTTAGGTCTATATTATTGCAAAACACTTTAAATTTCCCAAACATGAGACCAAATCTAGTAGGAAGTAGTTTTTTCATGACAATGACCAAAGTAAATACCACCCGTCGCAGCAGACCTGCGTACTCAGCGAATTTCCAAATTAGTAATATTAATTTTGACCAGATAAACCTGTAAACCAAATATCATCACATGAAACCATAAATAGGGAAATACATGTCTATTCTCCTTATGATGAATAGGGAAAGAGTATGCAGGTATGCTGCCATGGGGAACACACTGAAAGTAGGTATGTTTAGCATAAAAAATTTATTTCCACCATATGAAGCCATATATTAAGTTTCATCAATCTATGTCCATAAATAAAGGAGTTTGACTATTCTCCATATGATTAACATGGGAAAAGAGTAGGCAGGTTTGCTGCCACGATAAGTACAAAAACCAAGATTTTTTAACATAAATGGTTGAATGTCATCAAAATGAAGCTAAATACCAAGTTTCATCCAAAAATATTTGTTAAAAAGCGAAATATTAACTTATTGTTACTCTCCATAAGATTAACATTGAAGCCCAAAAATACAATGTACTGTCTTTAGACTTTTTAATATCTCGGTAACCAATGGAGATAGAGCAAAACTTCAAAATACTAAATTGTGTGTTTTTTTGAGCTTAATCCAATGGTGGAAATAAAAATTTAAATTTTTTAAAATCACACATGAAAAATGCAAAAAACACATTTTTGGGGTACAAAACCCCCCAAAACTACCCCTTCCGGTAGGTTGATATATCTGGTTTACGAACTCATCGAAATAAATGTAGGATTACACATCTCTACCAAATTTGGTGTCGATCGGACCATTTTTACGAGAGTTATCGTGTCTAGGGACACATACATATATATATATATATATATATATATATATATATATATATATATATATATATATATATAAATTTTAATGACTATTATTTTTGGTCTCTGGGCACCTAAAAATGAAAAAGTAACATGGTCCCGGGCTTAGGTCTTACCATGAGACATACGGTAATAGCTTATTCCCTATGGGAAATTCGCTAAAAAAGCAATCACCAAAGCAAAAATACTTACAAAATTTCGCCATCTCTTAAAAACAACCCGGAAATTAAACAAAGAATAAAGAGAGTAGGCATTTTCTCCACAAAGCAGGCAGTTCCCATGCAACTTGGGAGTTTGCTGGAATTAAAAACTGTTACTCGGGCGTGTTATTTAATATGGAATGGGGGAAAAGCAGTACACTAGTGACAGAAACGTGGCGGGGGGGGGGGGGGGGAACAATTAATTAAAATTCGGTTACAAGCGTGGGGATTGTTGTTGAACCCCGGATTATAGAGGCTGTAGTTACGCATGCAAGGGCAGTGCATTGCCACACATATCGGGTGAATGGTTCACTTTGGCTGATTGGCAGAGGTTTGTATGACATTGCAAGGATTTTTGTGCCTAGGGATGATAGTTTTGTATATTTTACCCATCGTATGGTTTACTGAAATTAAAATTCAAAATATTATTTTAGAATTATTTACATGAGGATTGTTCTGTGGCCATTCAAGTTGAAATTCTTTTCTACAACTGTCAAAATATTTTAATTATATTAGAGTTAACTGAATGAAGAATTTATAATCAATGTCTTTTGCTGTAGTTTAAATTAATCAGCAATCACAGTGTCAATATGTATCAAGACTGTATTGCATCATTGCATGTTACTGATAATAATAAATTATGGACTATCAATGAACAGCCTATAATCTTTTTTTATAACTTTTGTCAGAGGGTTTCTTTTGTAAGGTAGTCCAAAATGCATAGAACTACTTGCTTTAAATATACTGTACCAAAAATCAAAATTGACCACTTATACTTTTATTTTCTATTGTAAAAAAGTAAAATGTTTTAGGCCTATGTAAAATAGATTTATGTTTGCCATGTGATTTTATTTCAAGTTTTTAATTGTTTTTGATGATTCCACTTTGAAATAAGGGGTCACTGCTTCATACCCTACACATGCAATTCAATGATACAAAAAATATACTTTTTTACACTTTTTATTTAAATTGTACAATTATATTTTTTGGTAATTTTAATTATATACTTTGACAATAACAGCTAGAGGGATTTTACAACCACCTCGAACATACAGCAGTAAAGTAAGAACTTAAGCACTACACTGTAATACCTCTGGTATAACAAACTACAGTAGACTACAGCCCACAACTGATTTCAATATCAAAGGCGACAAACATGCACTCCCTGCCTCCTTAATTGACTTAGGCTGCAAGTTGACACCACAAAGCCTGGGGCCTAATGGGTGGTAAAGGCTCGAGGCCCACAGTAGGGCCAACAAAGGGGATCATGCAAATCTTCAGCTCAGCTGTGTCTGTCTGGATGCAACAATGGTTAGTGTTTGAAGTGGTTCATCTTGTTCACAAACTGGTATCTGTCTAACTTTGGTATATCAAACCGTTTCAACGATTGTATACTATTATATGGTTATATTTAAAATTTCACTTACTGTTCCAGTAATTAATATTCATTTATTATTATATTTAATGAATTAGAAAACGGATTTAGAATAGATTAATGTTTGTGCCAGTGGTGACTTTCAAGTCGAAAGTTAGCATTCTATGCTCAGGCCTACCTATTTTCAAGAAAAAAAAAATCAATTAAATAATATATTTGAAAAATTGAAGAAAACTACAAAAACTAAACCAATTGTTTTTCTTAATGTTAGTCTTATGATGTAAGAGAAGGTCCATTTTCTATTTGAATGTCTTTTTTGTTTAATTAAGTAGGCCTACTGTGCTTTAAGTCTTTGGTTGCTGAACTTTTTTGCAAGTCATGTAGAGTTAAAATAAAGTTTGGACTCAAAAGCTAGAAAAAGTTTAAGTTGCCTCCGTCTAAGATCAAAAGTTCAAAAATAATTTCTGGACCGGTAATTTTAAATGAAATTAGAGGGAATATCACTTGATTGTAGATATATTTCAATCAACTGAGTAAGTATACAAAGTAATATTAACGGCCTAGACGTTTGAAGAGTAAATGACACGCTTACAATAATTACAACTAAGTCATCAAAGTCATCCTCCTTGTGATACAAAGTACATAAGGAATGATTATCAAGACCGTCCTTCAATTAAGCAACACGATATGTTGATATATCTCCTGGAATGTTGAAGTGAATGTAAACTGAATTATTGCCGGTGTGATCGCCCCCGTTAAACAAACTGTCTGGTGCTAATTAGTACCATCACCTTGAGACGAGCTTCCTTTTATGCCCCATTCATTAGCAAAAGCGACTTAATTATTTCAAGGACTAACTCAATTTAGAAACTTAGTCTTGAAGAGATTATGGCCTGAAAAGTACAACTGTATAAAAAGTACTTGTTGATTTAAGTTTCCAGTGCTAATTAGGAAATGTGTACATTGACCTCTTTAATAACATACAGTCCGTAACAACAGTAATAAAGGTTACTTTAAATAAAAAAGATCACTTTGTTATTTTAAATAAGAATTGATGCCAGTAACTTATAAATAAATAACAACATAGATGAATTAGGCTTCATGGCTAGAACGAACGCTCTTGATTAAGATTTGGTTGAATTATGGCATTTATTTTACTAATGTCTACATTAGTCAAATACATAGTAAAGTACATAGTCGGTTGATCTACATCAACCGTTCTATAATATTTTACCATGGTGACAATGATGAATGATAGCTAAAAGAAAAAGGGCAGGGAGCTTAAAGGGCTAAAACTTCCTCAACATTGCTAATTTTTAACACTAGATATGTGGCTTTACTGATTTAGTGTAAGGTTTACTCAGGGATTAGTTCCTAAAACAGGGAGATAAAGAAAAACAAATAACTGTAATTAATTCTTCCCTCCTCAAAAATTGAATAAAAAAATAAAGTTTTACCATTCCCTCAACACAGATATTTAGGCCTTCAATATTTCAGACGGAATTAAATTTTATTTAACGACTTCCCATTAAAAACAGATGGCGGGAAAGCAAAGCAACAATCAATAAAAACGACTAAATAGAAGGCTCCGCGTAGAGGGGGGCGTCAAAACAATCCAGGCAGCCGTGGCGCGGTACAATGCAATATAGGAGGCATTGGCGTTGGCAATAATCAGCTGAGAACTGTAAACAGATGTTGTCAACTTGGAACAGCTGTCGGGGGATTGGCGCGCTTTCCTGCCACCACTGCTTCATCTGGAGGCAGGCTCGAGAGTTACATTGAAGCCAATACAAATCACTCTGTCAATCTCAACATCTTAAGTGGGTGTTGTTTCGATGAGATTTCGACATTGTAATTGAGATATGGATTGCTCAAGTATAGAATAATTCTTTTTATAATGTATTAAATCGTTATTTCAAATTAATACTTTATTTTGAAGGAATGAAGGAAACGAATTCTGTTACTGTTAAATGCTACAAACATGTTCGCGATGAGGGCCTATAAGGTTAGAAAATGAAGTGTACTAAAGCAAATTGAGCAATCGCTTTAAGATGGAATCGCAAAAATAATCAATAAAGCCTGATTTTAGGCTCGCCCACACCGGAGCGGGACAGCTGCGGGAACGGGACGGTAGCGGGAACGGTGTCAATGACCTGCGGGAACCAGCGGCAGCGGGACGTTGCGGGAAAGAGGGGGCCCACACCGAAGCGGGACATTTGCGGGACGCGAAACGACTCATCAGTTCATTTTCAGCAGTGCTACAGCGTAGATGTGATGAATTGTATGTGTTTATGTGCTGTATGTGGGTGTTACTTTGCTATGAGCCTAACCACAAGTGAAAGAAGCTCTCCTATTGCTAGCAATAGCTGAGGCTGAAGATAATGCTGGGAGAGTGAATTCCACGTGGATTCACGAGATTACTCTATCAATAAACTCAGTTGAAGAATACCACACTCTGATACCAGAACTAAAAAAATTTCATATTCTTGAAATCCTTAAATGATTCAAGTCATAAAGTACTGGGCATAAATAAACGTACTCAACCAACTGCTCAGTGAACAACTCACTACACTCATCCTCAGCCATCTTCGCTGATGTCTGGAGACCGAATGAGCCCAGCGTCCCGCGCGGTACCTGCGGGACAATCCAACATGTTTCAAACTTGCGGGATGCTTGCGGGACGGCGCGGCGGCAGCGTTAGTGGGCGCTCACATTTAATAACGTGTGTTGGAAAATCCCGCGCGGGACATCGTCCCGCAACCGTCCCGTTCCCGCAGTTGTCCCGCTCCGGTGTGGGCGGGCCTTTTAGCATATTCCGATTCGATTCCAACGACTGTTCTTCCACGTCGCGTCAGCCGGTCTTATCAGGACATTGACCTACAGATAACCTCTCACACTTTATCTCTAACCTTCTCGACCCCTCCGTTTAATTTGATAATAGTCACCGTGGTTCTCATAGTATTTTCTGAGTCGTCTTTTTATGCAATTTCGCAAGGCATTGTTAAATGGAAAACGAGTAATAATTTTGGGGGGATGCGAGAATGGACATAACATAGGCTATTGGATCCGGATAATGTGCGTATGAAGGTTAAAAGATCAAAATTGACAATCAAGAGTACAATTATTAGCGCCTAAATAAAATAATCTGTATCAGCGTTGCAAGAAGATTAAATTCTAAGAATTTCACAGAATCACAACATTTTTGTTGATGTGGGCAATGAAATACATTTTGCACAAAAAGCAATACATTGTTTAACCTCAATTTCGTAATTTTATTACACCTGCCAACGGCCCACCCACGGCACCAAAGGTGGGCCAAATTAGCACAACAAAGCTCCACACAGTGAGCGATTGTTTGATTGTGTTAAGCACTGTGTCTAGGCGTGTCTGTGTGTGATAGTGTATTGCCGTAGTGTCTGTATGTTAATGTCCTACGTCGTGTGTTCATACGGGCTCGCTATTGCTAGTTTGCCACACAGGGATTGTCTGTTTGGATTTGTAAACGAATGACAAACCTGAAATACTATGTTAACCTTGGGAGTCGAAGATTAGTAAGACATGGAATCTTTAGTAGTCTTTTCTTCTTCTTGACATGCATTTTTTTAAGAGGTAGACGGATCTCTCTTTTTCTTACTTTGCCCCGTCCACATAGACTATTGATTTGTGCGTGGATCATATGAGACAAAGTAATGGGAGAGCCGCTACAGTACAAGGTGAATGATACTGATAAAAGTCACAGGCAGAACGCGGATTCGAACCCACGACATCACTGCCATGGTCCCGAAGTCCGGCGCTCTAACCAATACGCCACCGACTCACCCAAGACTTTTTTTATTAGTACAGTAGTATTATTGGTATAAACGTTTTCCATATCTTACAGGTATTTTTCTACGTGCAAAAAAAGATTAAATACCAACAATCACATTCAAAATTTATTTCAACCTTTGCATGCATTTTGAATTGCTGGGGTGGTCTTAGTCTGTAAGGCATCACACCCATTTTCACACTCATCCTTAATTCATATTCACTGAAAAAAATATCCCTTAGTAGCGTCGGCGTCTTCGAAGGTGATCAAGTCATTCATTGCATTACTAAGTCTTAAATACATTTAATTTTAAATTACTAGGAATTTCCAACTACCAGAGTCTACACTGTTCTTTATCAAACCAATTAACAAAGTTGTTTGCTACCAAGTTTTGTAAAAATTATGGATTTTAGTCGTAATTATAACTTGACAGATTGAAAGATAATCGTTAAAAACAACGTCTTTACTACAAAACTAAGATTCAACAGCAGTTTCTCAATTATTTAGTTGCCAGTCGAAACCACTATACCCTCAATGTAGCTGAATTCACGTCCGCAAGTTCTGAGATTAAGCTACTTTTGTCTTTAGGGCAAGGAGGGGGGTGGGGGATCTGGTCACGTTTATCCCAAAACGACGCCCGGGGGCCCCTCCCTCCCCCTCAAAGAAATATTCCGCGCCACCAAACGGCTGTTAAAAGTTTTTGACTTACGTGTCTGCGGATTCTACAACATTGATCCGGCTTTGTGACTTTCAAGGTGAAACGAATCCGGAGCTCGATACAACAAACTTCTGCTCCATTGTCTTCTACAGTGTAATGGAGACCAGAATAAATTAATTTGGTTTCAATGTGTGCAAGGAAAAAAATTAACTACTCAATGCAGTGGAAAGTTCGCTAAATTATGGCAACTGTTGCTGATAAGTCCAAAAATCAAATTTAGTTTTGTTAATACAAATTTCCAGGTAAGCATGTTTTACTCAAGTTCTTTATGTGTAAATTTATATAATTTTTAATTTAAAATTGAGTTGCGGTACAATACTATGTGATTACAATACATGCTTACTACGAATAGGTCTAACACGCCACTAAACATTTTAGCTGGAAATCTTGGTTAGAAGTTGTGTTAAATTTTTTTACACTAATTTGCAGAAAATATTTAGCAATAAACAACAATATACATATTACTATCAATATTTAAACTCAAAATTTAGCAATTTGACGCAATAATAGATGGTAAACTTTGAATCCATTGTTAAATTAAAATCAGTTTTGGAAAAAGATTATTATGATGCCTCGTAAATGCCGCTGCGATTTGTTAGTTTTAAATTCAGATCAGAGTAAATGTTCATTTCATTCCCCGAAAGCCACTCACATTGGCTTCCGGCCAATACAGGTTTTGTCTTATATTTTTCTCGTGACCTACATAATAATAAATATATTTTTTCAAGAGTCGCCAAATTTTCCATTGGAACTCGTCACTCCGTCCCCTATACTAAGCTAATTCAGATTATTAACGATTTCACTTTGAGCGCTTTTATTTTGTTTTGTAATTAGCTAGGTTACCTTGTCGAAATCAAACACCATACGTGTAGGGGTTGTACAAGGGGACAGTTTGGGTCCACTCATATTCCTCGCGCGATGTCACGTGACTGTCGATGACGTCATAGTCGTTGCACGCGCTCAGAGTGGGCGAAGCCGAGTTCGATCTGGTGACGACTAATGATTGTGATGTGGTAACTGTTGTCATCTCGCTCCAGTCAAGGTTCGGTGGGATGAACCGACGGTTATGAACAATAGCGCTGTGAGGCAACCACATGCAACTGTAGACCCACGCGGGTGTTGTATTGTATACAAGCGCGATACATAGGTATTGGAAATATTTTGCAAACGAAGATGCGAGCGAAAGAGGAATTGATTAAGGTATGGGACGAAGAAGAACTTTTGCAATTGATAAAGATCAAAATAATAGAGGAGTCTGGTCTGTAAACTCAGAAATGACGTATAGGCCTGGCCAATTGGCCATGTTTAAGAAAAGAAACATATGGTGTAAATATGTTATTCTATTAAGAAAATGTTACAAGAACGTGATATGTGATACCATGTTAAAATATTTCTCTGAAAAAATTGTAATCCAGTATATTCTATCTATATTTTTAGATTGGTGAATTATTCATGTTTGTATGGGATTTCTTCGTGGAGTAACTCCTGGTAAAATTCTACAGAGCAAAACTTATACCAATACTATTTTGGCCCTCTGGTTTTTAACGCCAAGTAACGTTCTTAATGCCAGCACAGGTATACCAACAATCTGATTATGAAATGTAAAAAAACTCCTGTAATGAAAAAAATTAACCAATAAAATAGTCTGGTCTATCATCCACTCAGAAATTACGTAGGCCTAACCATGTTTAAGAAGAATATTATTCTATGTTATTCTATTAAGAAAATGTTACGAGAACGTGATATGTACTACCACGTCAAATTATTTCTCTAAAAACATTATAATTCAGTATATTCTTTCGGATTGGTGAAGTATTCATGCTTTTATGGGGTTTCTTCGTTGACTAACTCCTAGTAAAATATACAGCGCAAAAATTATACCAATACTCTTTTGGCCCTTTGGTTTTTAACGCCAAGTAACGTTCTTAATGTCACAGGCATAGTTGAAACCGTAGTTAATTTCAAAACTGGACTTCTGGTTTTTGTAAGACCAAACCAGTATTTTCTTCATAAAGGTTCACTTGGCGACATTTCTATCACTGCAACTGCTATGGTTAATACCGTTGGATTTCTCAAGTTTAAAAAAAATTACGTCTTATGTTCAAATTGGGCCGATATTTTTCTCGACAAGTCTCACATGCTATAATAATGTAACACACTTTAATAGCATCCACATTAACCACTGATCTACATACAAGAAACCGCGCCTACGTTGACGTCACGCGGTTAACCTATGATATTAGCTTTGTTCGCCCGTTCAGGTAGCGAACGTTTAAAGGTATCACAACCACGGTGGCAGTGAATTATGTAGATCGCCATCCGAGACCGAATGCATCAAGATAAGCCGCGATTGTTGGCGGCAGCTAATTACATGCTGTGAGTCACATATGACGCATGCGCGACGCTGCTGTACACTACCACTACACACCCCGCGGGTTAGTTCCGGTTAGTTGCGCGCTGCGCGCATTTCCGCGGGGTGGCGCTGGGACATTGGTCATGGTCAGGGACGGGGCTGTGGTACTGACGTTGGTACATGCGAGATTGTGTGTGTGTATTCCCACTTTTTGGCGATCGGAATAGAAGACAACCTACAATATCGACAATGATTTTGACTATTTGACTTTCTAAAACAACAGGAGAGAATTTGATCTTAGTTTAAAGTTAACCCTGATCCAGAAAAAGATATATCTTATACTACAGTGTATCACGATTTTAAATTATTAGTTTGCTTACTTTAAATTTGAAACAGAGCAGGTTCAACATCAAGGCGCTTGTATGTGGTTCTGACATACAGCGGAAAGTCATACGGTATCAAATTAAATACAAAGGTTCCATGCAAAAATTTCACTTACATACGCCGAAGATTCGCACGCCAAAATATTGAAAATACTACCGACCTTACAATGAATAATAACCTGGAGTTAAAACACATCAACGTTGTGGAAAACTAAAAATGCTTTGTTGGTACGCTTTATCTATTTGTTCATAGAGTAGGCAAAATATATTGTAATCTTCTAAGGTCTTGGCCAGGGCTGTGTAATGAACTAAAGGTAGGTTTACACGTGAGAGTTTTTCACTCTCAGAGAGTTTTGTACTCTCAGCAGGTACTCGCAGAGGTGTTTACACAACAAGGAAATTTTCCAAGATTGTTAATCCCAGACAGTTTTCTGCGAGTACTATCAACAGCTGTCTGAGATTTTTATGAGAGTAACTAACCACTCTCCGAGAGTGAAAAACTCTCACGTGTAAACCCACCCTAATGCTCTGCACCAAATAAGTGTCCTAACAAATTAAAAAACTCTGGGGCATAGACGCCAATTTATAATGATTTATATTCTGTTGATAATGTACTTTCAAAAAATTATGAAACTCCTATACTTTTTGCCAACGAGGAGACTCATGAGATCATTTTCAAAATTCTTCTGCAACAAAACACATATTCTACCTTTGGCCTATTTTTATCCAATTTTCACCTCACCCCCCCCCCCCCTCCCTCCTCAACCCACCACTGGGAATATTACAATCAAGGGTTGGATTAGGTATTGCGGTGCAACCTCAGTCAACTCCTACACGACGCCGTTCAGTCTGATATATCAGCCCCGACATGACTACACTGACGCTCAGCAGCATAATATGCAGCATGCAGCACGTGTCGCTACAGCGCGAGGTGGACGACATCCACACACAGCAATCAGCTGTTAGTCAGCACGACAATCACCCCATCAGCTGTTATGAGCGGATGTCTACTGGCATTTCCGGCGACCACTTCGCGCCACTTTTGATACACCTACACTCACACATGAACATATGAGTCGAACATGTGAAGTATATGGCTAATGACATATACACAATGGGACGATTTTAAAAGGCTTTAATTGTGCATAGAATAATTGTAGGCTTGCAGGACGGAGATTGAAAACTTTTGAGTAAATAGTAGTGACGAAAACAGAGGTTAACTGACGAATATAAACGTGCCAAAGTATCAACAGTTTTTTATCTGGTCGACAAACCTGTTAACTGTAATATAATATGCTACGAAAATAATTAAAGTGGATTTTTTTCTCAACGATGTTTAATACTCCAGATAATGTCTCATGAATTTGAAAATATCGTACTGTAGGCCTATAATCTAGTTGTTATTTTTTTTTTATACATAAAACCTAAAATTTGTTTCGATTAAATTACTTTGATTATACAGTAAATATTTTTCTCAATGATTTTTATTCGTACTCTAAAGACTAAAATCAGCAATTATAAATACTAAAATTTATTGATTTACATGAAATACTTGGTGTTCAAGCAAGATGTAATTAAAACAATGAAAATAAATACATATGATAGTTTTACTATCAAAAGTAATTTGATAATATGATTTTAAATTTAATAAAATTACTATAAATATTTTTTTTACAAAACGGAATTAAATAAGTAGGATCAACCATAAAGTTTTCCATGCGAGCTATCGTCGTGAATTTGTAAAAATGGATTTGTAACGGTAACTTGAGTCGCTTTGTAAAACAGGTGTAAAGCTGAAATTCGATAAAAATAAAGATAATTATTATTTTCATCGTACAATTGTGAAACCGTATTAATGCCGTACTTTAAATCTCAGTTAAAATATCATAGAATTTTAAAATATTACCACAAAACTACAAGTATATACAAGTAATAATTTAGGATAAAATAAAGAGAATCATATCATTTGACAACATGAAAATCTAGAACGCAGAAAGCAAAATATCAAAAGTCGCCCACTTGAAGGAAACAAATGCTAAACTCGCAATCCTACAAAGCACCGCAACCGCTCCAGAATTTCGGTGTCTGCGTTCTTGTTGTTGCTAAAAGGAAATTCGAAACCTTCAAAGTCGCCCTTAACTATTCACGTTATACCCTTTGCTTCTTTGTGCGTTTAACTTTCAAGAATTCCTTTACGATGAAACGCCCCCATGATCGACGCATATTGGAGGGGGTTGTTTGATTTGATGGTTTAATTTGGAGAAAAATCTGAGGTAGTTTTTTTTATCAGAAAACAGAACTCTGGGTACAGCAATTATTCAGGAATTCAAGCCTTTTTAATTTGAGACGAGAACATGTTAATTAAGGGCGGAACCTCGTTCATCCGTCACTCTTTTAACCGACACTTTCTGTTATCCGTAACATCCGCTTGGTTTGCTACTATAATGACCTTAATTTTCATTATTCTTAATGAAAAATTTATGTTTTTATGGAGTAAAATCGCAATAACTCCGTTATTAGTAGTCAAATCCTTACAAACTTGGTACCATTCGATGGATTACTTAATTTGGAAACTTTTTTGTTTGTTGTAAACTTTTATAAAATTTACCGGGTTTGAGATAATTGAGTTAAAACATTTAAACTGCCGCCATTTTGAAATTTACTTTGGAAAAATTATGGGGTTTCTAAAAATATTCATTGGAATGATAAAGCTTCATACCAAATATGAACTAATACAACCATCCGTTACTGAAATGAAAATAAATATGTGATAAAACAAAATGGCGGCAAGCGATTTAACAAAGGATTTTATATACAACTTTGTGCAATGTTTTTTGTTTATACAACACAAGGAACAAACCTACTATTTTTAAAGAGAGTTAACTAACTCAAATTTAGTATATCAAAAGGCTAATAATTTTTTTTGTCGTATAACTTGTATATTCTTGAGATATTCTTGAGATGACCCATAATAGTAATGTCCACTCACAAACAACACGTGCGAACATGTAAACAATGTCAACCGCCGCACTGCTGTGCCGACACTGCGGTGGCGCTACACGTCGGAGAAACGGTGAACTGCTGGGTCCCAGCGCGCATCATAATCGAGCGCTGTCGTTGCAATGCAATTTTAAATCTGAATAAATCGCTAAAAAACTGTTTAATATTTGAAAATGATAAAACTCAACTTTATCGCGAATATGTAAATTTAATATAAATCGAAAGAAAATAATTTTACACTGACAGATAATTATTGTACAATAGAACTAATTTTGTGAAATCCTTATGGGAAATTTTATTTGTTATTTCAAAAAAATAAAATATTTACTACTAGTAGTTTTAGTTTTATATATGACCTTCATCTTCCTGAAGGTTCATATAAAAATATGACTGTTTTTGTTCTTTAAAATAATTTTCTTCTTTGTAGAAAACGCGAAATTATTAAATGTGCCCTATGTTAAATGATTTCAGTAGCCAGTGAGCGCGCGGTCTGAGTCCTGCCGCCTCTTAAGCGTCATTATTGACGCAGAGGCGAAAATGTGTGCGCTTGTACAGTAGCCTACATATACCAGTTCTGTATCGTATGCCATTTAAATATATAAAGATGTAATATCCAGGATTTAATTTCTTTCAAATATCTTTTAATCTACTTTCTGTATACAAGCCCAGATATAGATCTAACCTATCTATACTATTGGTGATACAGGTTTATAACAAAAATTCGCTTAAACCGTCATTGACCGGTACCGAGAACAAGAATAGAGATTCCATTCTACCATGACACTCCGCAAAACTTTACAATCCATGACTTTTTAAGCAGGTTCAATGGCTAGATACGAGGACTAACCAAACACAACAAATTCAAGAAATTTCATAAGAATATAAATTGATCAATGTGGTGTTTCCAACTTGAAATACGTATTCCAGAATATTACTTTGAAATTTTAAGTCCAACTTTGTATTAAATATGCTCAGTCTGCTGCTTCAGTCTTCACTTGGCGAGTCGCCTAGTTGGCAAACGGTGTGGGAATTACAAGACAATTTTGGGGCACTGGGCCCATTTTAGGGGAGGGGGGGGGCGTACAGAAAGGTTGAAAACCTCTAACTTCTCCTCCAACTAAAGTCTGCGCGTTAACACTCGTGTAATTAATTTTATGTTTTTGCTATGCGATATGTTTGTCACTAATTAATCATCGTCATTAATAATTGACGAAACTTTGAATGTTATTATTAATTGTATAATCTTTGTGGAGTGTGATGTTTCTTACGTACCTTCAGTTGAAATGGTCTTAAGAATGTATTAACATTGCCAGCAATTGCTCATTAAACATATAATTATAGGTTGGTTTCGCTATTTATCAATATTAATACCTACTAGTATGCATCATCTATTATCAAAATCAACGTGAAAATGAGATCACTGGATATATTTTGGTTGGAAAAGGGATTATTTACTAAGCGTTGTTTTGTATGTGAGTCTCGACTGTCTTTCATTTGTTTAGAAAACTGCATAAAT
This sequence comes from Neoaliturus tenellus, assembly GCA_030545055.2. Classification (NCBI taxonomy): domain Eukaryota; kingdom Metazoa; phylum Arthropoda; class Insecta; order Hemiptera; family Cicadellidae; genus Neoaliturus; species Neoaliturus tenellus. The sequence goes on from CM061534.1 coordinate 19,510,620, forward strand.
GTTGAGGTACGTTATAAATTATAGAAATTATTATAAGATTCGTTCTTGGAGATAATTTCAAATCTTGAAATGGTAGTGACAGGCAAAACTTCTTTTAAGTTATTAATGAGTTTATACTTTTGGCTGTCTCTTTAAAATTCATGATAGAGGGAATTATTTTTGTGTTTTGTTGTACTAACCTACCACATTTAGGTTGTATACCACCTTACGTTTCGGTAGGTAAGGAAACTAACTGCTATCTTAAATTCGATTCAACTTGCATTGCATTGAAGGAAAAACAACATACATCTACATCTTAGACCAACGGTATAACCGTAAAATATACAATAAACGATTCTATAGCCAACAATAAAACAATATCTACGAAATAACCATCAAGAAAACCAGCAATACACCGTGTCCAACACAAGATGGCTGACGATATTATATAAACCCGCGACACACTGTTACACGGCCCATCCTCCGCGGAGAGCGGTATAGCACAGGTATCTGTGGCAACCTGTCCTTACACCTACCTGCCGCCTGCCGCCGGACACCTGTGGGCCTGCCGGGCCCTGGGGCCCTCCCCGGGGGATCTTCGGGGTCAAAATTGGAACCCCTGCGACATCCTGAGGGTAATGCACAGGGCTGGCGTGGTCTAGATGTCAGGGGACACGAGATTACAGAGATAAGAGAGTTGCAAGTTTGGCGCCACCCAAGGACGCTCGGTCTGCTCGGTTTCATTACGTGGATATCGACATGTCTCCGTTTCAGTTGTGATGTCTCAACAGAGACGTGTGTACTTGATGCAATAGAAAATCAACAGTGCAAAGGAAGGTGTTCGAGGAATGGAACTGATTGGTCAGACTTTCTTTACTTTAAATTTATCAATGAAGCTCATTTTAATGAATTCTTTTATTGCCAAATACAAAATACTGTCACTGAATGATGCATTTTATTCAAGAAATACTTTAAACTTCAGGTTTTAAAAATGTAATTAAAGAGAAAAAAACATTTGTTTAACAACTATGCCTAGAACCTCTGCGAATTAAGTTTCCTAATTGAAACCAATGTACAACAAAATACAACATTTTTAATATCTGCCGTTTGAAAAATTTCACTAATTACTGATGAGTTTTAAGGAGCTTTCTTGGGAGCGAATCAATAGAGAATTCAGACTTGCATACATATTTTATGCCCCAATAAAAAATACCCCCGTCGCAGCAGACCTGCGTACTCAGCGAATTTCCAATGGAATTTTAGATTATTTACTTTCCCCATAAAAACACCATAGGATCGAGTATGTAGGTTTGCTACCATGGGGTTTTGTTAGAAAATCTAAGTTAATCAATAATTAGTGAATGTAAACACAAAATTGTATCAAGCTATGGCAATTTTTTATTTTCCCCATAAACCCCATGGGGGTGAATATGTAGGTTTGCCGCCATATGGGTTTTCAAAGCAAGTATAAGTTAAACCCTATCTAGATAATGTACATACCAAATTTGATTAAGTTATGTCAATAAATAAGCAAGGTATAGGGTTTTCTTGATTTCCCATAAGGATAACATGGAAAACATATTTTTGGATTTTCCCCGTAACCAGTTATGCTAAGATAAAAATTCAAAATACCTAATTGTTTGTTTTTTTGAGCTCTTTTAAATGGTTTTAGTTAAAATTGATAAATTTTGAAAAATGAGGTCCAAAAATGCCAAAAACCCATTTTTGACCCCTTTGAAACCCCATAAAACCCCGTTCCCATAACCCGATCACGCTGGTTCGCGAACTCATGAAAATAGACCTGGTCTTACACCTTCATACCAAATTTCATCAAAATCGGAGGTCGCTGTCAAAAGTTATCAGTACCACGGACACATAGATATATATATATATAGATATATATATATATAGATATATATATACATATATATGAAAATGAACTAATGGTGTTTTTGGCTTCTGGGGACCTTAAAACGAAAAAGTATCATGGTCCCGGGCTTAGGTCTTACCATGGCTACTACCGTAATAGCGTATTCCCTATAGGGAAATTCGCTAAAAAAGAAAAGAAAAAACTGAACGTGCAACAGTTAAGTGTTGTTATGTAAATATAGTTGCTGGTTTGATTACCATAGTCAAGGTGATAAAATATTGTAAAAAGTTGCATCCCACTTTCATGACATAAATTATCACTCATCAAAAAAGTCTTTGATATCTTCAATAGCCCACTTCAGTCAAAAACATTCGCAATCAAAAATTGTTGCTCAAAAGCAATGCGTGTCATTGGTTTGGAAAATATGAAAAGTTGTCATCCAGTTGCTTCCTCCACAGTTGAAGGACCGCACGGCGCACGCGCAAATATTGACAAGCGTTGTGAAACGGCCAATGCGCATGCGTTATCTTCGACCGCCCCCCCCCCCCCCCTTCCCCTCACGTGATTCTCCATCTCGCTCCGACAAACGAGGTTAACGCTGTTTACATGGTGCCGCGTGACTTGGCTCGGCCGTGTGCAGAACACGGAGTTTGTGTCTTTGCAAACACGCTTGCGACAGAGGTGCGAATCGATGGGACAAATGGTTTTGAAACGGCAAAACACAGGAAATTGGTGGTGTGGGTTTTTCAAAGTGTTAAGGTTTGCTCAAGACTATTTCCTGCTGAAATACTGATCCTACAGTAAACTGTTATCATTGTTTAAAAAACTACTCCAAGAATGGTCAAATATTTTTTATAAAATAAAATTTAAATTCAGGCTACGACAGAGACAAAACTATAAACGAAAAATAAAAATATTTTGTTTGTTGAACAAATGTGAATGAAAATGCACTTGGGTACATAAACTGACGAATAGCATTGTAAAACTCGCAGCCTTACACTGAATGATCAGGTTTTATCAATAAAAAGGTGTGAATTTCGTTTTCCATACTTTACAGCAAAACAGCAAACGTTTTCGTTCCCATCGAATTTCCATTTTAAAATAATTACTACTTTTGGTAGCATCGATAGTGTTTTTTCTTAACAATTATGTCCATGCAGTATAAAACTTACAGACTCAGCTTCTCTCCATATAACTCACCTGAAACAAATAATTAAATAATTAATCACCATATATCAAAAAGCTTAACACTATAGTTACGGTAGCATAACATGTCCAAGCAATAAACAAATTGACGTTGCTCGTACCGAAAGAATTTACCTTACAAAACATTTGCTTTAACCAAACGGCTGTGCTCAGCCAATAAGTCCACCCCTACCCCTGCCCCGATCCCAACTGCCCCCCCCCCCAAATTAGCCACCGGTCCTGATTACAGGCGTTCATTAGACCTAAATAGCTTTTTACAGTTTTGCAGATCCCTGATGAGTCAACGGGCAACACGCTGTACTCTTTGCAAATTTATTTACAACTATCACAAAAAGTTTAGCTTACAATTAATTGAACTAAATTATTTATTTTTATAAGTGTTACATAATGACATGGGAGTTAAGAGTTTAAATTTATGATATGCACTTTTTCTTTTGTTACAACTTTAGCATGTTAACAAAATAAATTAGAAATTTGTATACATAGCTAAATTATAATAATTTCAAACAAATTTACTTAAAAATGAACCATTCAAACTTGCATTTTTTATCTTGATGGACAAGCTGAAAAATAACTTAATATTATACCTTTTAATCCTAAAAGAAAATTAGCTAATAAACTACTACGTTAAAAAGTATTTACCCTTTTCATGTAAAACAAAACCTGTTAAACAAAATTTACCTAATACACAGCATTTTAAAACCTAAGCCTACTTTAGAAATAATCAACTTTGAAAAACTCCACCCACAACGAAAAATAATCGTATTAGAAATCTCATTAGAGCTTAAGAAGTTTCAATAATCTGATAATTTCCACAGAACGGTTCGTTTCGAATAAAAACTCCACGGTGGAAGGGGGGGGGGGGAGATGAGGGTAGGGCGTACTGTTATCACGGCCTCGACTAAATTTGAAACAAAGAGGGAAACATTTTGAGTTGAAATCCGCTTAAAGAGTAAGTCTCAGATCGAACTTTACACCGAGCGAACCAACTTTTAGGTTTATTTTTGAAGAGATAATTATTTTTAATAGGAAACCCCGTGAACAAAACTTTGTTCTGCTCAATGTGCTATCTAAAAATAAGACGATAATTAAAAATAAATTTCATTGAATCTCTAAAGTCATCACACGGTTTCGTGCTTAGTATGCATAGCTTTTTTATATAGTTTAATATAGTTTAACTATATATAGTACTAGCATTTACCCGGCGCGCGTTGCTGCGCTCAAGTTAAATTGTTTACATAAAGCCTAAACCTATTTCATAAGTTTCTTAATATAACAAAAGAGTCAATGGAATAGAAAGTAATTATATTAATATTATTGTAGGCCAAAGAATAAACAGGCATTTTGCAAATTTAAACCCAGAATAGTTAAAGTTTGCCTTGTATCTTATTGATCGTAATTGCAAATGCAAGAGCACTTATGAGCAAAGAGGCACGTCCATGTCAAATTTCAACCCTGATGGCCCTAAAATAATTTAAAGTCAAGTGGGGCGGAGCCCTAAAGAGCTTAAAAACTATATTTGCAAAACCGTTTCCTAGTGAGTACCTATGAGCGAAGAGAATCGTCCATGTCAAATTTCAACCCTGTAGGTCCTAAAGTAATTTTTAAGTCCAGTGGGGCGGATTCCTAAATGCTTAAAAACTATGTGCTAACCGTTTCTTAGTGAACACCTATGAGCAAAGATAATCAATCATCCATTAAAATTTCAACCCCGGTGGCCCTAAAGTAATTTTTAAGTCCAGAGGGGCGGAGCCCTAAAAAGCTTCAAAAACTATATTTGCAAAACCATTTCTTAGTAAGCACATATGAACAAAAAGAATCATTCATCTAATTTCAACCCCGGTGGCCTTAAATTAATTTTAAAGTCCAGTGGGGTGGAGCCCTAAAGATCTTAAAAAACTATATTTTTAAAACCGTTTCCTAGTGAGTACCTATGAGCAAAGAGAATCGTCCATGTCAAATTTTAACCCCGGAGGTCCTAAAGTAATTTTGAAGTCCAGTGGGGCGGAGCCCTGAATTGCTTAAAAACTGTATTTGCAAAACCGTTTCTTAGTAAGCACCAGGGCCCATTTTAGCTTAGTGCCGCCCCTAGGCCCATTATGCTTGCCGCCCCCCCCCTAAGTTTCTCCCACCACCCCTCCGACACCCCGCAACCACGGCACTGGAGATAAGAAATAATATTCTGTCCATCTATAAATAAAAAATATATGCTGTTAATTGAAAGTTAAATCTTTAAACTAGGTCCATTTTCCCGGAAGAACTGCTTAGATTGCCCGCTCTACCTGAGACCGAACGACGTTACCGAATGCCGAATCGCGGCCGTAGCGCTAGGCGAGTTTGATGGCTAAGAGTTTACGGAATTAACAACAGTAAGTTTTATTAACAACAGTAAGGCTAGTCTGTATAACACTTTATATTAAACGAAGATTTTTCAATATTTAAACAACTGTTAAAATATCGTATATAGGCCTATTACTTGCAAATTTTATGTTTAAACATTTTTTTCAAATGAAATAGTTCCTTAAACAAAGAATCATTTAAATAAAAGTAGGATTTCTACTGACAAAAGACTTATAGGCGGTTTAAAAATTGCAAGAAACATTGCTGTGAACAGAGTTTGGCGGCGGTCAACGTTTAGTCGTTTTACCTTACAATGAAATTTATAAAAATGTCTTAATCATAGCTCTTACTTCCTAAAGAATCATAAATCATCAAATTTTCTCAATGAGAAACACAAACAAATGACAACTGACACTACCAAACAAAATTAAATACTCGAATACTCCAGACGCAAATCGCATGTGAAAACTGAAGCGACTCTAAACGTCAAAAATATCAATCCTGTTACAACAGAAAGAACCCCCCCCCCCTCATCTGACGCGCACTGCGCGCCTTTCGGTTCCGGTGGCGGGCGATATAGAGGCGGTGGCTTGCCTGCCTGCCGCTTCCCTTCATGGGTGGCTGAGAGCAGTAAAACAAATATCCTACGGATCTAATTAATTAATTCAACATATCTACAAGTTCTGTTACAAGGATTATTTACAATGTATTTAAAAATTGCAAATTCTTTTGCAAACGCCGTTATGTAATTTTTAATCTATTTAATTTTAGTTGATAAAGAAAAAAAAATAATTTCGAAATTTGCCGCCCCCCAAAGATTTGCCGCCCTAGGCCGCGGCCTACTCGGCCTATTTAGAAAATGGGCCCTGGTAAGCACCTACAAGCAAAGAGGCACCTCCATGTTAAATTTCAACCCTGGTGGCCCTAAAGTAAGTTTGAAGTCCAGAGGGGCAGATCCATAAAAAGATTCAAAAACTATATTTGCAAAACGTTTCTTAGTGAGTACCAATGGGTAAAGAGAATTGTCCATCAAATTTCAACCCTGGTAGCCCTAAAGTAATTTTAAAGTCCAGTGGGGTGGAGCCCTATCGAGCTTAAAAAACTATATTTGCAAAACCGTTTCCTAGTGAATAGCCTACCTATGAGTAAAGAGAATCGTCCATCAAATTTCAACCCTGGTGGCCCTAAAGTAATTTTAAAGTCCAGTGGGGTGGAGCCCTAAAGATCTTAGAAAACTATATTTTTAAAACCATTTCCTAGTGAGTACCTATGAGCAAAGAGAATCGTCCATGTCAAATTTCAGCTCAGGAGGTCCTAAATTAATTTCGATGTCTAGTGGGGTGGAGCCCTAAAGTGCTTAAAATTCTATATTTGCAAAATCGTTTCTTATTAAGCCCCTATGAGCAAAGAGGCACGTCCATGTTAAATTTTGACCATGGTGGCCATAAAGTAAGTTTAAAGTCCAGAGGGGCAGAGCCCTAAAAAGCTTCAAAAACTATATTTGCAAAACCGTTTCTTAGTGAGTATCTATGGGTAAAGAGAATCGTCCATCAAATTTCAACCCCGGTGGCCTTAAAGTAATTTTAAAGTTTAGTGGGGTGGAGCCCTAAAGAGCTCAAACAACTATATTTGCAAAACCGTTTCCTAGTGAGTACATATGAGCAAAGAGAATCGTCCATGTCAAATTTCAGCTCCGGATTTCCTAAAGTTAATTTAAGTCTAGTGGGGTGGAGCCCTAAAGTGCTTAAAAATCTATATTTGCAAAACCGGTTCTTAGTGAGTACCTATGAACAAAGAGAATCATCCATGTCAAAAATTTCATCACCTGTAGGCTTTTAGAGTAATTGTGAGCTTACGTAGGGCGGAGCCCTAAAGACAACACAAACATAAATATTATACCTCACACCTGGTTACTTCTATGATTATAAGCATCTGCTTGAATGAAACTTTCAAATTTTTTAATTACATCAGTTCATTTTGTAAACACTAAATTTCTAAAACCTGACACTGCACCATTGTATTCCCTCTGGGTCAGAGCCCTTTGGACAGATTTGCACTAAACTTCACACAAACCATCCTTGAATAGTGCTTAATAATGCCTGAAAGTTTCATTACAATCTGTTCAGCGCTTTAGGAGTCTATAGGCAACATACATATATATTTATTTATATATATACAAATATATATACATACTTCCTCTTTTATAGATATAGATATAGTTTAGTGTTAGATAGTTTAATGCATATTCGAAGTGGAAAAACTAAAATGAATAAACTTATTAACTATTTGGATGATTGAAAAATTTCAAATTATAACAGGTTTTACTTTTTATTCCTATTTTATACATGGAACAACGAATTCTTAAATGATTGGTAAGCTAATGCATTCTTTAAGAGAAACTCGTATACTTGTTGCTCGAAATCGAGCAATTTAGTTTAATACAATACAAATTTTACTTTTAGCTCTAAATCAATGACACCCGACCATGACCAATCCAATATTGTGAATATCTTTAATCACCAAAATCTACACGCATTTTCAGCTGATTGTTAACAGATGCTTAAAATGCTTTATTCAATCCCAATGTTATTTAAATGGGAAATTAAGAGATTTCAATGGTGGATAGCACCTTTATTATCAGTCCGTTTTGGCGGAAACAACTACTGACCAAGCCCCATCCGCAACGACACGAAAAACTTGAAAAACGGGTAAAAAGTTTAGGAAAGTTCTCAACACAAAAACCCCTTACGCCGGTTCCTACGTGGGCGACAGATGCGACGCGACGAGAGCGACTGAAGCGACGCCAGCGACACGCTTGCATCGCCATAATGTTATACATTGTAAATTGTTGTCGCTCCTGTCGCCCACTAAGAACGCTCCAATGCTTATACATTCGTTTGAAATTTTGTCGCTCTCGTCGCGTCGCATCTGTCGCTCACGTAGGAACCTGCAGCGTATTAAATAAGTATAGATTATTCTGAATCAAAACATTGTTGCCACACTGAAAGCTACACAATATCAATCTAGACTACTAACACTTGAGAGGTGTCATCTTCGACCCCCCCCCCCCCCCGAGGGGAGATCCACCCCTTCATGTTATTAGCGCTTATCGAAGCACATTACATCTCCTGGGTATCAACTTGATTGGCAAACTTATCACTTGAACCGCCTGGATATGTGAATACGAGAGAGAGATTAGGCAGGGGGATGATGAGGGGAGATGGGAGTTTGGGGAAAGGGAGATTAAAAAGCGCAACCGAAGTGTGTGTGGTCACGAACCTGATATACTATAGATGTCTAAATGGTTTCTTTACAAATTATATGAATGTATATTCAAGCATCAGATGTACAAGCAAAATGGTATAAACACTAAAAATATATAATACCCTTAAAAAGCTGAATATGCTAACAAGAGACTATGACGACAGATGAAAGAAATTTTCATTTTATAAAACACGAGTATTTACAGGAAACACAGCTGGAGAGTTATGTAGATGTTTCGTTCTAATAACTTTCAGTTCTTTGAATCTTTACGTATTTTATTTACAGCTTAAAATTCAAACTAAGATCTAGAGCAAAAAAGCTTTGCAAATGTGCTTTGCACTTATTAATAAGAAGAAAAAGTTTTACAGTAGTGAAACAACTTACAAAAATCACTTAAAACTATCGATGTATCTTTAAGTACTAACAGGCATTCCACCTTTACGAATAGATTCTACCAAGAAAACTAACTTGATCATACTGTGCTGTTGCTAAAACAATTTTGTTTTTAAGAGAGCATTTCCAAAATTTGTCAACAACAATTACCAAAACCGGAGAAATTTGTCTTTCTTAATCAGAAACCGCAAATTTCCGCCAAAACTCCTTAGTAATATTATTTCACCACCAGAACAATGAATTTCAAACAAGTAAAACAAAGTGTTAACAAACTTTCCAGTGCAAGTTTTAAGCCTATAGAATAGCCGAAAACTCCCTTTTAAAGCGAACTTCCCCATTAAACAGGTGGCAAAACAAAATAATAACTCGATTATACAGTGTTTCCCTGCACCGTGTGACATTAATTCAAACTAATTCGAAAGAATAACCATCCATCTTCCCGCCGAAAGCGGGAGTTTACGCGCGGAACCCCGGGGTGGTAGGGGGTGGGTAGGATGTCTTTATTTTATTCACCCCTCTGACAAAAAATACACCCGCATCATTAATAATCACAAAAATGCCACTAATAGGCAGCCGGGGGGGGGGGGGAGGTGAGAACATATGCGCTTGTATTGAATTAGGTCCGTATAATGTCTTAAAACTGTTTTATTGATGGATATGAGAAGAGGGTCGTCCCGGTAGACGACCTTATATTAGGTCTACTAAATATTAGGTGAGTCTAAATCGCATTTTAAGGATTCGGCAACTCATTTGAAATTCATACTCTTGAAATGTGTAACTAACTGTCTAGTGTGCAAAGTCTTGAAAACTGTGCGATGGCTCAAAAAACGTCAAAAAAGCGGATAGAGCGACAGTCCAAATGAGACGTCCTTACCCTTTCGAATATGATATAATTTGAACGGAGAGTCATACTTTTCAATGATCTAAAAAAAATAAAGTGAGAGGAACTATATATGTTGATGTGTACTCTTACATCATTTCAATGAATGCCTTGTTTATTTTTTCCTAGTAAAAAATTCAATACAAGCCTTCGCTATATAATTATTCCATTAAACAATGTTTGCTGTTCTATTTGAACGTCAAATTGAAATAAAGACCTCCAATAATGACGACTCGGCAAATAAACGACTCAGTAGCAGTGGTTCGATTATTTTGCAGACCGAAGTAGTTTCTCTCTCGACCGACTTGCACCGCCAGAGATCAAAGCATAGACGCTGCCGTGCATCACGTGATCTTGTTCCCGCCAAAACACGCGAACAAAACGGGCCATCGAGTATTGGATTCCCGCATATTCGATAAATGAGTGGTCCACTGTTGGATTCATACTACTTGCAAGTTAAAAAAATATTTATTGTACGATGTTTTGATTTCTTTATTGATTGTTCAGTGCTGAGCTTTTTGTTTAGTGCTTAGCACTGACGTGCCTTGAAACTTGGGCTCTTGCAGGGAAGAAAATTGGGTTGGTGAGGAATTGGAAATTTATAATGGTGCTATCAAGAAAGTTTCAGAGACGCGTTGGAAATTAAATACGAAGAATTATTCGTCTTTTGGATGTTACAAGAGATTATGGAACGACAAGAGGGTGCAAACAGACCTTTCTGGAATATTGGTAAAAGTTTCATATTAAAATAGTACGGACAGACCGAATACATTAGTTAGCGTGCATTAGTTAGACGAGTTGCAGCTTTGATAGTGACAAAAACTATAGTAGATTCATTCGTAAGGATCATTAACTAATTGATCAATGAACAAAAGCAGCTCATGCAGTCCAAAATAGGCCTACTTATTATTTTTTTTTTTTTTAACTTCTACCCATAGTTTCCATTTGAGTCTATGAATGAGGCTACCACAACATTACATAGCATTACAAGACCAGGGTTTGGGCATGTTTGGTCCCTTCCTTACCCAAAAGCCACCGGTAAAGATTTAAAAGTAATTTTAACAGAACCACCCTCAATTTATGGCATTTAATATTATTTGTAACCAAATTAACCAGTCCTTAAGTAATCCCCATGTCACAAACCGACTAGCACAGTAGATATCGATTCGACTGCGATAATAGCGATGCGATGATCGACCTCAGCACGAGTCGACCGTTCGTCACCGCATCACGGCAATTTGCATGATGGATGCCGCCTGCTGCACGATTCCTGCAACTCCATTCCTCCTGGCGTCGCACTTCGTGCAAATGATTGCCCTACACTGCACGTCCAACTGCATGCTACCAAGAAGATGTTGACGTGCGAATTGTCTATGTCTTCCTTCTTTTCGATTCAATAATTTGGAAAAGAAATCGAGAACCGGAAACATTAAACCCAAAAGACAAAAGTAGCTGGTCATATTTAGCAAACTTTTTATAGCTTATTGCATAAGGTAAAAGATTTCGTGATTTTTCTAGTATACTCCTAATTTTCAAAAGAACTCGAAATATAAAGAATAAATCATTTGTTAGTAACGCTCTGTTATAGTTACGTGGTTATTAACCACTATTGAATCAAGTGCTGATGGAAACATTAGAAACAAACGAAACAAAAATTACCTGCACAATGTTAAAATACTATGTTATTCGATGAAGTGGTCAAAGGCATATAGTTTTCATAAATATATAGGTGATAGGCTACATGTATAATTTCTTTTATTCCAATAATTATTAGCAACAATTACTAGTATTCTGTGGGTAAGAATAATTTAAATGTAAACAAGATCGTCGTCATGTTGTTTTGACACTGCATTTGTTTCTCGAATAAATGAGAGACAATATTAGGACGATTTGTTTATCACTAAATCAGCCAATAGCGATAGTTTTGTTTAGCCAAGCGACACCACTTTGGCGGGGAAAACACCAAAACACCAGTTCAGATTGAATATATCCGTGTCCGACCACCAAAACAAGCGAGAGAAGTTAAATTATCGCTTTTAAACGCGGACAGCTCTTGTAACAATTTAAGACTTCCCTGAGGCTTGTGAGCTATTTATGAGAGAGGGCGCGAAAACGCGCACAAAAAACATAGGAAGGCCGGCACCCGAAAAGGATAATAATTTTAAAATACGCCTGGAGGCATTGCGGTTTAACAGGTGGGTGAAGTAGTTCCGCCCCCGGCCACTGGGAGCGTTGGCGTCGGCGGCGCCAGAATACCGCGGCGATTAGGTAAATCAAAACGTCGCAATCTGCAGCTACATCTACGAAAACTGGACGCCGCCGTTAAAAACTTTGTTCCCCTCCATTGCGGCCGCCTACGCGACACCGACGGCGGAACGGGTAACTACAGGTTGGAGACGGCAGATAAACTTGTTTACAAAGTCGTTATTAATACGCCGGTCTTGGGCTTTTATCTGACAGAGCAGAGTGTCTGGTGATGAGGCGGCCGGCTCGGTGATGGGAGAGCAAACAGAGATAAAACAAACACGAAGGTGACGCGGTAAAATCGATCGTTGACCTATCGAGGAGATTGGGAAGGTGGAGTGTGTTTGATTTTGAAATACTACTGGAAAGAAAGCAACCTGCTGTACACGTTTTCATGTATACAAAGAACATTTTTAAGGTAATTTGTCATTTAGAACTCACAAACACGTTTTCTTTCCTTTGGAGACAGTTTTGTATTCCTATTTTAGGTACTAAACTTAGATATTTTGGGGTACATTACAGTTTTATAACCCATAACTTTATTATAGTTTGCAGTCAGAAGTAAAATACTGCTAATTTTCAAAATGTCCATCATCTAAACTAATATGAACTTAGTCAATCACCATTGTGGATAAAAAAAAACCATCTATGAAACTGCTGACTAGAACAATAACTGAGTTTTTACTTAAGCAATACTCTGGAATTGTTTTTCCAAAAACTTTTAAATACCAAAGTGATCTGCAGGTTAAAAGCCCCACCAGATGTGCAAATGGAATTAAAAACCACCACGAAGCGAGCGGATGGCGTCTGGCCGCGTAGGCTGTAAGACTCCTAACTTCCTACGCGAAGATCGACTCCGAGGTTCTCGAACTCTGGCCTGGACCCTCGTAACTGACCTCCGGGTGGGCAGAGAATTCCGAACACCGAGCAACACAAGTGATAAGCACTGTCAAATATTTGGGAAATTTATTTATTGGGAAGGAGAAAATAAAAGTGGTCTTACAATGTAACCTTGGGTTACTCCACGAGCAACAAGATTCCTCAATGTAGACCGATAAAACAGGACTGATAAAACTTGAAGGCGCGTTTAAAGCAGTAACGTTTTAAAGTTGTAACGCAGGTTGCGTCATACATTAGTGAGATGTGGGCAGTTTGCAGGATTAGTCTGCATCACCGACAAGGTGAACGCGTGAGTAAGATAGGTGCAACTGGTTTGAAACGTCAGCGTGATGAAAAGTCGCCCTTGACACTTCCTAATAGGATAGGTTAAGTTTATTAACAGTGCGGTTACAGTAAATACATCACACAATACAATGCATTAGTTGGGCCAATACTAGGCGCGCCAATAGGCTGTAGACGCTATAGGTTATTTTAGTTCCTCTTTGTCTATTACGACAATACAAGTTATGTCGGGCTTGAGAAAATAATCTGGGTAGGAGTGCTGTTTTCTGTTTTTTCTTTTATTACTTATTTTAACTTTTCGACATGGAAGCGGTAAATTTTAATGTTGTGCAATTTCAAAGAACAAAACATTAACAACCACAATGAAATAGTTGACATTTTTTATTCCATAAAAAAAACTAGTTTTACAATTAGTGAACTAAAGAAGTTCTTTCCAAGCCTCAAGTGGTTGGTATCAAATAATTAAGAGCCAATTTACTACAGCCTTCAAACTTTAGACTTCCGAAGTTTGAAAACTTCTGATTAATGTTAAATAATGGGATGAAAGTGAATTTTTGAGTCTATAGAAAGAATTTTTCGTCTATTGACTATTACGATTACGTAATCGTTTTGAGTCTATAGTCTATAAATGTCATAGTAAATGTTATGTAACCTATTTTGCAACTATTTTCAACATCCGTCACAGACAGCATAGTTTCAGCGGAGGGACGATACTGTTTTAAATTAATTGATTTCTTAAGACTTAGTCATAAAAAATAACAAGCCAACTTGGACTCGGATTTCTATGTTTTAAATGGTATATTTTAGATTCTATATTGACAGACGACATAATCAGTGAATTAGAATGTATTTTATCCCTAATATTTGAATGTCAATATATTTAGGTTAATTTAAGCATCAAAACTGTCACAACAAGAGTTAGAAAAAACATTCATGGCACAGGATTAGGCTGACAAACAAATCATTGATGGCACTGGTTTTAAAATTCACCTCTCAAGTCACAAAAGTAGTTTGCAAAGACAATGCAACATTCAAAGTTATTGAACCGGTTCCCAATTCGATTCCTCCCCATGAACCAAGGTTGTCTGTAGACTCCAGCAGACCTGTCCGTATGGCTGGACGGTGGTTTTTAACGTCGCTAGGTCGCGGCGTCCGTGCCACTTGCTCAGTGTGGGCTGGGCGGTGGGCCGCCGCCCCACGCGTTGTAAAGTCCCACGCTCACTGTCAGGCCCTAGAACGCTCCTGCCAGATGGCACAGCCCCAGAGAGTGCCACATGTGCACGAGATGACCGCTCGGCAAAAAAGAAGCTGGGATTTTGCACTTGGCGCCGTAAGATTTTGTCTTTGTAATGTGAGGAGCTAAACTTCGTTTCGCGCCAAAAGGAATTCTGCGAAAAAGTAAGTAGTTTAAGAATAAAATGAAATTTGGATCACCAACTGTTCATCAAGATGACATCTTTATAACATAAATGAATCCAATTTATGGTAGGCTACTGTAATTCAAAGAGATGACAGGTGCAAAAAGAAAACGTTGAGAAAGTGAGGTAAAGCATGTCCTAGTTTAAAAATATATATATTTAAATTTTAACCCGTCATAATGTTAATGTTCCAATTCATGGTTCCGTACTGTATTTACCAAATATATTAATTTCTAGTATCTCGCAACATTTTTGCCCTATTTTTGCGTTTTATCAATTTCTTATGGAAACCCCATACACACATCGTGGTTAACCCAATAGTGCAATTTGAAAAGGTAACACTTCTGAACAACGGAACAGTCCCTTTGAATTGATACCATATTTAAATTTGCCGTAGTAATTCATACAGAGAAAAAGAACATATACATTGTGTATTATACATCAAATACAAATGTTACTGTATTTAAAAATCATTTTTAAATTGTGGGTTTCAGAATAATTTAAGGAATACATTCCCCACTCGCTCTTTAATAGATAGATACAGTAATAATCGCCCGTGAAACACCCTTCCTCCTTGAAAAAAATCCTTCCGATCAGGAGTCTTGCTGAATCAACAACTAAAACTGGAACCGGGTGTAGCGTCCGTCGGCTCTGCAAAGACCATTGTTTCTAATAAGTAGAAGAGGACAAGCTCCCTTATACAGGATGTGGTCGGAATGTCTCTCAGAGGTCACAGCAAGGAAGTCTTGTTACATCTAAGGAAGCCTCTCCTGTCCCGCAACGCTAAAAGACATCTTTCATGCAACTCTGACTCTCTCGTTCTGACCAGTCACCGTTTGCTCGCTAACAAAGAAGACAACCGTGATTTGCTACCGGGACTTACCGGTTTATGGAAAAGTGGTAATTAGTTTCTACAAACGATGTCAGTGACGACAACCCGTGTTCAACAGAGGGCCAATTACTGGATGGTTGGCAAATAGCATTCTAAACAATCAGTCCCGTATGGGGTTTGTCTTTTTGTTTGTGTTTTAATGAGACTGATTGCTACTCTCTGAGTAAACCATGATGAGTTATATCAACTCCGATGGGAATCGATAA
Source organism: Neoaliturus tenellus (assembly GCA_030545055.2). NCBI lineage: Eukaryota > Metazoa > Arthropoda > Insecta > Hemiptera > Cicadellidae > Neoaliturus > Neoaliturus tenellus. The sequence continues at coordinate 19,526,494 of CM061534.1, forward strand.
TTGACAACGGAGGGTTTTGAAGCGATTGTTGGCTGCACTTTTAATGTTGCACACGTTTTCGTCCGAAGTTAAGTAACTATGAGACCTACATAGTTGAATAATTTGGTACACTGACAATACATTTTTTTTAATACCCAAAAGATAAAACGATTTTTAATGCCCAAACAACACGAATTAAGAATACTAACCCCTCTACATCTCTACCTAATTTAGAGTCATAAGTTTGAACGAGGACCAGAATCGAGGTCGATCCTCCAGAACATAAAATGCAATATATGTAATTATGGAAATTATGAAAGTAGATCTTCCTTGGGCTGTTCCTGTTTTCTCTAATTTCTAATCAAAATATGATTGGACCAATATTCTGTTTTAGACCCTAAGTAAAAACAAGGAATGCAAACTTTGCAATAGAATTCCATTTATCTTTAACGAACAAAAATAATCCTAAAACTCTACCTTGAGCTAATCCATTTTACTGTCGACGAAGATCAAACTTTTACACTCTACTAACTCCAGTTTGACCTTGGATCAGCCAACACTACAACTAGCCATTAGACACGGTATGCTAAGTCGCCACTATCACCACAGGTAGCTGGAAGGCTTCACTCCCAAGTGGCGATCCCATGGTATTATGCAAAGTTATTCGTCCTTGCCGAAGGACGACGCCAGGCGGCGCCATGTCCAGCCTCCCTTCGCCGAAGAATCGCGGAGGAACTCCTGGTATTTCCGATCCACCGCGCCTTTTCTCCGGATACTGGTCCTGTTTGTTCTCTGATCCACAAACGAGGCCACACAAAGAATGACTTGCTGAACAAGACATCCATTTGCTTGTTTCTACCATTGAACGCATTAGGAATCTACTTTGGGTGTTTAGTGTGCTAAAGTAAAGTATGCATTTAAAAAAGCACTTAAAGTCAGTGCCATGGTAAATTTTCTTTTTCGTAGAAATCATACAGTCCCAAAATGGAAAGAAAAAACAATAACATGTCCTATTATCAGGGATTATGTTTTTTAAACGCATTTTCCACGAAATATTTCCAAACATGTCTTACTAGATTCATAAACTGTTTTAACCACTACAGTTTGATGCTAATGGGGGATTAAAGTTCTAATTCGGCATTTTGAATCGTTTATACATCTTCAATCATTTTAAAACAAATAATATTTTTCATGAGTTAGGAAATAGTTGGAAAACACTAACTCGTTTTAAAAATAATTCAGATTGAACAACTTAATTTTTAAACAAGATGAAACCATCTTATGCTTATTACGCTGCCACTCTCTAGCACAAAATATTTTATAAATACGCATATTTATGAGGTAATGATACAAATATAAGGATTCTAAAACTCCCTGCAGATGGTCAGCATTTAGTAAGCGTTGTAACAGAGCTCAAAATTTCCTAATTCAATTACCGATTCTCAGATCTGTCAGTGTAAAGTCCATTCGAATTCCCAGCGCTACATGCAGCACATTAATCTGCCATCTTCGAGCCAGGCCTGCAGTGTAGGAGTGATTTACACCACACTCCCGTCCCGACATCTAGGCCTACCAGAGATAGTAGGCGTGGTGAGCGACCTTCCCCTCTATTATACAGGAATTCCACACACCTTAGGTTCAAATTCCTGTGCTCCGCCTCCCGTCTGGACGACAGGTTCTACAACTGGCACAGACACGTGGAGATAAAATCACTACAACGCGGAAAATGGGTAGATGATTTGGAACAATGGGTAAATTGACGTGGAAGGGATTGAATAAATTTCACACTATGTTAGAATGCATTTCAAAGCTACATATAGGACTCTCCTATACGCACATTTCTCACCGGCAAAAGATTTCTTATCATCGTCATGACTCAATCGTAAAGACATTAAAAATCGCATCGAGAGAGTTTTTTTAACGTTTGACATTAACACGCTCTTGAATATGGAAGGATGGATCTCTACGACAGCTTGACGAGAAATGCCAATGTATGTCTTTTACGAAGGCTTAAAACATGAAAGAGAAGTCACGCTGATAATACTGTTATACATTCTATCATAAAGAATCAGGTACCTGTATTGAAAAATGAATGGTTAGTTTAAAAAATAGTCAATCATTCAGTTATCAAATAATCTCTAGGAATCTCTTACAATACTGATTAAACTTGTGACTGAACCAAGGCTCATAGTTAGCAGGAAATGACTGAGATAGTGACTTGCAGCTAATGTCCGCACAGAAAAGAAATGGAACTAGGAAGGAACCCTGAAACATCCCACATTCGTCCTTGCATGACACCTCTAAGGTATGTTTCGTATACTCATTGTTTCTCGGATGCGAACGATGATTCAAGGCGGAAGATGAGAGGAGGTGTTTCACAGGAATTTGAACCTTGAGGTGTGAGGAATTCCTGGACACTAGAGTCGGAGGTGGCTCACGCCTAGCGCCAAATGTGCCAAGCCAAGAGGTTTAAATCACCTCCTTCGCGCAGTGACGTGTGATTTAGTATAGCGGATGAATAAGGGTGTGTGAACTGTGACACAATCGGGTTGTAGGCTTTTGTGTCACTTGCATAGTTCTAATTTGTTTGGACGTAACTTTAAATTTATTATTTGCTCAAAAGCTTGATGATAAGACGTAGAGTTAATACGCAATTTGTTATTATGTTCTAGGAGTTCTTCCACCTGAAGACGGAATCAGATTCCAGATCCCGAAACATAGTGAATTTATTTTACTAATCAGTGATGGAAAATGTCCGCAATAATTAACCAACCAATAACATAAGATTTTAGTTGATGAATACAATAGATTGGCACTAATAACTAGTTAAATTTTAGTGATTTACTAGTTACAAGAAATAAGTAGGGATTGTTGACATTAGTGTGTGGTACTTTACACCTTCAGTTTTCGTTAGAATTTGTGGTGTTGGCTTAAGTATTGAAACAGTTTTCCCCCTTAAATGGGTTTCCAGCGATTCGCAAACGGAAAAGCCTCATTATGTATGAAGAATAGCCTATAGAATATTATATTAGAAGCTACAACAGGATATTTGCTTTTGGAAGGAGGCGTACAAGAGAAATAGTATGTATGACATTAAGTAATTAAAAATTAATCTAAACCATAATAAAATTGCGTGCATCATCCATAATTCTCCAATAAAAATGGCATAAAAATTGTATATGACAGAGAAATCATATGATTGGAATTTCATTACATTTACACACCCAGAAACAGTGACAACTTTTACGGAACTCCTCAAAGTCAGTGCTGAATGGCAAGCTAACAACTTTAAAAGATTATGGGCTTAGGCTAAAAAGTTTCTACAGTAGTTGATATTTCTCTCACTAGAAAACTATACTGTACGTGTACACATGCCAACCGTATGTAGAACTAACAGCAGCCTGACAGTTCCTCAGTGCTGATGACATAACTGTCAATTAGGGTCCTGGAGTGCAGCAGCCTCGCCGCTCCGGGCCGTCCACGAAGGTCGTCCACCATATGGCGACCCCCCCCCCCCCCCGGAGCTCAAATTTGCCCCGGTCTCGGCCCCCGTGCCTATATGGGTCCGCGGACCCACTTCTCCGCTTTTTGTTTTCTTTCCACTCTCTGTTTGTTTTGCCATCTGGAACTAACTGTACTGCCGAGTGGCGAGTGGCGCGACGTGGTGGCTGGCGTTTCGAAACCTTTGGAAGTCGCGACGGCAATGCGATTGATCGAAAATTTGTTTGATCTGTTATTTGAAAATCTGTTGGTTGTAGGGAAAATCATTGACAATGACAATCGCTAATTATAAGATATCAGTCCAGCTAATTTGTCAGGAAATTAATAATCCCGTGCTCAAAATTTTTTTACGCGTATTTGTCCAATTATTTATTTTTGGCAACAATAATTAGTTTATCGAACGTTTCCCCTTTTATGGTTATAGATGGTTATTTTATTTTAGCGCATTGAAAGATCGTTTTCATACATTATGATTGTTTCCAAATTTTACAAAAATTAAAGATGCCTTTCAATTACTAAAAGAAAAAACAATAACCGTTAATTCCAGGACATATTCTGGCCATTGTGGCTCTATTCTACCCATACAACCTTATTTTGTATTTCAGATCTCGTGTGGATTCTTTTTCAAAATACGACAACATAAAACTACACATTGTTACATTATTGGCCCGACATTCTTTGGTTACAATACATCAAAAACCTGAAAATACAGGAAATTGTACTATGTCAGCCAGTAAACCTCTGCACGAAACTAAATCATGTTTTGGCAGTTGCGACTTCTAAAATATAATTTTACAATCCGCAGTGAGTGAAGTCCAATTTACACGTCAACCCTCAATGCACACCCGACAACTAACAGGATGTCCTATGTGGGGACTAATTTCCATGTCTATATAGGACATAGTATTGTAATAATTTGATTGGAAATAAAATAATTTGAATTTGAATTTGAATTTGAACTCCAAGATTGCCCATTACCATGTCACACTCGCAGCTTCACCTGCTGGGAGTCAGGCTACAGGGCGTGTCGTCTTGGCAACCGCGCAGCGACACGCGTAGCGCTAACAATTCACCGCGTTTACATACAGCACCACTCGGCGGCGAGGGATCGGGGGATTAAATGGGGGAACGGGGGATAATGCGGCCGTGGAGGAATATGTTTGTGGGACGCGCGGCGCGGGGGATGTGTTATCGCAGGGGGAGTGTGTGCTCGGATGCGAATGTGAGTTCCACCTGCACTCAGCACTCCACTGTGTAATTCTGTTGGGATATTTCACATCCAGTTGTTTTATTGTTGATTCCTACCTGATTGTACTGTAGGGTTTATAGTTACGTCTTAAAAAAATACTTTTATGCGCTCAACTTGTTGCTATAAAGTAGTGACGAAATAAAAAGACTCAGAGCACATCTACTATTTTTGAGGGAATATCTGTTGACATCGCCATTTGGTATGGATCATCGGTAATGTTTTTGACATGATATTTTGGACATGAATTTCACTGACTTGTTGAAAATCCGAGTCTCTTACTTGATATATTGGGTTTTCAAAGAGTACACTTCAGATTACTTATGTTCAGGAATTCTCCTTATTCCTTAAAAATAAACAGACTAATCATTGCTATCGTTTACCATGATCTATTTAAGTCGTCATAAATAACAATGATTCAGTCTGCTTAATCTGGGCTTTGGCCAATTGATTTAATAACTTTTTTTCCGGTAACTACACTTTTTATTTCCATGTTTATTTTCTCTGTTAGGCAAAAAGTTTCAGACAAAATGCAATATTATTGGATGCACAATTTCTAAATGGAGTCCTGTCGGTGGTTTGGACCCAATGAATCGTCAACATATCAAAACACCTTTTTAACGACTATTTTTAAACTGGTTTGAGACATTCAAGAAATGATAACCAGAATAATGTAAGGAAAACTAAAATTTAGATTCAGACACAACTTTTCAATAGAGCCTGTGGAGAAGGACAACGCACCGTGCAAATAATTTACAAGGTAAACACACTACCGTCTCCCCGTCTCGGCGGCCCTTTCAATTTTCCACACTTTCCATTATTAATCCTCCCCCTGCCAACATTCTTTAACAAGAGGAAAATGAGGTTTATGGTTGGCACAAGGGCGTAGACAGTCTCGTGGCAAAGGAGATGTCTGGAATACCTGGGAAGGTGGGAGGGGATTAGGGAATACTCAAGACTAGCTTCTTGAAATTCTTTTAAAGGCAACGGAAATAATATGGGAGAAAAGGGGTCAGACAACACTTTAAGATGATATCTCCATTATATCAAATAATTAGCAGAAAGTATATTAGAAAACAAAGAGGAAATAAGGTGTATTTAGTCATGTAAAATCAACAGATAAATATCTTGCTACAGAAAAAAGGAGATATAGTTAATTAATGTCTAAGGACTGATAGGAAGAAGAGTTTGAGCGTGGTCTAAGAGAAAAAGAAAAAAAAAATTAGAGGAATAATAATCTTCAAATATCAATATTGAACTATGGCAATAATTGTAACATTTTTATCAAGTAAAAACCTTTCAGAGTATTCTAAGCTATAAGCATTTTATAAATTTATTTAATTAGGGTCAAATAGTCGATTAACTGATTCATATTAATTTTGAGAGCACTTGTAGGAATTTAAATATGATACTTTTTCCAAAACTGGATATCAAACCCAGTATTTATAAACAAATACAACACTGAACAACTTTATATACGGTAATTTTAAAGTAATATGGACAAACTTATAATGTTACTTGTTCCCGAAAAGCTATAGAGTGAGTTTATAACCCATTAAGCTCGGGATGGTCGATAACACGGTAATAAAATGGAGGATAAACAAATGTTTACAAAGAAGGTTTATTGGGACCAGCCAGTGGTATAGTGGTATAATGGTGTAGCGGTGTAGTGGTGTGTGTCTGTTTAGTCTATGGTGATGAGATAGCGTCTCTATCATCAATGTTGTGACTCGTGCGGTTATGACTCAGGATCTGAACTCCCCATCAGTGTTGTAGTCTTATTAAATGCCTTAGCTTGACGGAGGGATATTGTTAATTATTCGATCGGTGTTGGTTTAAATTTAATTGGCAAAGAACGTAGAAGGATTTTAGTCGCTTTATTGGGATGGTGCAAAGTGTATTTCAAGTTGCCTTAAATAGCTATTTGTGTAATAAAAGCGTAAAGTACATCATTGCCACTCGAGAATAATTATTGTAGATGGCCGCACGAAGCGTCAGCTAAGTGCGGCCAAACAATTCGAGAGCGGCAATGACTATTTGCGCTCGTAATACACACAAGATTTTCCTACCAACATAATTGTTACATATTACATGTTTTATTGTATACAAAATGTCATTTAGATTATTTTTTATTAGTTTCTGTTGGAACATAATGTTAACTATGAAACATAACCTCAAACTAAAAAAGAAGCAATTACTAAACGACAACAATGAATAACAGCTGTAGCATGGTTTGTAATAACAGCTTATTTAAAATTGCTGTTTGATCTAGCGTGCGGTAAAGAATCATTGCCGCTCTACAGCGGGAAAGCAACGGAAACCGGAAATGAACTGTTTTGCATATGGGTTACAGGTGTGACAATGCAATTATTTCCATGCAGTGGTAGGAAAACTTCTTTTTTCTACTATCTGTCAAAGTATCGAAGCACGTCAAAATATACTTATCTGAACATCACCTACTACCACCTGAGTAATGTAAAGACAGGCTCTAACTCTAAAATTTAGTAGGCTACTGTATATCGTGTGTGATATCTACTATACTTTATAATACATTTCAAAGACCACTTTCAAAATACGTCATCTTTAGATTTTCGATTTGAAACCCCTGCAAAGTTCAATGATGTGCAATGTTCAATGTTCAGAGATCATTGTCTACCCCCAGTTTCGCCACACATTCCCTATTCCCGGGTCATGTAATGTTTTGACAATCCCAACAAATCGTGTTGGCCCTTGTAAATTAGCCCATATAATTTAATGTCCCCGTGTTACCTGCCCCCTCCCCTGACTAATGCAGTGTTTTAGGCCCCCAGCCCAAAATTACCTCCCCCACCCCCTAATTTATTCAATTTTACTTCATTAGCTCCTCACTACACTGCCACGTGTCGGGTGGAATTTGAATCCTCTTTCGCTTTTTTTTTAAAAAAATGGGTTGTTTGTCAGATATTTCGGAAGAAACTATAGGAAATATAGGAAAAGAACACGAAATAGTAATACACGCAAATAAAACATTCGAATTATTTGTTTCGATGACTTTTGAAGTATACAGTAGCGATGAGGCCAACAGAATTTTGACTTGATATTCTTGAAAATTTTAAAACAAAATTTCACCGGTACTAATTAATTAACTGCATATATCGAGATTTCCAGCATTCGTTTTCCTTCCTTTGCACCTTATTACTTGTATAATATGAAATCTGGTAGGATAAACGGAGATTACTACAAATCTATCGTGCGAAACGATCAGGTCTTGTCATACAGTTTTTATTACTTCTTCTACGAAGGCCATCGACTTAATTGGACTGAAATGATTAAAATTATTTACATTTTTTTAGGAGTTACAGTAATGAGAGATAATTTGAGCCTGAATAAGAAACATTGACTTTAACTGACTTTCCTAATAATGTCCTTAGATCCCTAGATCAAGGGAGAGAAACTATTTGCAGTCTAAATCAGGAAAGTTTATAGTACCTAACCAAGATAATGAAACAGTAATTATATTAAACTTAGAGGAAAAAACTAATTCTTTTGGATGTAGAATATCAATGTTGAATCCAGAGTGTAAGGTGTCGGTTATTGACGAGACGCGAAGACGCCTCGCGACAACGTCAACAGGTCGATGGTCGGGGAGAAGTCGATCAACAGGCCGACTCAGCAGCTGAGGCCGCCGCGCCGGGTCAGCGGGCTCAGCATCAGCGCGGCGGCGGACGAAACCTCAAAAACCGCCGGCGGCACTTGCTGATGACACCGCAGCTATGGCGCGCTGCGGCTGGCGGGGCTGAGGAATGCTGAGGAGGGGGGGGGGGGGGCGAAAAAGTTAACAACTGCAAAAATTGTCTCAAGGGTAACACAATAGAAAACTTCGGTCTCCCCTTTCTTTAAGTCAAATTAGTGAAGAACTTTTGATTTGTACGAATTGCAGCCTGTCAAGTTGTGGTTGGGATGGAAGACATTAAAAAAATGGAGAAGATGGGGTCAAATGGAGATAGTTGTTTTAAATAACAGAAAAAAATTCTCTTTAATCCACCTTCATAGTTGAAAATTTTTCAAAAAAACCTTTTAATACAGAAATATATTACAACAAATGATGGCCCCCACCCAGTGAAGGGTTTCTAAAATTCAAATTCAAAGAAACTTGGAATTTGTTTTGAGAAAAAAACTAAAATATTCAAAGAGTGGTTTGATGACTTATCCAGATATTAAATCCGTTTCATGTAACAAACAGTAGCAATAAACTATAGTACTAATCCAAGAGTTTAACACGAAGAACGTAAAACTTGTAAAACATTCGTTGGTAGCCAGGTAAACAAACAGCTTTAAACAAACAGTCTTCATCTTTAAACTAACAGATAAATTTCATGATACAGTAACTGCTAGAAGCTTCTGGTTGGCAAGCTTAATACAGCGTATGATAAACAGTATAAAATGAAGGTTTTGACATAATATTATTAATCATTGCAGTTTTTTCTGCCATCATATCACAATTATATTCTCAATATTTCTTTAAAGAATATACGACTACTTCCTCATAACTCAATACTCGCCACTGAGAGAGGGGAAGTACACAGCAAAGTAAATATCCCCATTCAGCGACATCGTCCCATATTGGGACTCCGGTGACGCCGTGTTACGTGTGTACCAGCTGTCTAACCATCTGCTTATCTACATCTGCATCTGCTTATCTCCGCGAGGAGTAACCGAGGAGTAACGACGTGACGAAAGCAGAGTAACCTCATCGTGACGGGAACTCCACCCCGAGGCCGTCCCGATCTTGACCTACCCTTCACACTGCGTACAGCTCCGCATCTGTCCAGTCGTGTGGGGGGCCAACGTAACGATTCGAAAATGCTATGAAGAAATGTTTATCGTGCAGTTAAAAACGATGTATTAATAAATTGGTTGACTATTGATTGTTAACACTCAACTGAAATTACTTAAGAGTTCAAAATAAAACACCACTACGAGAAATCAAAGGTGCAGAGAAAATCAAGAATAGAATGTATAGTCCGTAGAAAGACCAGTATTTAATTGTTATATTTAGTTAAACAATGGACTAGTGTATTTTTTCTCGTAATCACGCACCTCTAGTTACTCAAAGGATTAAAGTAAAACACCATTAAGCCTAGTAGAAATCAAAGGAGCAGAGAAAATAAAGAATATAATATTTAGTCAGTAGAAAGAATAGTATTTGATTGGTATATTTAGTCAAACAATGGACTAGTATCTTTTTACAATCTCTTTGAGAGCAAATTTAATATCGGTTGCAAGACAGTTTTTTAAGAAGCAAATATTTGCAAGGTTATACAATAAAAATTTGAGAATCTTTATTTTTTTAAACAAAATGGAATTTAAAATGAGATATTAGATGTTAGTGAGCAACATGTTAACTTCGAAAACAAAAAACAGATCTTGATCTAGATTAGAAATTTTTTGTTAACATATCTAAATCAAGATCTGTTGTCGTGATCTTGTATCTCATGGCATTTAAAAAAAAAGGAGCGTTCCAGTATTAGATTCTCGTTCCTTAGAAGGAAAACGAGATAAAGATTTCGATCATGAAATGATGGACTCGAGAAAGCATCTTGTGTACGAAAGAAAGACAGCCGTCTATGCAATACTGACTGACAGCGGATATACAAACAAACAAACAGAGTTGACTGACCCCGATACTGCATGAAGCTGGGAAGCTGCAGACCAAATATGCACAGCGGTGGCGAGCGGTCTGCATGAAATTAGAAATCCCTGCAGCTATCAGTTATTAATTGCGCAACGACGAGGAGGAAAATTGCCACTTCATCTGTGTCAACTCTAATTATCAACAATCTGAATTTGAAAGTAAAAGGTAGCCTCAGGCGTCGATCTAACCACTTTCACAGTGTATTTAATTTGCGGATTATATGTGGGTGTGTAAAGACCAAAATGCCACAATTCCTTCAGTTAAGGTATTTAGTCCTTGTCTACTTAAATTATGTGACAAATAATTGCAAGCCTTTTGTTAATAATTTAGAAAATTGTGTAAGTAGATAATTAAGTAAAGTTTTTCAAACTTTTTCGGTAACTAAGAAATTGATATATATATATTACATCAATAAATGGACAAAAAACTGTAATCAAGATCTCGACCAACTGACCCAAATTAAATTTTGATGAAGATATAATTATATACCCTTTTTGGGAACACTGACAAGGAAAAGCCAATTGGTACTTTATCGAAAAACTTATGATAATCTAATAAAAAATTGGGTTTGAACGATGGTACCTAAATTTAAACAAATCAAACCTTTATTTAACAGGGGGTGAAAGAGGCTCCTCTCATAAAGTCGTGCAGTGCTTTGCCTGTTCCCATTGTGTGTGTTTAATTTTAAGTCCGATAAAACTGGGAGAGGTTTTAAATGAAAAAGATCAAGACTTGTTCTATTTGATTTATTTTTTATTTTTGTTGAATCTACACTAACTATGAGAACCAATGCCCCCCCCCCCCCCCGGATTGACATACTGAAGTAAATGTAGGGATAGATGATCCCATAGTAAGCCATCAGCAAGCTATAAACATCTAAGAAATTGAGATGGATTTCAAAGAACATGCCTTTGCTTAAGTCTTCACTTAAGCTTCACTTTGCTTAAGTACTCACTAACTCACTTTATCAATGTGGGCGTTGCTTGAAGACAATGACCGACCCAAGCAATATTGTTTCATCTGAATGGACCACCTCATCTACGATAAAGACTCTTAAGTTGCGAATTGTCTCTTCTTTTAACGAGTGAAAAATCACATAAGCTCGTTTTAGAAATATTAACACTGTTTTTCCAGAGGATTAGGTATTTTATTTCGAATTTGGACAACTACAACATAAGGTAACTGCCCCAGTAGTGGACACTTTCGACCTTTAAAGGTAATAATTACTTTATTTTTCAACCAAAACTTAATGTTTTTTTTTATTTTTAATAATCTTTAATTATTATTTTCTTGTTTATAAACAAAGGTTATAAATTATGCTTTCTTTTAAAGTGCTTAAGAGTATTTTTAATTGAGGCCCACTGAAACTTACGATGGAATAGGTCGCCATTATTCAAATTGATAAGGAGGTGAGTTTGGAATTACTTAATTTAAGTAAGGCTTAAAGATATATATTTTTATAATCTGTAATAACAGGAAAATTTGGGTAACTTTTTTCTGTCCGCTACTGGTACATGCTCTTTTTATTGTTAACTGTCTACTACGTGAACATGTGCCTCACTTTATTTTATCGGTTCATACAAGGTTATTTTATGCTGGAAACTACATTTATTGACTAATTTACCAACTGCATTTAATCAGCTTTCACCTCAATGTATTAAAACCATTATAGGTATTCAAATTTACCGGCAATTAGGTGTCAAACTCCTTCTTTTCCTTATACTGTCCACTACTGGTGCGTTTACCTTAACACTTTTAAAGTAAATTTATTTTTATTTCATTGATAAAATGAAATCAACAACACCTTTCTAATAAAATACTTATTGCTGAACAGGATCGTTAATAAATATTACGAACTGTAAATCTAATTCACAAAAAAGCAAAAAAAGACGTGAAAATGCTGATCGGACAGGTGAGGCTATATAGATTTGCCATCGACGCCGGTTAATCGGCCGAGATGGCAGTGTATAACGGGGATCGCCTATCGCATGTCGGAACGTCAGGGGGATGACAGCCGAGACTGTAACGTCGGCGCGGCACGGCACCGCCACCGCCGGGGTGTTTGCGGAGGGGGGTGGGGGTAGAGGTGGGTGTACAACGGGGTGAGACTCTGCTCTGCCTACGTTTACTATCACCGAAGACAAGGGAAGAATGCCGAGTAATTTTATTAAATAATTTTGACAAGAATAGCATCGAGGTTCCATGTCTTGAGTAGACCGGTAACCTTTGAATTGGGCAATGGCTTCAATTTTTAAAGTTTTTAAAAGTTTTAAGTCGGGTAAAAGGAAAATTAATCACTCATGATCAGACCCATCATAAAGAATAGATAATCACATGTTGACAAACGTGCTTGGCCCCACTCGGTATGTAAAAAATATGATAGTTGTGCAACTTTTCTCGATATATACTGTATTGGAAATTTAATTACAAATTGTACTCAGGGAAGTACACTTAGTTTCAACCATTTATCTCTTCGTTTACATTACTCTACAGTAAACGAGAACATTCTGACAGGTAACGATTTCTTGCTGGTGCGATATCTGGTAGGTGGGTATGTTTAATTAACTACATATTATTTTTATATACCTGATAATACTAACCTGAAAAAAGTGTGAAAGGTAAATATTCTTAGCCAGCTATCTATTAGGAGGCATGAGGCCTTTTCCAGTAAAGTGGTCTTAAAAAGAAATCAGTTTAGGCCTACTTACGAACGCAAGATTCACCGGAACATGTTTTGCCAACTTACCTAAAACACATAAAAAGGCAAATTAAGAACGATATATATGAAACACATTAAAATTGCATGTAATTCACATAAAACAATACAGGACTTATACATATTATAAATGGCAGTCAGTCATTATTTCAAAGCCGCACATGCATGAACGTGCTCAATTTTCTTGATGACTGCTATATAAATATTGCAATAAGCTAATTCCCCAAAATGTATGAACTCTTTCACTATCGGTGAAGTTTTTACAGTTAATATACGCCATAACACTTAGAAAATAGACAAATTACGTATGGTAACAACAAAGTGAATTCACCTCACTTCTCGCTAGCGAGTAATTAACAAAAGGAAACCCGATAAAAATTAAACTCCCTTTAAGATCGACGGATTCGTCCGAAGCCCGGAGGGAGCCGAAGTTAAGGGAAAGATTAGGAGTTGAACTGCTTTGAAATGTCCCCCTTAATTACCTAATCCCCGATCGACTTGGGAAGTTAATCTCCAGGATACGCCGAGAACGAGCAGAAATTGAGAAATAATCCTGCACACTAAGAGAACAGAGCTCGCTACTCTACGGCATTCGGATGAGATCAAACCGTTCGCGGTGGATTTACGATGGTAAAAATGTGTCATTAATTTATATTTAAACCGGGACCAATATTGAACAAGTATACTTTGAAAATCTTCAACAATTGAACATTTTGAAATAAAAGATAAAATTTAAATTGTAAATGTGATAGGAATGAAAGTAGGAATTTCAAGCTCAATTTGGAATGAAAAGGCATTAACTCAGGGTAATGTCGTGATTAACACATCAAAACTTTGGGACTACGCATAAAAATGCATTTGATAATTGTGTTTAAAGAGTAAAATGCCCTTCTCTGAGCAAAACGCATCACCAAATGTTATGGAAGAAGAACAATAACATAACAACATATAATTTACTGATAAGAAAAATAATAGACAAATAACCCTTATTGTTCAATAACATGGGTGCTTTTTTTCAAACTACGAAATGGTCAAACAAAGTTTTTTGAAGACTAGACAAATTTAAAGATGGAACTAAACGTGATGAACCATAAAAATTATCTTTTTATTTTAAAAAATATTTGAAAAATTTGGTAATTTTGTATAGCAAGCATAAAAAAGGCATTTTAAAAGAATTATAACTGAATATAATATGTATTTGCCTCTAGACTATCATGTCCCGTGGGATGATTTTCAACAGTTGTAACTTTTGGAGGAAAATGTCAAACATATAAATAGACATAGTCAAAACACTTATTTATGTCGTTAAATATTGCAGTAAATCACCCGGTATGAACCCAAACCAGTAGTCTACCAGCCTCGCCATGAGAATTTCTCTCCATTTTCAGCATGAAATCCCGTTGCCTTGAACCTGTCACAAATGTTTTTCCCACTTTACAGGCCCATAAATGAACGGGACGTTTTTACGATTGGCGATTTTCGCCCCGTTTACGATTAATATATCGCCGATTGCTTCCTTTTTTAGTTGCGGAACACGCTGTAAATTATGTATTTTAGGTGTTCAGGCCGCAGGTGGAATCTTCTTCAGGTGCAAAACACTTGACTGGGAATCCGCAATGCGGTAGAGTAGAGAAGACGGTGGTTAAAAGTAGGGGGAAAATGTTCGGCCTGAGGCAATTTTGTGTTCGAGGCTTAAGTTTGAAGGTTCAGGTTGGAATTTATCTTCACCTTCAACGCTTTTATCGAATATGATACATTTTATTTAAACATGTTGCACTGGAATTCACCCAATAAGTCGCAGAAGCTTTACTTCCGATTTTCACATGTTTAACAACCTCAGTGGGCCCTCTCCCCACACAAAGACTGCTCCATTTTGAGCTGATCCCTTTGCAAAACCATCACCCGGCCGGGCCTAATTGGCAAAACTGCCCATGGTCACGGAACCGCCGCGCCGAGGGGAAGTTGCAAAAATAAAATGCGATTTGTCGAACAGCAGGAATGTATACTCTTGGATCCCAACATTTACTTCGAGAGAGATTGCGACTGAATTTAGGCTACTTCATTTGTTATGTTTATCATTTACACCATACGAAACATATAGGTCGCATTTTAAGGCCAAAGTGAAATTATGTGCGAAACAAGGCGACGAATGGGAATGTGTGATGTGATGCCTTCTGCAGCTTATTCTTTTCATTAACTATGACCAGCTGTTTTTCCAGCTCATATTACGAAAACCCAATTGTTCCAACATCCGCCAAATAAAATTCCCCCTGATCAAGCGGTTTACGCTTCTCCATTTCAGGAGATCCCGCTTATCCCTTATCTAAACCATAACAGAATTTCCCACGCCTATCTTCCTTCTCACAGAATTTCCACAAGCGACCAAAACAACATCCCAGAGGCCGCAACTCACATCCACGCGTTCGTAAACCCCGATCGAACCCGAGTAAAGGGAACAGGTATCGAAATCCCGACGATAAACTGCGGAGAGGCTGCCTAGTAAACAAAGACTCAGAAATCACCTAGCGTCGCCTACATGTGACCGCGCCTGCCAGCGCCGTACAGTGGGCGTACGTGGGCGCACCATATGTCCCGACATCACCTGTTTTCCACGAAATCCACCCTCTCGCTCAACCGACAGGCTGTTGTGCTCCCGCGGTTATCCGAACGATACAAGTTGCGAACGATTGCCGAGCGCGCAGTCCGCCGAGAAAAAAAAAAACAAGTGGTCCAAGCGCGCTACCCTGGGGGACCCCACATTTAAACATCATTTACATCCCGTGCCTCTTTCTTTTCGGTTTATTAAAATTAAGTAATTGTCCGGCCGTGAGAGTATCGAAGTGGGTACGTGGGAGGAACCCCCGCCCACGACAGTCACGACGGATCTTTTACGGTCCCATTAGTGGCTCAAGGAAAGTGACATGTTGAATTTTTATGTCTTGGGAAATCTAGAGGCATAATCGGAGACAGTGGTATGTTATCTGGTTGTTGCCAAAGTGAACGCCGACGCGCACTACGACGTATCGTAAACTTGCGGTTATGGAACTTGTTGGGGTCACGAGAATAACGTTGTTGAGTATTTTAACTCAAAGAATACAATTCTGAGTAAACACAAATATAAGTTATCTGGTCAGGGCAGGGGAGTGGTATAAAAACAATCACAAGTTTGCTACTCGCCCAGTCGACGAAATCCTTAAAAGGAAATCATCGCCAAATCCGAAGCTGAACGCGTAATTAGGGCAACATGGCGTAACTCTCGAGTCATTCGAGTAGACGTTCGGTCCTTTTGGAGCGGATCGAAGCTGTTTAAAGGCCCATAAACGCCTAACGCTAATTACCAGTTGGAGTTGACCTTGAATCCATAAAGGCACAAACTATCCACGATGTTAAACTTAAATCAAGGTCGAAGACGGAGATCGATTTCTCGTAGACAATCGGTGCCAGAAGAGCAGCGAGGGTTGCGTGTGTGCGTGTTGTTCACATTGCGTGTCCCCGGCGAACGATAAGCTATCGGTGAAACAGCTGTTTGGATGAGTGACGCGGGGGAGTCATCTGTGAACTTCGATCCGTCAAAGACCAGTCGGCGATCCACGGAGAATTCTCCTCGTCACAGATAATCCAAACATTCATACTACAAAGCACTTACTGGACTGGTAAAAATTAGTAATGGGCTCTAATTCAATCTTGCCACTAAAATTTGAGGCTAGCTTCAAGAAAACGGATAATCTTATAAAGTCGAACATAAAAGGATGTGGCATTTACAAAATATACGGAAATGCAATTGCAAGGCTTGACAATTTTTTTATGAAATAATTTACGATAAATTGTTTTATTAGATATAAATTGTTATTCTTGCGTCAATTACTGTGGCAAGCCAATGGATTTGGATTAATTACATCTTGTAATATTGGTTAACATGTTTTTTTGCAAATGTTTGCAAAACGCCGGTTTAGTTTCCCCGTAAAGAGCTACATTTTATGGTTTACTTGCCTAATTATGCCGTCCGGAAGTGCTGCCATCCGGGTTTACTACCAGCTCTAGTTAGTAATTTCCTTCTCCGCAGTATAAAGTAGAGATAAACTCTGATAACCTACATTCGAATAGACCGATTGTGGTTGTTATGTGTAGCTAAAGAAAGAGAAGGAGAGTGGTAAAACATTCAAATAATTAGTGGTTTCAACCTATTAATTGATAGCATACGTTTTACATTGACCAGCATCGAATACTTAAGAAAATATTTTCTCAACAGCACGTCGTTGAAAAAGTTTTCACACAATCCGAAATCTTATCGGCCAGAAAGCCAGACCACCTCGTAAGATGACATCAGCAGCCAGAAGTGCATGTGTTGAGTGTTTTTACACCAGTCTTAATTACTCTGTCAGTCGGACAACAGGCGCCTGAACGTCATGACGTCATGGGAACGGTGGTCGAAAGGTCGCGATGCTGGGCGATTAAAATTGTTCTGACAAAATATCTAACGATAACCGGTCAATACTTACGGACTAACTAAAGTTAAAACTAAACAAGTTGTGAGTAGGCACTGTAATTCCGACAAACCTTTCTTTTTATTCACTGCATTAATCACATTATCTCACTTCTTTTTTTCAGGGGAGCTCAACGTTTATTCACAGAATATTTAAGAATATTCACATGATTGATGTTTATTTGTGATGGTAAAACGCCCGGCAACCTAATACTCAAGCCTAATCGCCTTGTAAGACTTCATGACACTCTTGCAAAAACTGGTGCAAAAAGACCCGCCTCGTGTAGTCGCGCGGTTTTCGGTTTTTGTCCCCCCCCCCCCCCCCAAAGACGTAACCCGAGCCACCCTCCCCACGGGGGTCCGACCCGAAATTCCCGTCCCGGATTTACGTCCACCTGTACGGCCGGGACTCTTTTGTCGGGGCTCGGCTCAATTATAGCCCCAAAAAGAGCGGGGGCTCGTAAAGAACGGAATTCTTGAAGATTTATCACCAAGAACCCACTAAACGTTTGGCTGGCTAATTGATTTTCTTTGGGTAAACTATAGGAAAAAGCGTAACCCGTCAAATGTATCAGAACTTGAAATTTGTAGTGAACAAAGCAGTTGTGTTAAAAATGTATACTAAAGCAAAACACTACTCAGTAAAAATTATTTTACCAAGCAATGTAAAAAGGAGAGCGAATGAGTAGAAAAACCATTTTTTCCATAAAATAACAAAACGATCAATTACTTATTTATAAAACTCTTACAGTACGGTAGCTAAAAAACAAGAATAAACGGTGTTTTGAAAGAGCAGGAAATGAATACTTAACGGAAAACGCTGAACGTTTAAATGGAGAATTTAGCTATTTTTGTTGCTTGAACAAAAACTCGTTGATGAAATCAATGGCAAGTATTACATTTTAGTTATACACTTTAACCATGCTGGATAACGTGTTACTCATAAATTTGCCAATTTTAATATAGCTTGCCGTAATATTTACTGTAAGCCTACGTTTCAAAAACTCTTAATTATGTCATTTTACACAATCTCACAATAAAAAAATAATAATACTAGATAAATCTACTGTAGCTCATATAACGCATATTTTTTGTTTTCTACGATGCACTTACATAAACTTCAAATAACAAAAGAATGAAACATTAAATTTCAAAAACACAATACAAGCAAACTACTCCAATGTATCGATAAAACCCATTGGAAAATTAGCTTGTATCCCAGTGTTTACAACTACAATACGCAGTTTCGATTCGCTTTTTTACCGGCCATCTGGGAACAAACGTGTGTTCGGTTGGCAACACAAGCCATTACTACATTGGTTAATACAATTGTCCCCATCCCAGGAGACCCGCGACTGACAATTATTTGATCGCGTTTTGGAGTTGCCTACACATCCTCCCAGTCATAGTCCAACACAATGATTATTTTAACTTCAGCTTATTGTTGCAGGTCATTAAAGAACTAATCTACATGACACAAGGGAATACTTAAGTACTTTGTTTTATAGATTGGTTAGAGAACAATCAACGAAGCTAAATAGTAAAAACTGTGTGTGAAATACGAAAAGAGTCTACGCTTTATTGTCATTTGTGCTGCCTGTTGCGTTTTACTATACTTGATAATTAATTGTATGTGCCAGTGATAGATTTGAATCAAAGAGGAGAAAATAACTACTGTATTACTAGAAGACTATATTTATTACTCCTTTGTGGTTAGTTATCTGTTGATTCTCTGTGATTTATGGGATGGAACTTCAATGTTTTAGGCCTACAGCCATGTCGTTATTTTCTTATTATTACAGATTGGCGATGGTTTGGGATTAATTTTCATTATTTTGAACTCAACTATTTCCTACCTTTAATTTCTTTTAATGTAAAAGATTAAAATAATAGGCAACAATATAGAGGTTTCCACACTTTAAAAGGATTTTATAATGGGAAATCTGCTGGCTTTTTCTCATCAAGGGCAAAAACCTATTTTTAGGGCGATCCAAGTACAGTAAGAGGTTAGCGAGGTTTTATTTAAGAAAATGTATCATATGTATGTCACAGAGTCAGAGAAACAAACAGTTTACCTCAATAAAAAATTAAGGAGATGGACACATCTGTAGTTTTTTAACTCACAGCTAATCTTTTTTTCCTTTCCGTGTGAAATCAAGAGCACTTAACTAATCCCCCCCCCCCCTTAAAAAAGAACAACCAGTGGCGCAACTGGCCGGGGCCTACGATAACTCCGGGCCTGCATACTCCCACCACTCCTGCTGCCGCGGCGCGGAAAGAGGCCGACTTTAACATGCGCTCTTACGGGAGAAACTGCTTTACGCGCTCATAACGCTCACATATTTTGATTTCAAACCTTTTGAGTGGTATCATTGTTTTCCTTACCTCAAGCCCTATTGATTTATGTAAATTCCAGTGCTCTATGTTTTATAATATTGGAATAAATAGACAATTTATCTGAAGAAACCAGTAGATTTAAAACTTTAAAAAAATATTAACTGCTTGCTAGTTTATATTCGCTTTTAAAAATTCATATGCCTTAGCTTTTGGGACTTTTTTATTGACTAGTAAAATTCAGTAACTTTTCCGTGAACGCAATAAATTATATAAATAATAATAGCTATTATTGTACAGTTCTGAACTGCGCAACAACAACAAAATTATTAAATGAAACAAATGTCATATTCAGACTATTGGACATTGTTGCTACCTACATTGATAAAATAATGTGCCACGTAAGAAGTTTGATTTCAGTTAAAATTTATATAGATAAATGAAATGTTTTAAAATATAATTTAATGTCTGTACATTTTTGCGGGAGGCGCCAAGAATCCGTGGGAACGGAAGTCCTCTCTATCTCCTGTTTATTTTTATCTCGTCTTCCACTTTTTGGAAAAATATAGATGTGATTATTTAAAGTTCATTGACAGAGGTGGACTCATGTGACCTAAACCTGATTTAGTAAATATGTTGGTGCTAATGTTACAAGCTAAATATCTGACGATCTGCTCTTATGAAGAGGATTTTTTTTTTAAAGACTTCTCAAAGACAGTTTTTTTACCATTTGTCATTAGAACTCATCAATTAAATTATCTTTGTTCGAAATACCAAATGTAAATCTTGTCACCGAAATTGTTTACTGTATTTTTACTTATGAAAGTAATTTACATTTTTCCCAATATCTTACTGAACAATTACAGCAAGATAATGAAGGACAAGGTATTACACAAGAGATCTATGAAAAACGTAAAGTTAGAAGCTATCTTCACAGTAAAAAGAGTAAGGATAATATTTTTTGTGTGTTATTAAAATTTTTTTTAACTTTATTTTTTACTCCTCCTAAAAGCCTTAAACGATTGATTTTAATTTTTAACCCCTAAGTGACACTGACGAAATCAGCACTTTATGGTTTAAACATCGAAATTTAATTGAAGCTTTAGTTTACTGAATTTAGAACATTATTCAAATTAAGTAAATCGAATATGAAAAAAAAAATAATTTTATAAGCCAATAAAACATAATTTTTGTCTTTTTACATTTTTTTGAATACTTAAATAAATTATTTCTTATTGTGTCTTGATGTCATAGTAAAGCTAAACTATCTAAGAATGTATGGTAATTTATTCGGTTCAATTAGCAGGTCGTATATAGTTTTAATGATGGATAGAAGTACGCGAAGCAGGGCGCGTCAATGCAATTCATATGGGACTGGCGCGCCGCGTAGGCCGCTTTGTGATGACGTCACGCAACAGAGCATGCAGGCCCGGAGTTATCGTAGGCCCCGAACTGGCGCTGCTGGGACTCCTACAAACAACTGGTTTCATTAATAGGCGCCACTCCGTCAATTGCTAGTTCCAGTTCCAGTTGCGCTGTAGACCGGCTCCCGGGGCGATCCTTGTAATTATGATCAATTTCTGAGGGCATTTTCGATTCTTCCGCGGTCTTTACACGGCTTATCGCGCCCACAGCTGGGGGCTACAGCGCTTTGTTGCGCTCCATGTGTGACTTTATTGCGGCAATTAGACAAATAACGCTCTTGACGATCTGAGATGTTAATTCCACCATTGCTTTGATGTAGCTAATCGTTGGTTGAAGCTAATCTTTGATGAAAATGATCGTTGGTTGAATCATAGTCGAAAAGAATACTTACAGGTCGGTCGGTGGTCTAAGACAAGTAGCGTAAATAAATAACCGAAACAAAAAAAATGTTTTTGAGCACAAAAATCCATTAGGCTTAATTGAGTTTCAAAATATTTTGACGATAAGCAGAATGATTCATCCTCTTTAATTCTTAAATACACTGACTGTTACTTACAAATACTGTAATGAGATTTCATGAACAAATGACTAATTCAAATTTAATCTTAATTTTCAGGTGAATTCTGGTAAACACGAACATATGATCAGTATGAAGAAACCAATTCTTGTATAATTAATTATACCCCGTTCAAAATAAATGTGCGGTCGAAATCCAGATTTCAATTCCCCCATTTCTCCCGTTCCTCCCACTGCTATCAATCCAACCAATTGCAATCACTAAAAATTTGTACAGCTGTTTAATATCTCATGTCACTTTATGCCAATGTTTTGATTTTTCGTAAACAAATATTCATATTTTGACGTTAGAGATGTAAAAAGAAGCGCTTGCAACGGCGACGAGGTGAAGTAACATATTCATTGGCGCTATTTTCTACTCTGAATTTCAAGGGCAAAATTAAAATAACATATGATTTTGAAGAAAATAGGGGAATTAAGAACGATATTAAGGGGATTTCCCTTATGGTGGGAAATAAAATTTTGTCTTTCGACCGCACATTAATTTTGAACGGGGTATAATTATAACTATAACTGCAACTACAGAATATTCGTTGTAAACGTGCACGATTTCCTTTCATTTCTCGTCTTTGCCTTGACTACATTTAGCTTGATTAGCCAGTTGGTTCCAAGTGTCAAGAGTCAAGATACGCTTCGCTGTATCAGCTGTTATTGTAAACAAACATTCATCCACATGGCAACATCGCCAACACAAAGTCTTCTAACGAAGAGCTCGGGTGAAGTGACAAAAAATCATTGGTATCTCAACGATTGATAGTCAAATAAAATTTATAATGTTGTATATCATTGAAACTGACCTCACTGTTCATTTGAAACCAAATCCAACAATGTCTGACCATCAGTACAAAAGAAAGTAAGCCTACATTCAGTTTCACTCTGTTTTTGTTCTTAAGTGAAAATCCAAGGTTGCCTCCGAAGATATGGATGTGACTCTTGACCAACATCTCAAAACACTATCGTAATGTCAGATATAATATTTAAGTAGATTTCGGACAAACTCCCAACAAGAAAAATCCTCGTCGAACTAAACTGGCATGCAGACTTGTTGATGACGATCTCAAAAAACTCGATAGTAAATTAAATTATCCTCTTAAATAATGAATTGCAGTTAAAACATTTCACAATGCTACACTGTATGACAAAGACTATCTATAGACAAAAATACTCGCTGACAAGTTTGATTACTCCACTATGATCATGATCGTGATCGTAACAGAAAAACAATCACTTCGTGCCCCACTCGACTAACACTAACACCTTGTTGGGCGTTATATTGTTAGAGATTTACAACCTATCGACACCGGAGTGTCCGGCCGGGGCTGTCCACGAGTGGGAGCGAGACAGACATATGGGGACCGGCGTGTGTGCGAGAGAGAGCGAGACTGTAGGAGGTGCTCAGTTGTAAATCTAAATCTACTGTACTGGCGCCAGCTTTCTCTGGACGTCGGGGGTATCATGGTACTGGCTGGCGAGGAGCTGTAAAGTGGAATGGCCCGGACGGTCGACAAGGGGTGTCTGAGAGCCATGGTTGGAGGGAAAACAAAGGACGTGGTAGTCTCGACGATTAGAGATCAACGGAACGAAGTGTCGATGAAAAAATAATTTCTACGGATATGAAAATCAAGTGACTTTCCGCTGGGAATCGATAAAATGCTTTGAAAATGAAACCCAATAAGATATTGAATAAAATAATTTGGACTGGAAAAGCCAGGAATTCGGAGACAGAATTTTACATATAAATATTCGTGTTAATATTTATGTGTGTATTTCAAAAATTGTTATTTGTATAGTAGATGTTGCGTGCAATATTATTAGCTAAAAAGGGTACATTTTCCCAACATCAATCGGTAAGATACCTACTTCAATGTAAATTAAATATTTCAAAAAGTTTACCAGAACAATCCACTTGAACTCATTCCAGGCATTATGAACTAACTAGTGTACTTGTTGCTCGATATTGAGCAATTTATTTTGGGTAGTTTTTACTGTATAGGCCCTACGCTTTTTATAATCAGTTCTTTAACCAATGCATCCTTCAAGTTTTAATCATAACCTCTTTGATATGAATAGACAGATGTCCACCTAGTGTGCTGTATTTTTTTGCAACAGCTGTTAAACTTGAAAATCTTTTAAATTATCTCATAAAATGCGGAAATTTAAACTTTAAGGGCTTCTAGGGCCCTTCCTTTTGGATAGATTTTTACCAAATTACTTTAGAAACAACTTCCCGCCGAGCTCTATTCAATGACACTAAAATCAGTAAAATCTGATGAAATAAAATCATACTGAGGAACGTTTGAGACCCATAAATCTTTAATTCAATTAAATTTCGTTTCTATTAAATCAATTTCATTTATGATTTTGGGGACATTACACTTTTATTTAACTGCGGCCTTGAAAGTCAACAAAGGTTTCGTGATATAAAGCCTATCTAACCTCACAGCAGCCAGCAATCAAAACTGACCATTTATCTGGCTTTGTAGAAATTCACCAGGGGATCCGTTATATCCGGATTTGGCGAAAGAACGGCGCGTGGCAATTAATTAAGGGCAAGTTGGGGCTCGAACCTCGCTTTTTGAGGGGGGAGGCAATTTTGGGAGGGAGAAGACAGCTTTACAATAGCCCCATGATAAACTGCAGTTCAACACAGCATTTGGAGGGTGGAATTGCGGCAGCGGGAAGTACACTGTACAGTCAGGTGCGGTGGTGGTGGACCGATGCGATGTTATGTTTCAACTGTGGCGGTATAGCACGGTTACATCCGTAATAGGAGGCTCAGAATTTGAAGTTTGGTGGAATTTGATAAAACGAAAGACTTACGGATTATAATAATTATCGCGTTTGAATGCAAGTTCAGTTTTTAGATGTCTAAAATGTATCCTAATTCTTTAACACAAGGGCTCGGTCCCGAAAAGTATATACTGAAAGAAAGTAAATTATGGAAAATAACAGTAGACTCCCGCTAATCCGACTTAACGGTGACGGTGGTGTCGGATTAGGGAAATTCGGAGTTTGTATGTTAAGATTATACTGAATATACGGTATTGTATGTTGAAATTGCCATGGAATGTGCGAATAAAACGTTAAAGGCGGTAACAATTTAAATCAAAGCACATAAATATACCTAATCCACTTTTTTAAATGCTCTTAAACTTCAAGTATTCGGATGTTACAAGATGAATAATGAAAACAACCAGAAACAAAAATTCTTTGATACGATTTCCACCACGCTAACATTCAACCGTCTCGAATCACACCTCCTGTTAGAAAAACAGCTGCTTTCTAACCGTTGAAAAACTGCGCAGCCGTGGAAACGACGGCGACGGCGACGCGAGCTGCAGTTGCAATCGAACCGAGCAAATCGAGCACAACATCGAGCCCAAACAATGGCGGTCAGTCCGGTCCCGGTACTGAGGTAGAGGTACTGCTGTTCGCGGAATGCCGGTGGACATGAGCGGGGACGGCGGTGGCGGAGTGGCGGCCGGCGGCGGGCAGAACCTGCTGGAGTTGTGAAGGGAATGATCAGTGATTCAGACGAGATGAGGCGACTGGTAAAAACATCATGTGTAGAGGGTTGCAGGATAGATAGACATAAATTAAACTAACAAGTGGAACAAGAGACTTATAGTGGAAAAATGGAGAAAAACTGTTGAGAAGAAGATAGAGAGGTGGAGGGAAAGATGGAGGGTTGTAAGGAAGAGCTAGAGACGAGATGAGGCGATTGGCAGGAGACTAAACCTGCTGGGGAGCTGGAGAGGTGGACGATAAGGTGTAGAGGGTGGCAGGATAGATAGAATCAAGTAACAAGTGGCACAAGGACACTCCCTTATAGTAGAAGAACGGAGAGAATCTGTTGAAAAGAAGATAGAGAGGTGGAGGGAATGGTCAGGGGATGAAAGTTGGTGGGCAAAATTGTCAATGGCTCAAGAGGAGATTCCCTTATAGTAAACCTTGAAACAAAATCCGCGAAGTAGGAGGTATAGGCGAGGATGGAATTTCCAAGGGTAGATGATTGCACGATGGATTTAGTCACCTTATTAGAAAACATGGTACAATCGAAGAATCCATTTAAGTAGTGGCCAAATGGCGGAGCTGGCTCAGTTCAATGACCTGTGAGGAATGTCAAGTTCATGACGTCATCATGGCGTCATGACCTTGACATTCCTCAGAGATCATTGAACTGAGCCAGATCCACCATTTGGCCACTACTCATTTAGTGAGAGCGCGGAGGAATACCGGTCCACAGATGTGGAGGGAAGAGCAACTATGCAAGAAAAGCTCTAGCAGCCAACAAGAAGTTACAAAGTATCCAATGGAGCATACAGTTAAGATCATCTCATTTTATTCTAAAAAGAGGTACCGGTATGTAGAAGATGGCTAGACTGACTGATATCGATTTGTTATAAAAGCACTTGTTGAGTACAACACCATTCACCAAATCCATTGTTGGCAAAGACTTTCTTACATTTTTCCGTCTTAAAATGCTTTAAAACACGTACCTAGATAGTTAACAAAAATCACTGCTGAAGTAAGGCAATTACAAAAGATTTCCTTGATATTAAACACCAGTAGATCTAAAGTTATTTACGTACATCTAGAAATCTGAAAAAGTTAGCAACTTTTCAGTATGTGCAAAACAAAGTGGAAGTAAATATGACTAAGAAACAACTAGACTCACATTGAAACAGGTTCTTCCAGGAGCCGCTGAGCACCCTAAGGCACTTGTTGAGCGCCCCCGACCCGAGCGGGGGCAGAGACAGGTCCAGCGGGGCGTCCTCCCCCACGATAGTCAGGTTGCCCTCGGAGTGACTCCGGCTCAGCGTCAACTTGCTCGCGCTCAACGGTCTGGTCAGCGAGTTGGTGTTGTACTTCTTCTTCTTCTTCTCCTCCTTCTCCTGGGTGATCGGCTTGACCTCCATGTCCTCCGAGGAGAGCACGATGATCTCGTCCTCCTCCACGGGGTCGCGGAAGGACCGGTAGGTGGAGGACATCAGCGGTTCCACGCTGGCTATCTTCTTCTCCCTCTTGGAAGACTTTTTGCCAGGCGTTGGCTCTATCGTGGCCACGACCTTCTTCTTGTTGGAAGGAGGGAGGGGCGGAGGCCCGAAACACGTGGTGGCCATTTTGTATGGAACTTCACGCGAAAGTTTGGTCACTCACTGCTGAAATCATTTTTTTGTTGTGGTTGGTGGTTTGTCGAGATATTGCTTTCAACTACGTTACTCTATGAGAAACCATTGTAAATTTTAACCGAATATTTAAAGATTTCGATGTTTGATTACTACATGTTATTTGATTGAGTAAATCAACTTTGATTGGATGCATTTTAGATCTAAAACATTACAAATATGAAGGTCGAGTGTGCTGGAATGTTTTCCCCTAACAAATCGACAAATTAGAGCCCTTTTCAACGAATATCCCTTAAAATGAATTTTAAATTATAATATCAGAAACAGTTTAGTTGTTTATAATCTCACAATTGTCGTTGTTAATTATCGGTATAATTATTCTTGTATAAACTATCTTTCAAAGTTTTGTTTAGCAACACCTATATAAAAATGAACCAGAAATTGTATCTTTAACAGATAATTAACGCAAACGCACTATAAAAGGAACAATTAATTAGGATCCGGGCACTCTCACAGAACAAGCCAAAACTTTTAAGTATTCCCAGCGCATTTCCGAATCCCCAAACCTTATTCTATCAGGCTCAAACAAACTAATTTCGCACCCCCTCCCTTCCCTATCAAATTATCCCAGCACCCCTGTTCACCCCAAATAAAACACTCTTCCACGTCTATTTAAGGCACACGGAGGGTAAATAGATTCTTTAAACAAATTTTAACAAATTAAATACATTTTTGCTGTACTGGAACCAAAGAAATGATTTACTTGAGGTATCAGAGAAAATGTGTTTCATATGAAAACGACAGGTGGAAAAAACGTTTTGTTTGTGTTATGTTTTATCAGTTTCCCAGTAGCAAACGAAACAAGGAACCAACAGTAACCGCAGTGTGGCGTGGCGGCGTGAGACCACTTGTTAATTAAATGACTAATTGAGTTCATGACAACTCGTTTGGTCAAAGACGCTGACGATAATTAGAGTCAACAACAATAAGCCCACGGCCTGGCAACAATGGGAATGTTGGCAATCATGCGTGACTTTGTTTGGACAGACTCGAAATTATCAAATAAAAATGAAACTCGGCTTTAGGTGTAATTTTTTATTTAAAACATAGAATTTGTTTCAGGGATTTTCTTATCTTACAACCCACAACTTGTTTACTTGTTGTGAAAAATAAATGGGCCGTTCACCATAAAAATATGCCTCATAAGAAGCTCTTGCTACAAATTTTATGAAAGTGGATAATCCATATAAGGTTTACAATGCGATTTCAAAGTTCTCCGAAGTTTATGTTAGTTAGGGGCCTGCGTTGTTCCCAAACATTATACGGTAGAGGTTAACTAAAGGCTGTTTTACTCAAAATCTCTTGACGTTTTTGTTGGAGTCTTTAGTTATTTGTGATGGGAAAATATTACTAAGGGCCGATTTTCCCACGCATATTTAACTTAAACTTAGTTTAGATCATTGTTAAACATGTTATGAACTTGGTTATCACGTTTGGTTTAAACTTTTGTGATCGCGACAAAAATTGAAATTGTCAAAACAATATTACGGTACACTTTTCATTTTTACGAATCAAAATGCAAAACCAAATTCGATATACTGTAGTCCTGTACAGTTTTGTTTAGTTTTCTCAATCTTTGATCGCAAAAAAGGCAATGTAGCACAAGCAACAAGGAAGAACCGACCCCTTCCCTCCACTGTGTAATGTAGAGGCTATGAACCAAATACTTATTTATGAAAGACACCGCCACGCCGAGAGGGGTGGGGTGGCGGGCACCCGTCGTTCAAAATATGACACCGCCACGAAAGGGTTGCCCCCCCCCCCCCAACAAAAAATAAATAACCAGATGACACGAGCCCGGAAGTTCCGAGAAACCCCCTTTTTCCACCCGTGCGCTGACACGCGAGTATGCCCTTATTTTTACCCCCCCCCCCCCCGGGCTAAGTTCTATATCACGATACCTTGCAAAACAACCACAATTCAATTAGTTCCCGTAGGAATTTTTATGATGAGTTAATTGCGCGCGACATTTTACCACGAAAGTAAGCTTGATGTTGACCAATTCACATACATGAACCTGATGGATGACAGTTACAATTGGGAATGCACGACTCAATACTGGTGCGTAGTAAATTTAAAGCAACGAGAGCCATTATTGCAAATATTTTAAGTAAATGTGAACGCGATAATTTATTGGTGGTAAAAGTGTGTAATTTTGCATTTATGTTGATTGGTCACTTCAATGATAACCTCATAAATATATCGAAAAGAGAATTCCAAAATTAGTGCTTTGGAGTGAGATAAATTCCGTTGATAACTGGCGCCCATACCTATTTGTATTTTTAAATAAAAATGTGAAAAAAGAACAAACTGAATATTCTCTTGTTAGTTAAATTTTTATATAAATTTCTTGGAACACTGAAGCGCTCTGGTAAATATTTTAAGATGAGTAGGTATGACTGAAGGGTGAATGTGATTGTGATGGATCAGATGAGGTGGAGCTTTGTTACTCACAAGTAGCAGCTAATTCATTTTGTACGATCATAATTAAAACCCCCAATGAAAACTAGGCAGTTTGGTCCAGTTACGACCCAACAAAATATTTCTAACTTTTCTCGATTGAACCGGCAACATTCAGGTTCAAGTTAGAGCTATGTAATCACTCAGCTCATTAAGAAAAAAATATTGTAAAGGTCGTTAAACGTTTAAATATGTCTTTATTTTTAATCCTTATTTTGGTTTAGAAAACTATTTATTATACAATTAGTCTACATCTAGTTTATTTTACTTTCATTTTACGATTAACTACTCAACTTCTACACTGAAATGACTATGCAGGTAACTGTATCCTGAAACGGTTCTCTAATTTTCAAATAAGACAAAAAGTTTTCGAAGCAACTCCGTCTCTCCCGTAAGGAGCGTGCAACCGTCTCTAAAGGCCAACGACATTCTAACCTTAGTCCCAAGAAAGGGATGATTGCTGGGGGGAGGGGGGGCGTAAAACGCTCATAAAGATCACAGCATGTGTTGGAATATAAGGAAGAGGGTGGGGGTAACGGGGGAGGGGTGGTCTTCTTGAATTACATTGTTAGTCAGCTGGTCTTTAACGCAGCTGGTGAAACATGATAATATTGACAACTGCGATATAAATAAACGGTATCAGTTAACTGACACATACTTTCTCCCAACAATATAAAAAAAGATGTTAAAAGCTTCAAACATTAATGTCTTGATGACTCAGTCGGATAGCTACCAGCTGAGCAGCGTGAGTTTGACCCTACGCGCGTCTGTGACTTTTAACAACGTACTGCGTTTACCGCTAAACGAAAAATTGAATTTTCTCCGCAACCACTTGACACAGAGAAAAAATTTAAAATACTGGATTATTTAGTTTTTTGAGCTTGATTTAATGGTGAAAAGTAAAATTTATTTCAAAATAACAGCTATTTTGAAAATCAAAAAAATTGATTTTTGAAACACTTATTACGCCATAACTTTTGAACGAGCATTTTCTCGGAGATGCGGGTGGTGCCATTTTATTCACAATTTTAAGCTTAATAAACCACAAAATTTTAATCAAAATCGTTAGAGCCGTGTTTGAGAAATTTGGATTTTTCACGATTTTTGAGGGTTTTTGGGGGCAAAACACCCTTAAAAATCAAAAATTCAAAAAAATGAAAAAAACGCCTGGAATTATCATGGGTTTGGACCTACGTACCAAATTTCACCAAAATCGGACCATTGGGGCATTCTGTAGCTCTGTATACATCCAGACACACACACACACACACACACAGACATCACTCGAAAACCACTTTTTTTGGACTCAGAGGGCACCAAAACGGATAAATTTACCAACAACTCAAATTTTAAAATTTTGGCGAAACCAATACTTTCTCAATATATACATTTATAGGGGGAAAGGGGGCTCCAAAATGGATATATACATCATCAAACTAATGGGGAGTGTTTTACGAAAACAATACTTTCTCCATATACTATGGTATAGGGGGAGAAAGTAAAAGGACATTTTTTATAATGAATTTAGAAATACACAGGCGTATAATTATGTAAGTTTATGTAATATGTAAGTCTATTAAAAAGGCGTTTTGGCATATTTCAAGGTATGAAAGAAGCGCCTAAATTGCTTTGATAGGTTCATTCGAAAATAAACTTTGAGCTAAAGATTAATGAGTCTTATTTAACGAACTTGGGTTCTACAGGTTCAGGTTGAAATTTTTAAATTTTCCTAGTATAAATTTGTTATTTGTTATACTATATATGTATTTCATAGTTTGTGTATTTTTTATGTAGTCCTACGTAACCGGGCGCTGACCGTACAAGAAGGTAGGCCTACTACAAAGTGTGACTTAATTAATTTTAAACATTACGTGGTCTTTCTTATAAAATACAATGTAAACAGACACAGTGCTAGTTTTCCAATTTCAACCGTTGGGATGGTTTACAAATTACTTTGGTCATATCAGGGCTTGTAACAGTTCTTGAAGTTAATAAGAATAAAAAAAATAACCAAAATGATAAAAAATTTACCAAAAATAACCTTGAATAAACCCAAAATGTCGCTAAAAATTCCAAAAACCGGCGTTTTATCGGGATATTCAATATATTAGGCCTATATACGCAATAAAAATGTTTAAGGATAAATCTAAACTAGTTAGGCCTAAGTATTCATCTACTAAAGCAATAGTATTTATAAAAAATTTAAATAGAAAAATCCTCCCCGATCCATTTTTTTTACTTTTTTAAATATTTTCATTTTTTAAACATTTATTTAGTTTTTACAAGCTTCATCCTAATCGATCAATAAAAACCTAACTGCTCTAAAAAATAAAAAAATAACCAATATCCCAACAACAAAAAATAAAAAAATAACCAAAATCTCAACAACAAAAAATAAAAAATTACCAAATTCCAAAAAATAACAAAAAAAAAATAACCAAGAGCAAAAAAATAACAAAAAAATTAAAAATAAACTGTTACAAGCCCTGTCATATGATTCAGGATGGACACAGTTTCCAAGAGGGTTAAGTAAAGGGGAACGGCTTAACCACCCCTGGGACGAACTTTTCACAAATTTTAACCGTCAAAATATTTAAAACATACTTGTCATCCATAGCTAATGATTTACACAGTCTATATTCAGAAATAAACATAGGGCCTAGTGTTCGCCCCGTGTTATATTCTATCCATTTGACGAGGCTGATGGCATGTAAATGTTGTATATAGTCAAAAAAGTTCTTGATTCTTGATTCCTTCACCAGTATTAAATACCATCTGACATATGTGACCTCCGCTGCCAACAGGTGTTGCCTATGTGAGTGTACGACAGACAGCTGGCCGCGGGATAAACAAACACACGGATAATGTTTGTTTGATTTCCAAAATGTCGGCCCAAGGGGAGTTTGTCTCCCGAAATGACGGCGCGTTTGGGTTTCGGTTCTAAATTGAAAGCCTCCGTAACACATCTCAATTAGGAATGTATCACATGGATTCGAGATTTATGCGAGTTTTGGGTCCAAAACTTTGGCTTCTATCCTGCTAATTGTTTGAATCACATTTACGCGATCAAAAATATTTAAAGACCAAGTGTCAGAAGTATAAAGAAAAAATTAGTAAGTAAATCGACGTGAATTGCTTGTAAATAATGTAAATAGCCAGATAAAATATGAGCAAACAAAAATCCATTTAAAGTCAGGCCATTACAGTGCTATCTTAAAACACATCCTAACGTTCACACAAACAGACAATCGTTCTTAAAATGTTAACATCAAAGATGACAAACAATGTACACAAAAACATTTAAAAAAGTAAATAAAACCTCTTTCTCGATAGCATGTTGCAGGAGGGAGTAATAAATCTTATATTTTTGCAATAACCTTTGCGCTAAATGTCTAGTAAAACATATCACTACATACTATTAAGAATACAATTTATCTAGCCTAGAGGAACAAAAATTAGACAGTTAATAAAAAATTAGTAATATAAAAATTAATAAATTTGTTTAAATAACATTTAATTTAAAACTTTGCTTTCAGACTTTCGAAAGCTAAAATTCAAGTCTTAAAAAATGTATTGATTAAAAAAATAAATTTAAGATAAAAACATGTGTAGCCAATCAACCTAACAAAATTTGTTATAACAACCATTGGATATCAACAATGTACACAAACTATATCCCCCCACCCACAACCCGACCTTCACACCACAATGTAAACAAACCTTCGTGGACACCTGACACTCAAAAAACCACCAACCACAACAATTGCGCACTGGTAATTCAGTTTTCACCCGGCTCGTCACACATTCGGGCGAACAAACGAAAAGTACCCGGGGCGAAATCGGTTTTGATCGATAAAACAAAACAGATGCGAAATTGAGGTTAGGTCATCGCGAACCGCCACGGCACACTCGATCACTTCGTTGTTGACTCGCCGGCCGTCGACGCGCCACTGCCGCTCGCCACGGCCACCGCTATTGAACCGAACATAACCTCAACGCCGCAGCCTCCGCGATCGCTTGTCTCCGAGCGGTCGGCCAATCGTGGGGTCGCTCGTGGACAACAATGGAGGCGAGGAGTTTAAAACTAGTTTGGGGTCACCTGATTTGGTAAACAAATTATTGTGCATTTAAGTAATAGCTTTGAATCCTTTCCATTTTTCTCCTTTTTAGGGTAGGTCGTAAAATAACTAACTAATAATGTTATTTTAACACGATTGTAATCAATACACGTGAAATCGACTGTTTTTCTCAATCAAACTGTACTTTGAAATTTGAATCACAGTATCGGAGATTTGGCTTATTTAGGTCTACTGATCTACTTCAGTGTGACTTTTTCCACGTAAGCACAATTGACGTCAAAACACGTGAATAGTTTCTTGGTCAAAATGTAGGCCTACTTTGAAACATGTTCTTAGCATCGCAAATTTGGCTTATTTTTTAAGTCTACTTAATTTGACCCTTCGCCAAACTTCCTATAATGTTATCAGGTTTTTTATCTACTGAACCAATATTACTTTTGTAGTTCTTATCTACTATCACGTTTTATAATGAATTTTATTGGTTCTCTATTGGTTGAAGTAGAAGTGGCATGCATGTTAATTTAATTTTCACACATGAAATGAACTTGAATAATGCAAAAATTGTAGAATTGGCTTCTAAATCAAGGGTTAATATTTAAATATCCGCCTCCCTTTCCACACCACAAGTTAAATATATCTTAATAAAATACGTGTTCCTCCTTGAAGTTTCTGGCCTGATAGGGAAAAAATTAATTGAAAACTAAAGATAAAGGGATTACAAAATTATAAAGGCAAAAATTCCTAGTTTTAGATAACAAATTTGCAAAACTGAGTGACGAATAATCCCAAATGCGCTTAGACTTCCCATTAGATAATCTTCAAATCCACGCTTACCGTTACGATAACCCCCTAGAATTCGCCAAATCCTCCAGGACTTCCCTGGAAGCCAAATTTCGACTTCTCTCCAGGACACTGCGCGATTCGTCACATCACAGAGTGGAGCGAAAGCGAGTCAAATCGTCAAATCGAGTGAAGCGGAGTGAAGATGGAAACCGTAAACCCCAGCTGAACCAATGCTGGCGAATGGCTACCGTAGTTACAACAATGAAGGGTGCTGAGATGGCGCTTTCTGCGGCGATTCATGCAATAGTAAATTAATCACAAGTAACGTAGTTGGTTGTTAAAATTATGTGATTTAGTGTGAGTTGTATCTTATAGTTGAGGCTTTGAAGTGAAATGCTATATTTAAAAAAGATATATTTTGATTTGTTAATTTGATTTGTTGCACAGTGCATGAATAGGTAATTTTCAAGGTCTTGCAAAAAAAAGGGAGGGTTTCAAACACAGCTAGGTCATAGGCCATAGTAACAGTAGATGGTTTTACTACCCCTCTTCAATACCGAGAAGGTTTTGAAGTTGGAGAGCAAATAGTGGGGATTGTCTACTTCATGAAAGTAAAAATTTAGTTTCGCCATCTAAATAAAAACTAAAGAAAATTACCCTATGTACTTAAATCAACCAAGTCACACCGAAGTAGACTTCCCATCATATTGGTCTCACAGTGTACCAACTGTGCGTATACTTAAATTAACATAATTTTTTTTAAATATCGTTTTGGAAGTATACTTTTTCCTAACGATGTATAATAGTTAAAACGGTAGGCTAAATATTAAGTGGCATTGTAAAATCTTGTTTGTTAAAATATAGAAATAAATTTAAATATAATTTACGTGTTTTAATCATGAATGCGGAATGCGAAGCAGGCGGCCTGAAAGTTTTAAAAATACAATTTCCCGCTTACTTTACTAAACACCTCCAAAGTTTAGTGTTTTAAGAAAATTAAATGCAAAATACTGATAAAAGCGCTCAAAGGGGGAAAATCCAAACCGGAAATTGCGAAAACGCACGAATAATTTGCCGGCAGGTGTAAAGAAGTTGGCGGACAAAATCAGTTGGAATGTGTCCAGATTTGGGGATGCTGGGAGAGTTGGAGCGGGTAGTCGACCATTTAGGGAAGATATAGAGAGTTGTGGGGGGGGGGGGCGATGTCTCGGCCAGAACAATAATCTGCCCTCCCCCGTCTACCTGCGACCAGGGGTGCCAACTGAGTGTGAGAAACACCCTAAAGTTCCCTCAAAAAATATTGGGAAATAAAAAAGTGTCAATTATCTTGTATGGAAAAATTTGTTTAGGGATTCTTGTGTGTTGTGTTCGTACGTCTATAGAAATTATTTTTCAGGAATTTTATGGCATTATTCTAGTTTGGTTAATTATAATTGATCGTTGCTAGGCGGGTTTGAAATTTAAGAATCAACTTTTTTTTCTAGACCTATATGCATTGAATTGTGGCTACAGCCGCCAAAGAAAAGATATTATGTAAAATATCGCTAACGGTTCAAGAAAAATCGATTGTTCATTAATCGCACCATATTAGTGTGTTCAATGGTCTAATAGTTCATTTTGATACATCATATTCATCGTATATACTTGACGTTTTGTATTGGTTAGGTTCAAGAAACAGATGAAAGAATACGAGTTTAGAAATTTCAGGATAAAACGTTTAAGTAAATGATCACAATAAGAGCTGCTTAAAGCAAAAACAGACTACAAAGAGTGCTACCAGTTCAAAATACTTTCTTACAGTTAAACTATGGCACTTTCTTCCTAACAAAAACGACAGCTAGGAATTTTCACAAAACGAAAAATCGTATAAAAGCTTGAATAACGATCTGTTGTCTACTTTTTAACATTGATAATGACTCGACTCAAAAAATTAAAAGCGTATAAAGATCTAAACAATCAATAGATCCATGGACTGCAGGACGAAGTCCATATGGACTGCAGGATGAGGCACAGCCTACAAGGTACCTCCAGCAGACATTACCGCCCCCGCCTAGTTCTCAACACCTCCGCTGGATAACACCAGGTGAATGCTAATGCTACACTCTGATTGTCTATTGTTACTGTTATTGTTGTTGTTTTATTGTTGTTATTGTTCCCGGCTCGTTGTTTGTGAACGCTTTGTCTATCGTCATTACGGTTCGTTCACCGTATACGAGAATCGAAGTGGGGGGAAGATTATATAGTTCAGGAGTTATTGTTTGATACGGTGAAAAAAATGTGTTAGGCTCTACCTTGTGGATTTTGAGTGAGAATTAGAATATAAACGGTTGATCTACAGTACAACATCTTTAGAGATTACAAGAAAACATTTAAGTCTATCCTTTAGGGCCATTTGCACCATTCTGGTTTAAACCTGATCTGAAGTTTAAACCTAAGTTTAACCTAAATGTCAGTTGCGCATGCATAGTTTAAACTTACATCTCCAGCTGATTTCAACTGAATTAATGTAGACTAGGGGTACCTGTGCAGCGCAATGCGCTGCATATTTCAGAGTGCTTGGTTTACACCAACAACCGTCACTTTTCCTAGTTCAGACCTGTTTAAAAATTCATGCCCAAATTTAGACTTTTGCTTTAATTTTTGTAGACTAAACTTGTTGTTGTTGTTTTGATACCAATATGGCAACCAGAAAGAGCTAATTTTAATATTCAAATGTGGTTTTTTGTACACGAGAGGGAATTTTTTCTGGGGTTAAGGCTGTTACTAAATTTATTTTTGTGTCAAAATATGAATAAATCCAAAGTTCAAGCTAAATCCATCCGCTACATGTGCAATGCAATATCGCAGTAGACACTCCTCCTATAATATTGTGGAATTGTGTTGACATTTCAGACAATTTTTTGTATTCGTCTTTTAACATGTGTTGTCTGCTTACTATCAGCATCTGTTTTATTAAAAAATTCAATGAAAATTAATTAATTCCCCATATTACTTTTATCGACAAAAACCAACTTTAAGGGTTTCCCGTACCCTTCAGAATAAAATATAAAAAATCTTAAACCTTTTTGAAAACTACAAACTGAGGCGAATTTATTGACACCTTAAACGTTAAATTTGGTCCAG
Organism: Neoaliturus tenellus; assembly: GCA_030545055.2. Classification (NCBI taxonomy): domain Eukaryota; kingdom Metazoa; phylum Arthropoda; class Insecta; order Hemiptera; family Cicadellidae; genus Neoaliturus; species Neoaliturus tenellus. The sequence goes on from CM061534.1 coordinate 19,564,062, forward strand.
AAATCAGGGATGATTTGTGTTAACCTTGCTCCAAGGTAATTTACCGTGAGTTTCTTTGAATAAAAATTAATATTTCATCAATCGATCTTCATTACTAATTCTCCAACTTCCCAATGTGATAGTGTTGAGATTTATGGTAGTTGTTCTTTTAGGTCTAAATTATCTAGGATTACGTAATGGTTCTTATGCCAATTTGTTCTTGAGCCTCTGCCTAAAAACTCCTATAAAATTTAGAATAAATTCACAGATGTTGGATCTAGATAGTTCATCACACAAAAAACGTAAATTACAACAAAAGGAAAATCAATATTTAATTAGTACTCTCTGGTCCTGTATGAGCTATGCAGCACTAACTGCAACTGTTTTTGTAGTTAAGTACTGTATGAGTTAGTAGCCAACATAGTGAATAAGTCCACACTATTACTATTTATAACAACTAAAACCTCTTTAACTTAACTTTCCATGGCATTACAGAATTTAAATAAAGAAATCACAAAAATTAAGAAAATCTACAACTTTGATGGTGTGGTCCATTTTTGTTTGATGTGGCATTTATATTTTGGTTAAAATTTCATTTTATACAAACAGTTTTTGCAATAAGCTTGTTATCTATACTGGAAGTAAAATACTTTTAAATGTTGTCTCAGGTGTTTTAACAAGTTCTGCATACATTCTGCATTAAATTTTAAATTTAAAATAAAATTAAATAGGTAATTTTAAATGGGTTACCTGTTTCACAGTAAACAGGTTAACACAGTACACACACAGTACTGTTTCACACAACACTGTGTGTACTGTTTCACAGTAAACAGGCATTTTGAAAAGGAACCTATGTACACAGATTTAGTGTTTTAATTTATGTTAACCAATTTTTTCCATACAATAGACACTCCTTGAATTAAAGTATGTAATTGTGTTGATATTTCAGTACCAGTAGTTCAACTGCTTATATTCAGCTAGCTTTTAACATGTGTTTGTTTGTCTTATTATCAACAGCTGTTTTATTTTGCAATTTAATAACAACTAGAGATCGCCCACTGGTCGAAATTCGACCAAAAATTCAATTGATGTTGAGGAAAATAATTTTAAAATGTTCTATACATGAAACATCTGTTCTTCCTTATTTGCTAGCATTTGTTATTACAACAGCTGTCTTATGAGTCAACTAATTATCCTTCTCCCATAAGATTAACATTGAAACTTTGAAAGCTTGTAGGGCGTAGCCCCATGGGCTGATGTGAATTAAAACGTGATTCTGCTCATCTACAGCACAATACCTTTCTAACGGTATGCGCGGATTTCTCCTACGATGCACACAAGCTGAGAAAAAAGGAGGAAATGAAACATGCTTGCCTATTAATATATAGATTGTTCCCCATGTTAATCTTATGGACAAAAAATGAACTTTGAGGGGTTCCCGTGAGCTTCAGAATTAAAATATCAAAAATCTAAAACCTTATTGCAAAACTACGAACTGAGACCATTCTTTTGACACCTCAAACTTTAAAATTGGTCCAGAAATAAGGGAGGAGTAGTGTTAACAAAAAAGGGGCATCACGTATTATATATATAGATTATATTTAATCCGGTTTATCATTTATTTGTGCAAATGGACCTTAAAATAAAATTAAAATCCTTTGGTCAGGTTGGTAAAGTTATTTAGCTTGGAAAGCATAGGCCTAGTATCACAAAATGAGGAATCGTCAAACCTGCGGTACAGTTACGATCACATTATCCTAACGAGCATCGTGTATTGAAAGTTATTGACTTCAATACAAGTTTCCAGCTGAGGTACCACATTAGGTTCCTAATTGAAGCTGCAGTCTACAGTAGGCCTTCATCCTTCCGGAGATTATTGCATCTAACCAAGCTGTAATATCACTTGCATATTACAATATCAGACTGCTAGCAGTTAATGTACAAGCTGAGATTCCACTTGTAAGCTAAAAGCTAGCTGATGGAACCTGCAATATCTATTTCAAACTGTAATATCACGTGCAAGCTAAAGTAGTATCAGTTCAAGCAATAAAACAATAGGCTTTCATAACAGTTGCAATAATATTAGCAGCAAGCAGCAAAATCAAAATCACTTCCAGACTTCAATACCAATATATAAGAACCTACAAAACGAGTTGCAAAAAGAAATTCCAGTTACAAGCAAGCTGCAATATGAAACTCTGACAACGCTTGCGCTCTGCAAAAAACTTATTACTAGTTGCAAAATTTAGTAACAGCAAGTCGGTAGTTGCAAGTTTAAGCAAAAGCAAGTCGCAAGTTTAAGCACAGCAAGTCGCAAGTCGTAATCACTTTCAATCTCCGACAACTCTTACGTTTTGCAACAAGTTATCAGTTGCAAGTTTGAGAAAGAGTAAGTCGCAAGTTGCAAGTGGCAGTGTGTCAGGTGATCGGATTGGAAAGCGGGTGAGATGTCGCGGATCTCCTTATGGGGACGGTCGGGCCCGCTGCCAGCGCGGGGCTTGAGTAACGCGGTTCTCCGTAGACACGGACGGACGAACCTGGTACAGTACCTGGAGCCAGTGGCACCTCTAGTGGCGGTGGCGAGAACGGTTCCCGACATAAACCTTTCAAGTAAAAAATGAATTTTCTTTAGGTCACGGAAATCTTTATGGTCGGAAATACTCTTCGTTCATTCTTCAGATAACAAGGTTGGCCATTCATCGTTTAAATTTACGCAACTTATTTTATAATTGTGGTGGGTGGAGTAATTGGACGCTTTATTCAGGGTATGAAAGGTAATATTTGGTTCTAAAAACAGAGGAAAATTGACAAGACCATACAAATACGAGTGGAGAATCACAAAGTGCATTCACTGTGGCAAATAAAATTTTTAACGCATTTTACGGAAAGAGCAAATTTATATAGAATATGGCATATTGGTAGTGGCAATACAGAAAAAAGGCATTTTTACTTAAAACTTTCTGAAAAATAACATATGAAAAAATTTACATAATTTCATGTAATGTACCATTATTGTTGACCAATCCAGCAAAAAAATTAGTATATTTCGTCACTAGTCCGGAAAGTGGTCGTTATCGGTGCAAGATCGAGTTTCAAGTACGAGGCGAAGCCGAGTAGGTTGAATTGGATCGAGCACCGATATACCACTTTCGGACGAGTTACGAACAGTACTATTCACACTACCACCTTTACTAAATTTACAGTTTGGATAAAAATTTAAATTTTAACCTATATACCCCCTCTTACGTTGTTATTTGTTTATCTTGTATTTGAACTATTTACAGCTGTTATTAAAAATAAAAATAAATTAACTTGTTTGTTACGCTAATAAACAAAACCACTGTCCCGAAAACCACTGTTTCGCGGTCTAGTCCCGAAAACTTTGTTTACCAACACGTTTATCCAACCCACCGTGAATCAACTAGTTTCGAACATAGCTTACCGTTCCGAAAACAACGTTTATCGCAATGGTATGATGAAAACTACTTAAAGAGCAATTTCGTGTGTATATGAATTTATTTCAACGATTCAGTCAAGAGGTCTCGCCATGCATTAGAATCGTGTACCATAAAACAATTAGTTTTGTTGTTTTAAAAGCATGAGGATTTATCAAAGAATATATTTTAACAATGCACTGTTATAACTTAAGACGAACCTTATAAGATACAGAACACTGAGAAACGAATTGTTTAAAGGAAAGCTCTCAGTGGAAGCAATCCAGATCAATTACAATGTCTGCAGGGTGGCTTTGATTTTTCAACAGCGCCGACAATTAGAGGCCATTTGCATTATGCGGGCTGAGAATCAGCCTCTAGCAGAACACGAGCTGTGACTGTGAGACGCTGTAGAGGGATGGAGGAGGGTGGAATAACTGAACGTTGACCGAGGTCTTACAACGTATCACGGTGAGGGGGGGGGGGCGACGGAAATAAATAATCGGCGAGGAACCTCAAGCTCGGAAAAGTAAACAAATTATAATAGTTGCAGTAAAGGGACACGATGATATAGAATGATTGCCTTAACCTGTGATGGCTGTTTATACCTCTAATAATCACAGTAGAGCGACGAAGTTGCATACTATTTTTGATCCCATATGGTTACCAATTTGAATATAATAGTGAAGTATACTAGAGGGCAAGATAATCTTTATCTGTATCTAAAGCAGTAAAGCTCTCTAATACAAACCTATTTAATGTGTGACTATTAATATTACTAACACAATTTTGTTTTAGGAATTCAAATATTTCTTTAAAGTTTAAAAAATATCTTTTGTTGCGTGACATGTGTTGAACATGTGTCGATGAGATATACCTATGATGTTTCGAAAGGTTATATTAGTATGAAATAAAATTATACTTATATATCCCGACAGTAGTTATATTTCAACTATTGGTCTAACTAAACTTAGACAGGTATAAATTAGACGATATAGCCAAATTGAAATACTAGGTGATTTAACGATAGTCAATAATTTTCTAGTAATCCATGGTCGACAATAGTTTTAAGGATTTGATGATCGCTGAAACTACAATTATATTAATAATGTACCTAACTTTATGGCTAACTATAGTAAAAATTTTGTTCACATTAAAGAACAGAATACTTTTAAATCACATAAATTAAACAAAAATATGATCATTTTTGTTTCAACCTTGTTACACACACCTATACAATAACAAACAATACCAAGAATAAATTTTTGTCAAAGGTTTGGGCTCGTGTGACCCATCTAAAGCCTGCTCATAACCCGCCCTCGTGATAAAAAATGGATTGAATAATCCAGCAGACTGGCACCTAGTCACGTGACTGACTTGAATGCATCGTGAATTACCATATCAGTGTGGCGGTACCCCGGCCACAGCGGCAGCGCGGCGGTACTGTGTTGGGCTGGGGCGATTAGAGAGGTGAGGTGGTACCGCAGTTAAAACTGACTGGAGGGTAAAATAACACTCGCTTATTTGTTTGTTTGGTTTAACTTAGAAAATAGGACTACTTGTTTACTCACAACTATAGAAGGTGTTGAAACCGCTAACATACCTGGAAACAAGAAAGCAGTAAGTTAAGGTTAAAAATATATAAATGGGCAATACTGTATATAGCAATTCAATATACAGGACACTATCTAAAATCGACATAATAAAAAAATAAAAATTTGTATAGGCTACCCAATCTAAAGGTGTATAAAGTTTGGACGAATCCGACTTGTTCTTTGTCATGGTAAAAACAACGAAAAAGTGGCAGACTATTAGTGGCCCTGAACTGGATACTAAAATTTTCGCTTGGTTAGAAAAAAATTGCATGTAACAACAGAGGAGCAATACATGTATCACTTCTCTGTGCTTGACAGGTATGCCAACGGATAAGATAAAGAGTCTTCAGTGCGCCATCTAGGATTTTTATTCTTTTAAGACTAATTGATAAATTTGAAACGTCGCTACAACTTTCAAAATGGTCAAAATAGATTCTTCTTTACGTCTGTTTAAAGGAAATTTTAATACGTATGAAACTATAAAATCAAAAGGTTTAAGTTATTGATTGATTGTTTGATTAATAAACAACAAAGTATTCTCAACATATTTTTGTTCGGAAATGAACGCGAATTTTTATGGTTAAATCTCATAAATCGCTCTATCGTAATTTTTATTTCAGAGTCCCCTACATATTATAATTTCCTGTAAAATGACATACAAATTAATCATTTTCTACCAATATTTAAGACGCAGAGGAAGTATCAAATTTATCATTGGTATATTGTGGCAATAAAAATCAAAGGCTGTGGGTACTGCAGACCCTCAATAAAATTATTTCTGAAACCCAATTTTCATCAAATTTATTTGGTTAGCAGTTTACACGAATTATAATATTTTCATTCAAACAATAAAATTCCACACCGTATTTTATGTGAATCAAAATGATATTTTTTACTTGTTTAGACCCTTAGTAAAATTATTGCTGGGGCAACCAAAATTTCATCAAATTTAATTAGGTATCAGTTTACGCGATTTAATTATAATATTTTCATTCAAACAATAAAATTATATTGGGTATTTTATGTGAATCAAAATGACATGTTTGACTTGATTAAATAATCAGCTTAACCTTGTATTTAAAAAAATAAAAATAAATGTTTTGTTACAAAACTTAATTTACAACACCTAAAACTACCACCCACACCTACATGTGACAAATAAAGCAATTTAAAATGAAACAAAAACTAATTTCAGTAAATTTATCATAAGAACACAAACCACCTTGAAAGAAACAACGCAGGTCGTATGCAAGAATATGTATATGAATATCGGGGGCGGCGAAGTGGCGGATATTCTGTAGCGCATAATCAACCGCATATTATATTCTGTCCGCCGCTGCCGTGATGGCGGTGCACTGCGGTACACTCTCCCTGTTACCTGATTGGCGCCACTATTCTTTCTTTTCGACATTTAATTATTTTAGTTAAATGTAAATAAAGTTAAAAATAAATAGAACAAAATACTATTGTAATACCTCTTCAACAACAGAATTGAGGCTAATTTAATGGAACTTTAAACGAACGTCAAATCTATAGTCTGAAATAGGCACTGTTCGTACAGGCAATTTTTTTCTGTCCTAGGATTTTTTATTTTTGTTTCATACGGGGTTTTAGCCAACATAAGGAATAGATTGGAGCTGGTCCCACGACTGGGAAAATACTACAGTTTCTGCCCAACAAATGACCATATTCATGGACTATGGACATACGTTATAGCTACTAGATAGAACAAAACTTATCTGATAACTGTAGTAAACCCATTTGATACATTTTCAACCTGCTATTTATTAAATATAGAGTGCAACACCATTTGACCTGCTGAGTGAGTGGAGCGAACGAGTTTTACAAGTTTATCGAGCAATATGTAGGTTCCCAGAGATAGCCTAAACAAAAAAAGATTTTAATCAAATTAAATGGGCTAAAACCTACAGTCTATGATAAAATATTTTCCCATTTAGCTAATACCATTTTAGAACGTTCATTTTAAAAAGATAATCTTACTGTATGGCATATTGTGTTTATAACTCAAATGAAAAAAAAAATACTAAGCGTTCTTGTAATAAATGCAAACCAATGAAAAATTCTCGTTAAATTTCTTGTGTAGCCTATGATATTTTTCTAGCATAATAAAATCTTAGATTTTCATTGAAGTTATGAATTATCTAAATATCTAAAAACCCTTCCATAAAAATACCACGGTTAAAACAGTATATTGTATAAGTTATTGAATATTGAATTACATGTTTTGAAAAATATAGGGCAACTGTTTGTTGAGAAAAGAAATTATTCAGTTCTGTTGCTAATTTATCTGTAGGCTTTACAAAAACATTCAAAATTCATTATAACTACAGTTTTTGAAAATATGGTAAAAGAAAAAAATTCCAAACGCAATACCGACTGCATTGCGGACTCCTTACGAAGTTGGCGGGAGTTAGGATGCGGAACCGGGCATAAATCTGTCGTCTGCACACCGCGAGTCCGCCGCGCCGACCCGGGGCGGACCAACGTCATATTGCGAGAGAAATAAGAGTGAGGAGGGATTACTACAGAATGGGCGGTCCTTCCAGAGAACATCTATCTGGGAAAAAACTTTAGAAATCGTTTGGGGAAAAAATTCTTAACTACGATTAAATTGATAAATATATTATTTTGTAAGTATATACTAATTAAATAGAAAACTGGATTTGAAAGAGTTTTTTTTTTTTTTTTTTTTATTTTATTAAATGCAACAAATGTGACACTGTCTAGATATCCTACGGACGGGAACGCCTTCAAATAACAACGGTATGCAATACCCGCACGACAAGCGCGTAGCTATATTGCATTTGACGTTTTGAAGGGGCCCCACCATTTTACAACGTGTCAGTAATTTGGATGAAACAACATAGTATACGTTATTTAAAATTTCTGACTGAGTAGAAGATAGACTGTAATTATTTTAATTTAACCTAGAGTTTTTGTGATTTTCATTGACAGATAAAGTTTTAGGGGCCTATATAAATTTCTGAAAGATACCATTGTAATATAACACAATTTTAATTTAACTAGTGAAATTTTCCAATAACCTATTAGGACTCACCACATTTTTATATCAAAATTTATATATAATTATGAAAGAATTATATAAATAAAAACTGTGAAATTGGAAAAACAAACTCACTTTAAAATACGTACTACAGAACCCGTCACCTTGGATTAGACTAATGTTAAATTTGAAACATCCACTACACCTTTAATGTAGGTCGAAAAATATTCATCTTTATGCCACCTTTAAGGAAATTTTAATATTTAGCGCACTATGAAATAAAAATCACGATAATAGAGTGACTTAAAATTAAATTACTGAAAAAAACGCGTCCATCTTAAAAAATGTAATTTTGTATTAATAAAAAAATCAATTATATATAAAACTTCTGATTTCTTAGTCAACTAAATATTAAAATATCCTTTACAATGACATAAAGATGATTCTTTTACGACCAATATAATAGTAAAGGTGTACCGGACGTTTAAATTTAACATTAGTCTTTAGGGAATGAAAATCACATCAGATGGCGGATTCTGCAGACACTTAATTTGTTAACACTATAAAATATAATTTGAAAAAACTTAAAGTCGGAAACGTCCCTTACACCTAACAAGAGTAGAAAAAGCATCGATACTGTATAAAAATATACTGACGATTGATTTTAAGACTAAAATAAATAAATGTGTAAATAAGGGTGGTGATTGAAAAAAATCTCTGTGATTCAATTGGTTATTTTTCCCACCATGCCGGTGAAAACTGTTCTCCTTAAGTTTCATATTCACCTTTGGGCCAGTAGCCCATTGTTGCGCAGTCGGCAATGTTAACCATACGGCTTTTATGCTAAAACATGGTATTTTATTCCCCTGTTTCGGACGCCGTTTTTCAACCGATTTTCTTTAAACTTTGTAAGGGTTTAGTTGAATAGTTATATTAAGCTCCTCATACATCGAAATTTTGAAAATTTAACAAATATTACTAAGGGAAATTGAGTAATTTGCAACGTCACATAGAGAGTAATAATTGTTAAATTTACAAAATTTCGAGGTATGAGGGGCTTAATATAACTATTCAACTAAACACTTACCAAGTTTAAAGAAAATCTGTTGAAAAACGGCGTTCGAAACTGGGGAATAAAATACGGTACCATGTTTTGCATTGAAAGCCGTATGGTTAATATTGCCGACTGCGCAACAATGGGCTACTGGCCCAGGGGTGAAGATGACTCTTCTTAATATACTCGCACCAAACATTCAATTGCTACATCGCTCCATACTCCATATCGCTGCTTCCTGGCTTCCTGTATTCGGCAGGCGGATCGCGGGTGTGTTCAGGGTGCAGGGCGTGGCCCGCAGGTTCGCGTGTATGTCGACTACCGGTAATGGGTGTTACCGGTTGTAATGTGATTGCACGGTAAAATACTGCATCAACCACGGTAAATCGCCAGCCACTAGGAAGGGGGCTATCGCAAAATGAAGTTTAATATTAATTAGCTATATATTTGTGTATTAATAGCGTAAAGTGCGTCACTGCCACTCGAGATTTGTAGATGGCCGCAAGAAGCGTCAAACAATTCATGAGCGGCAATGACTATTTGCACTCGTAATACACAAAAGATTTTTCCTACCAACATAATTGCAACAGATTAAATGTTTTGTTGTATACAAAATGTCATTTCGATTATGTTTGATTTGTTTCTGTTAGAACACACAGTTAACTATCAAACATAACCTCAAACTAAAAAAGAAGCAATTACTAAACGACAACAATGACCAACAGCTGTGGCATGGTTTGTTTATATATATATATATATATATCGTATGGCTCATTCAGCCAGCCACCATGGTTTAAGAATAATAAAATAAATTCTGCGGTGCAGAGCACCTGAGTCAGTATAAGTAAAAATCTAAACACTAAAATTAAAAAAAAAAAATAGATCTCTCTTTATAGAGCTAAATCCAGGGCGCTAAGCCATTGCAGCCCAGCTTCACTTGAGCTATGCAGACCGGCCAATCCTTCGGGGAAGGCACTCAGTGGGCACTCTTCGACTATGTGTTCCATAGTTTGATACTCTGCTCCGCAGTCGCATGACTGGTCTTGTGTCATTCCCCATTTGTGCTTCCAATAATTACATCCTCCCACTCCAGTGCGGAAACGATTGAGTATAGTCCACTGCTTCCGAGGAAGATTCATACCACCTACCGCTACGGTAGGGTCATCTATGAAGAAGTGGTTCCGACCTTGAAAAGCGTCCCAGGAGGAAGTCCAGTTTGTACGGATGGTGAAGTTGGAGTCCATCAACTGGGAGGCTGTTCGTAGAGGTGGTTTTCGGGACCTCAATCGGCCCGCATTCTGGGGTAGGTAATCATGGATGGGCAGCTGTGGAGCAGATAAGATCTTTGTGTATTCCCTAATGAGTGCATCCCTTCGTCTTATTTCAGGAGGAGCGATATTACACAGCACCGGGAGCCAGGGTACAGGAGTTGCCATGAGTGTACCACTAATGGCTCTCATGGTCCTGTTTAGCTGGACGTCGATCTCTCTAACGTACACACTATTTAACCACACGGGAGCACAGTACTCAGCAGTTGAATATACCAATGATAGAGCAGTTGTTCGCAGAACTTGTGCGTTAGCTCCCCATGTGGAGCCAGCAAGGTGATGGACAATGTTAGTCCTGGTTCTCACCTTAGCTGCCGTTTTTTGTTAAGTGGCTTTTAAACGTGAGAGACCGATCTAAAGTGACTCCCAGATACTGTGGGTGGTCATTATGTTTCAAATCAACACCGTTGAATACGATTTTAAGCTTTTGGTTGGCCAGTCTATTATTCAAGTGGAAGCAAGCAACCTCAGTTTATGTTGGGTTTGGATTTAGCTTCCAGGCTTCAAAATATTCACCGAGGGTCGTGAGGTCATTTGTTAGTGTTTCCTCAGCTTGTCGAAAATGCTGGTGTTGATATGCCAATGCAATATCATCTGCATATATAAACTTTAAGGACCGAGTTACAGGAATGTCGGCAGTATACACATTAAAGAGCAGTTGGGCGAGCACTGACCCTTGTGGCAGGCCATCCTTTAGTTGCCTAAACGTACTTTCTCTGCGTCCCAGATATACTTTTATCATCCTATTGGAGAGCATTGAGTTGAGGAGACGCAACAAGAAAGGGCAAGGAATAAGGTCGTAAAATTTAACTAGGAGGCCTTTTCTCAAGACAGTGTCATATGCTGCAGTCAGATCTAAAAAAGCCACAGAGGTTTTCAGTCTTCGCTCAAACCCATCCTCAATGAAAGAAGTCAGAGCTTGGTTTGTAATAACAGCTGACTTTAAATTGCTGTTTGGTTTGGCATGCGGTAAAGAATAATTCCGCTCTAGAGCGGAAAAGAAACGGGGACCGGAAATGAACTGCTTTGCGTATGGTTCATAGATGTGGCAATGTGATTATTTCCATGCAGTGGTAGGAAAATGTATTTTTATGATTCATCGCTACATACTTCTGGTTTCACGATATAACACAGTCGCTCTATGGGAAAGTAGTAGAAAAGCTTACTTGCAATTTATGCACCGGGGATACAAACAAAGAAACCCTTTTCAGGAGGTAGCTACGGTGTTGTCGAAGGGACAATCTTTCAACAAGTTTGTTGATCAAGTTAAGAATATTGTACTGCACTTTAAAAATTTTTAATTTGAACATTCAATGTTAGACTTTATTGGAAATCAAAGCTCTAGGGCGCAGTTGTAATTTTAACTTCTTTCAAAAAAAAAACTTGTTACCCAATTTAATGAGCGAGTCAACCAAAAAGGAACTATTATAAGGGCGTTAAATTGCCGACATGTTGGATTTATTTTCCATTAAGAACAATGTAAAACTTGTCCCTGCCATTTTTCATAAAATATCTATATTTTTTCCGATTGGTTGTTGGTTCAGAATAAAACAGTGTATAAATTTTCTGTTCCTTTTGCGGGATAGATTCTTTGCAAGGTTTTATTAAAGTCTGTTTTTAAATACCACTCACGACTTTTTTTATAATATAAGGTTTAATACAACGCTTCAAAAACTGATTAAATTGTACTAATTGACCAAAATATTATAAACAACATTAATTTTCAAGGTTAAAGACTGATACAGTAGTCTATAAAACATAACTTCTAGTTCGTTTTGATAATCAAATCTATTCTTAATAGACACTTTTTCACAGTATAAGGATGCAACAAGAGAATCCTACAAGTTAAGCTGTTGGTGTGATACCAAGCAGAACTGACAGAAGGAAAACTCATTACTACCAACACAACGGCACTAAATCATGCTCCAGGCTGTGAAACATTACAGCGACAAAACTACTGTACAACCGTCACTCCACCAGTGGCCTGGGAATTATGGGATTGAAGCATCACAGCAGTTGGTAAACCTGTTGATGTTTTTAGATGGCTTGTAAACACCGAAATACTTCTTATAATCGCTTTTAAATTCATAATCATTCTCGAGAAAACTATTTAAAATTTTGGAATTGTACCATACCCTTATTGTATGGTTCATTGTTAAATGACTTTGTACAAATATAACTCAAAACCTTTCTTTTTCTACTACTTCTTTATCCTAACACATTCGACTTAACAGATAAATTGCTATACACAGTACTTCTTTTCTCATTCACTACGCGATAAAATATCCATATACAACAAAGTGTTTAAAAAAAATATATTAAAACGTAGAGTGAAGCAACAGAATAGTAAAAGGAATGCATGCACATCTCTTTATTTAGCCTTAGACTTGCTAAAACCACAAATACGTATGGGTAGTGCACTGATAAAGAGTCATGTAAGTATTCAAAAAAAAACAAACGTAAAATCGTAAATAATTAAAACTGAGAAGATTAATATTTACACTTTTATTACGGTAAGAAACACTGAAATATGGATAAGTATGTAATCTGCGCTTATAAGAATAAAACATAAACTATTTATTTTATACATGCACATTAAAGACTGATATCTTTTAACCGAGCATTTGCGACCAAGTATTTTAAACAATTTGAGAAGCGCCTTCATTCTAAGGACACGCAAGAACTTCTTTGTGTCAGTATTGCATTTATTAAATGAAGGGTTTAAAAAACCAAGTTCATGTTCGAATATTATTTTCCTGGATACTGTAATCTCATTTTTATAATATATAAATTGAAAATTAATATTTTAAAGCTAAAAAAGGAATATTTTTATTACTTGGTTACATTTTTTTAGATGATTTTTATTTAAGAAATAATAAGATCTCCCCATCTGAAAATAATCTCTGCTGTTCGCAAAGTCGGTGACGTTTAGCTGGGTTTAGCGGGGTGTGTTTATTTATGGCGCGTGATAATGACAGGTACACTAGCGCTGCCGCCTGCGAATGGCAGCGGATATAATTATAACTAGAGTTGTCCACTCTGTAGTGCCGGGCAGAGGGAAAGGGGGAGAGAACTGGGTGCAGGCTCACAAAAATTACTTCAAAGTCAATAAAGTTGGTTTTCTTAGAGTGATAAAACTTTTTTATTATCTATCAAACTGCACTAAAATGTTTAAACAACTTCATTGTCGAGCGTTTATTAAAAAAATTTTTCTTTCGTTGCAGAGGGTGACAATTAAGTCAGGGAACTATTTAATAATATTTACCACCACACATAAAAATATCAAAGTTCACCCCACATTTCTGGTGGTAGTAACCTACTTCTTCTTCATCTCTTTAACTGTTTCCTATGATCTACAATTTCGAAAAAAAAAATAATAATAATAATGATAAAATTAAAAAAAACTAAATCTACAATATACCTAATTTTATATCCAGTCTTAGGGTTTCTTATATTATAATTTTTATATATGCTTTTACCTAAGCTTACAGCTTTCTAATCTAATTCATAAATGATCATTTTTCAGAATTTATAAACAATCAAATAAGTTGGACACAAATCTACTAATTTTCTATTGTTGAACGTCATTACTGATTAACAATATATTACCAGGAAATACAAGAAACGAAAATTATGAAATTGATGTATGCCTATTAGTATTTTATAGTTGCAGGAACAAAATTTCGAGAAAACTGCCAAACAAGGATCGGGAACTGAAAGTAACAATCCGCAGGATTATCGAAACACACGGAGCAGGATGACCGGGATTTGTTACGGATCCTGACAGGAATACACAAACAACACACTCCTGGCGGGCGTCGCGGTCGCATATACTCGATACCTTGATAATAATGATAATAAATCTTTATTGCCATTTTACAAATACATTGTATAGCATGCGTCACTTCCCTCAGGGGCAGTGGGCTTTCCACTGTACGGGTGTTTCTTGGCGACCCCGGGGTACCTGAGCCAAGCTGTGAGACCCTCCTCACAGTTCTTCCCGAGCTAGGGCCTTTCTTCTCATCTTTCAGGTCTTAGCTCACCGTCTTTATTCTTTCCTGAGCTAACCTTGCTCACCTTCTTGTTTTCGACCCCGAATCAAGGGTGTCTTTCCACCTTCTTTCGACCGGCGCACGCTGGGGGGTCCTGGGAGTGTCCCTGTTGTGTTGCAGGGACTGATGTGTGCCTCGCACTGCCGATGGTCTCCTCCAGTGTGTCGTCAGAAGCCAGCCGCTTCGGACCTTAGTCAGGAAGTGCGGCATGGATGCAGAGATCGGACTCTGCATTGCCACGGTGCGACCCCCAGCACGTCCGGCACATTTTGTGTATCGGTGCTGGGCAAACGGAGGTTTCGGGCCCCAGAGTCCTGGGGTAGGGGTGTCTTATCTCCTACGGGGGGTAGACCTCCGAGGGTGTACCCGCTCCCGGCCAATGAAGGGCCGCCTCTTGCCGCACGATGCGCTGGTGAAACAAAAGTATGGATTTTCAAAACCAAAACACGAAATTAAAGGAGAATGAGCAGGCCGCCTTTAAGCGCAGCTCAAAACTGCAGAGGTCTCCGACCTCGAAGACTGGGACGCCGACGGGGGGAATTAAAGCCTCCCCTCCGCCGATCCCGTTCAAGGCTGCTGGTGTCGCCGGATCGTCGGCCGTAACCGGAAAGGAGAAGGATGAGGTTAAGCTGGGTATGGGGGTGACTGAGCCGGTAACACCTCTAGCCGGGATGCAAGGAATTCCTCCCAGGAAGAGTCCTCTTCGTCCGGCATTCGAGATGCAAATGCTTCGGCAGCAGCAGGACGATGCCAACGAGGAGGAAGACTCATGTCTGAAGAAAATGAACGATCTTTTGAAGGAGATGGCCAAGGCTCTCCTTATTCAGAAGAACGTCAACAAGGCGATTAAGGACGGAATTCCAAAACTCGAGGATTTCCTTGGCGAAATCGAGGAATGCCGGAAGATCAGGCTGAAGGCAGTGAAGCAGGAGCGCGACGTTATGAACCGAGTTATGTCTGCTTCGCCTCAAGCTCATCTGGCTGAGTCCCAGACTCAAGCCAGAAAGCGAAAGAAGAGGCAGAGCGGTTCTTCGCCGGAAAGCCCTGAGCTTGTTGAGGTGGACTCAGTGCCGAGACCGGTTTTTGTCACTGCGGCATCGCAGACATCTCCTGTCCAGGCTACTCAATCCGCCCCGAGCGCTGTCGCGATTCCAGCGGCTACTCCTGCAGAGGTTCCTGCTCCGGCGGCTAATCCTGTCTTGGCAGCAAACTCTGCCTCAACACCTTTGGGGGGCTGGAAGACGCGCCTGTCTAAGAAAGAAAGGAGGAGGCAGAAGCAAGTGGAGGCAGCTTCGAAAAGTGCGTCGAGGGTGGAGCGGACGCAAGTCTCAAACCCGGTGGGGGAGGCCTCTGGCAAGTCTGTCAGAAAGCCTAAACAACCCAGGCCTAAGAAGCCCAGGACGGAGGCAATCTTGATCAAGCCCTTAGGGGGGCGATCTTTTGCTGATGTTCTGGGTCAGATTAGATCGCAGGCCAAACCGGAAGAGACCGACACCGTTATCAAGTCTATTCGGCGAACCCAGAACGGGGATGTCCTCCTCGAACTGGGGAAGTCGAGTGACAAGATCGGTTTTGCCGCTTCCCTCAAGACTGCACTTGGGGACAAAGGCTCCATCAAGGCCCTAGAACCGAAATGTTCGGTCGAGATTCGGGACCTTGATGCCCTCTCCACCGAAGATGAGGTGACCCGTGCGATCCAGGTGGCACTCCCGGAGATACCGGCTGATGGAGTGAGGGTATGGCTGACAAAGCCTAACCGAAGTCAACTCAGGATGGCTGTTGCTGAGATGGGCGAAAAGCACGCCAATAAGCTGCTTAGCCTTCAGCACCTCAGAGTCGGTTGGGTCAGTTGCAGGCTCAAACGGAGGGTGGTAGTTTCGAGATGCTTCCGCTGTCTCGGTTTCGGCCACTCCTCCCGAAACTGTAACGGGCCCGACAGGAGTGCCAACTGCTTCCAGTGTGGAGGCCAGGGCCACAAACGCAAGGAATGTTCCTCGAGCCCATCCTGCTTCCTCTGCAAGGATTCAGGCTCCAGTGCCCTCGGTCACTTACCCGGGTCTGGTCAGTGCGGTGCCTTCAGAGCCGCACTTGAACAGGCAAAAGGCAGCGGCCGGTAATTCGCATCCTCCAGGCCAATCTTCATAGATCCTGGGGAGCTGATAACCTTCTAGATCAGCTCGCCCGAGAACTTGGTGCTGACGCGCTCCTTATCAGCGAACAGTATCGGGACAGAGACCCAAACATTTGGATCTCCGACAGCCTCGGTACTGCTGCATTTTGGGCGCGTAATACACAGGATGTCTTGGTGCGGAGTCACGGGCGCGGCCGAGGATTCGTCTGGGTTCGGTGTAGGGACGTGACTATCTTCAGTTGCTACCTCACACCCAACGAGGCCGTCCAGGACTTTCGCGACAAGATAGATAGCCTAGAGGAGTGCGTTCTCGGCACCACCGGGCATGTCGTCGTTGGTGGCGATTTCAACGCCAGGGCCGTCGAGTGGGGAATGCCCTCTACCAGCTCCCGGGGGAAATACATCCTGGATTTCATCGCCAGGGCCGGTCTTGTCGTCCTCAACCAGGGCGACACACCTACTTTTCGGCGCCCCGGGCAGAGAGGCACGATCCCTGACGTCACCTTTGCGTCTGAGTCGCTCCTTCCGAGGATCTCTGGCTGGAGGGTTGTCGAGGACTACACGGGTAGCGACCACCAATACATCGTGTTTGACCTGCATGATCAGGCAAATCGTCGAGTTTCCGCATCTCGGGAAGGGCCACGCCGGTGGAACACCAACAAACTGGACGTGGTCAAGTTAACCGAAGTCATCTCTCGGGGAGCGCAGGGGAATCCTGGTGAGGCTGGAGCCGAGGCACTAGTAACATCCACGATGGAACTTATCGTCTCGGCCTGCGACCAGTCTATGCCGCGAAGGAAACCCCGACGCGACAAACAACCCGTTTACTGGTGGACTGAAGAGATTGCGGAACTCAGGAGAACATGTTTAAGAACTAGACGAGCCGCCACTAGAGCGAGAATTCCCGCAGACAGAGTTCGTAAGTCGGAGGCCTATAAAGCTGCGAGAAAATCTCTCCGCCAGGCGATCAACAGGAGCAAGGCGAATAGCTGGAGGAGACTTCGTGACGACGTTGATTCCGACCCGTGGGGCCTGGGTTACAAACTTGTAACACAGAAACTCGGCGCCCGCTCTCCACCTTCCATCATGGAGGGCGCCACCATGGGGAGGATCGTCGCTGCGTTGTTTCCTGAACATCCACAGCGACCGCCGGTTGACTTCGGACGGGTAGAGGACGTTCCACTTTTCACTTTCGAGGAGCTGGAAACCTCCGTTCTCTCCCTGAAGAGCAACAAGGCTCCTGGCCCGGATGGGATTCCCAGTGAGGCTTTAAAGAAAGTATTTTTAATCAACGCTGACTTGTTGTTGAGAATGTACAATGCCTGTTTGGTAGAAGGGGTGTTTCCGGCTCCCTGGAAAACAGCCAGGCTTGTACTGATCAGCAAGGGCAAAGGTGATCCCGAGCTGCCGTCGTCCCACAGGCCTCTCTGCATGTTGGACACGGCTGGGAAGCTGTTCGAGAAGCTGATCCGTTCCCGCCTGACTTCTGCCGTGGAAGCTGCCGGGGACTTATGCCCCCGTCAGTACGGCTTCAGAAAGGGACGGTCAACGATCGACGCTGTCACCGAAGTTCAGAGAGCTGTGGAGAGAGCCGAGAGCCACAACCATTTCTCCCGCCGAGTAGTGCTTCTTGTTACGCTTGATGTCAAGAATGCCTTCAACTCGGCGAGGTGGGTCGATATGTTGGATGCGCTTCGCAACACCTTTCGTATTCCTGCATATCTGTTGCGGCTCGTCGAGGATTATCTACGCTCTCGAAGCCTGATTTATGACACGAGGGACGGAACGCGGACGATGGAAGTCACTTCTGGTGCCGCACAAGGTTCAATACTCGGCCCGGATCTCTGGAACGTTGCCTATGACAGCCTCCTGAGGTCCGAGATGCCTGAGGAAACCACTTTGGTTGGGTACGCCGATGACGTCGCAGCTCTCATTGCTGCACGCAACGTTGAGCTGGCCCAACTGAAGTTGAACCGAGTTATGCGGGTGGTCAACAACTGGATGTCCGATCACGGTCTCTCACTTGCTCTCAGTAAGACGGAGATCGTGATTCTTACGAAGAAGAGGATCGACACCGTCGTCCCGTTTCGAGTGGGAAGGGAGGTGGTCACATCAACTCGTGCCGCCAAATACCTCGGGGTTATGGTGGACACCAAGTTAAGCTGGAGGGATCAGATCTTCCGTACAGCGGACAAGGCCGCTAAGGTAGTGACTTACCTTAGTAGGCTGATGGCCAATGTCGGGGGTCCCCGATCCAGCAGAAGACGTCTGTTGATGTCCGCGGTCCAGTCCGTGCTTCTTTACGGGGCAGAGGTGTGGGCAGGCGCTCTAGATAAGGAGTGCTACAGGTTGCGACTCGCCCGGGTTCAGCGTCAAGCTGCGCTCCGGGTGTGTTCCGCCTACCGGACAGTGTCCGAGCCTGCCGTCCTGGTGGTCGCCGGAGTCATCCCTGTCAAGCTCTTGGCAGGGGAGAGGAAAGCGATTTATCAGAGACAAGGCGAGATCGGCAAGGACACGGCAAGAACAGAAGAGCGCTCCCGAACCTACCAGCAGTGGCAACACAGCTGGGAGCACGACACCCGAGGACGATGGACTGCGCGACTTATCAAGCAGGTCCAACCATGGGTGGAACGGCGGCATGGGGAGGTGGACTACTACCTGACCCAATTTTTGACAGGTCACGGCTATTTTCGGTCGTACCTGAACCGTATGGGAAAGACCGGTTCACCGGACTGCATTTATTGCCCGGGTGTTCCCGACGATGCGGAACACACATTCTTCCGCTGTCCCCGTTGGGAAGGGCCCCGCCTGGAGGCCACACAAATCTTTGGTGCATTTTCGGTGGACTCGGTCTGCCAAAAGATTTTGGAGGATGAGGGCAACTGGGATTGTTTGTCACAGTTCGTCCGGGGCATCCTCCTGGAAAAGAAAACC
This sequence comes from Neoaliturus tenellus, assembly GCA_030545055.2. Lineage (NCBI taxonomy): Eukaryota > Metazoa > Arthropoda > Insecta > Hemiptera > Cicadellidae > Neoaliturus > Neoaliturus tenellus. The sequence continues at coordinate 19,583,594 of CM061534.1, forward strand.
GATCTGGACCGTGAAGTGGCCCAGATCCCTTGATCGAGCGACTGGATAAGGAGCGAGCCCCACGGGCGTAAGCCAAATTTAGGCCTAGCCTGACGTAATGTGACAAACAATTCCAGGTTAGATTCCTAAAGAGTAGAGGAGGTTTTTTAGTGGGTAAACTCGTTTTTAGGGGAGCCCCACACTACAGGCTGGCCACCTGTGTGCGTAATGCATTTTTCCGCCTCTCCCTCAAAAAAAAAAAAAAAAAAAAAAAAAAATAGCATGCGTCACTAGTCATAATAATTTGTTTTTCTACTAAACCATCTATACAGTTGATACTTTCTAAAACAAAAATTTCTATAACCTCTTTGAGAAAAATTGAAAAAAATCTGTCCCTCAGGTCACTAATTTTGACCCAACCCCTGAAAAATTAAATTTGAGTTTTTCCCCAACCAGGAAGCAACAGACAATATATATCTCAAAATATAAATATATCTCATCATACCTAATATCAAATGAACCTCATCGGTCGGTTCAGATTGCTTTGGTAACACGATTATAAGTAGTACACTTTATTCATCTTGTAAATTTCACCTGCACTTAAATAATCTGCTATTGTAGTGAAATAATAAAATAAATTTTAACAAAGGCATTAAAAATACAAATAAGTTAGAAAGCAGATTGTAAACAGCAATATTGGAGCGCCTGAACGAAAAGTCGTACTAACGCAGTACGTTTGGGTAGCTCGATTGCATACCACAGTCGGAAGGCGCTCCTTCTTGTAACGTTGACTTTTTATACCATTGTATTTATTTGGTTATTCAAAAATTAGGTTCAAACAAGGTGATTTACGATTTATTACAACTAATTTACGTTATTATAACAATTTTTTTAATGTAGCCTAGAAATTCCTAGATTTTTAAAAGCATTTTCACCCACAGAGGCACTATACCTTAGAGCTAGTGACGCACAATTAAGGGCAAAGTATGTTATTTTATCTACCTGGGCATTCCATTTTTTTACAGATTTTCTTTCAAGTTTGTAATTTAATACTTCAAGTAAGCAGATAAAATGTTTCATACCTTAAGTTTTAAATAAAAAAATTAAAACATGGTAAAGTTGAAAAGTTTGTAATCTTTACTTTTGTACTTTTTTGCCTGAGTACAATTTTCTATCTCTGACATATCAGATTTGGGGGCCCTTATACTACAAGAGAACATTATTTTACAACAAATATTCAAAAACACAATCTAAAATTGTAGAATAGCCTACTTGATTTATCTGTAGGAAACAAAGTTTTTACACGGATGAGGACTCTTAAGAATTTTAGTTTACTTATCATATGGAGCAAAAAAAAAAAAAAAAAAAAATACTATGACAATACCTTTAATTTGAAAAAAAGTTATGCCAATTGATCTTGTGTGTTAGATGGGTTATATAAATTTTATTCTAACAATAATAGCAATTTTTTATAGTTTAAATATGTTGAACTTAATATTTGTACTAAATATTCGTCCGACATGATGAACACCGCATAACCACTCCATCACTCCGGCCCAGTTCCGGCATCCCGTCTGTTCCGTCCGTCCGTCGTTCCGTCTGTCCGACACCAGATCTAGATATCCCACATAACATATGGCTGGCGGCGGCGACGGCGGCGCGCACGTGGACTAGACCCCGTGACCTTGCGCCTCTATCGGGCACGATATCTACATGAAAACACCCTCCGACGGGCCTTCCTTGTCCGCGCCGTGCTGTATAATTATGTAAAGAGATACCTTGACAAAGAAGCGCCCCTTTAAAACTTGCAGGAGGATATGGTTTTATTCTTTTGATTTTGAAATCCCAAATAAATGTCTAAACAATGTGTCCAAAACATAAAAAATACGAAAATATTTAAATACACGTGGATATTGTAAAATTGTTTTGAGTTATTGAATATTTCTTTATTGAACTGGATGCTAAATTTTTACCCAATGTCTACAAAATTTGTAATGTTTAATACTACCTGTTTCTAAAAGGATAAACTACAAATCTGATTTAAAATTAATGTTTAAGAAGTTATATCAAACTTGTACCCGTTTAATACTTCTTTTTCAACTCGAAATTTACTTCCAGTATTAAATTAATAATCAAAATCTTCATAGTTACAATCTATAGTACCGCAGGTTAACCGAGCCTTGCTCCTTGGTTTTTTAATTCACTTTTGTTATAGTATCACGTCATGGTAATCAAGCTATTAAATCTACAACAACCTCTTCACAATTAACAGCTGTTAAAAAACTGCTTAAAATTAATTTTCATTTAATTTTATTTACTTTTAGTTTTTATTTTGTTACCAAAATAGCAATCCATAAGACCAATGTTAAAACTACGATTTTTAAACTTAAATTTAGACCAAATTCCATTTTTTTCTGGGGTTGAGGCTGTTTCTAAACTTATTTTTGGACCAAAACACTGTTAAATAAAAGGTTTAAGCAAAATCTAACCACTAGATTTCGAGATCGTGGAATACACATTCCTTCAGACAGTGCTCGTATTTTAGTATAGGATTTACCAATCCCTATCATGTCGCCTAGCCGAAAATTCCACTTAACTGAGATTTTCCCCCATTTCAATCGTTAATCCGGTTTTAAATTCGCCTTGAAAGGCTGGGGGGGTTCCCAGTAACAAAGACCAGACGGCGCAGATGACTCGAGTGTCCCACTCTGGTGGAGAATGCTCCAAACCCTGTTGCTAATTGGGCCTGCCGGCGCTAGGGGGCGACACGACTGGGGATACGACACGGCGCGAGCGAGGGTTTTGGAGGGAGAGAGTCACTTCGTCCACCGGCCAAATTGAACGATTAGGAATTGATTGATATACTGCGTCATCTACTTAATGGCTGGAGAACAAATTTATTAATCCATTGACCAACTGTGCAAACCATTTTCATTTGTTATTATTTGCAGACGTCATATTTACCATATTTTTTGTGGCTTGTCTTTGAAATTACTTGGTTGATTGAAGCCAAAATTTGCAATTATAGGGATAAATACTTTAAAAACATTATACAATTTTTAACAATGGGTAACAAACCAATGATCCTGACACGGTACCACATACCTATATACACGTGGTTAAATTTTGCCTGACTGGATAACTGAGGTGTTATAGTGCTCTTTGAGTCCAAGGACGAAGGTTTGATCGTGAGAAAAGTTATTAGTTTTTTAAAGGTTTGATACTAGAACCAGTTGCTAATGGCCATTGGGTTATTAAAAAATGTTGATAGTCTACGTGCTAACAACATGTGATGGACTTTAGAGAGTAACAAGATCGGGATTTGGGCTTTTCCCCACCTAAACATGATGCCACAGGAGTAAAACCACCAAATACACAAAATATACGCAAATACGCTAAAATAAAAAAAATATTTGCTGCTAAAAAAATTTATCAATCCAAATTCAACTAACCGATCATTCATTTAAAATAATTAGATCTCTAATAGTTGGAGTAAACCTCCAATCAACTATTTCTAATTCGTTTATACACACTAAAACAAATCATTCTCAGATACTTATAAGGCCCGTGGGAGTTTCGTTATGACAAATGAAATGTTGGAGCTACCTTGTAATTAAAACAAATGCTCAATCATCCAAGGTCAACACTAGAGAATCTATGTGGTCAAAAACGCAGCCACCGCGCTTCGGAGAGCCAGACAGACGTAACGAATGTACGTAGCTGGTGGAAGGTACAGTACGGGAGTCACCTCCGGAATACATTAACATACTCGAGGCCGAAAGACATTGAAGCTCATTGTTGCCGGGTCGGTGACCTTAGATACGGACGGCGCTGTCTGCTGCATAGCGGCATGGCTTGGACCCACACCACACACCACACAACAGCCTTGTATTGGGCGAGCTGCGACGATTTGGTCAGTAAATACAATCAACGCTGAATTTTAACTGTGTTGTACGTAGACTAGCTCATTTTAAATTAAACAAGATTGAGTACAGTAGTTAAAGGCTGTTAATTAAAGTTTCCGATTACAGATTTCTGATAGTGTTTAATTAATGTAAAAGGTTTTGCTGCTTCATTATAGCCTATGCAGGACACAATTTGCATTGAAGTGAGTTTTTCATTTTGTTAATGCCAAGAAAGGGTGAATATTGGAGAAACCAACAGACGACAAAAAGTATGGAGATCTTAGCAATGTTACGGAGACAAAACTGAGAAAACAATAACGTGTATGCAGCGCATTTTGCAGCAATAAGAGTAAGTCAAAATTAAGTAGCGCCGAAACTGTAGCAAACTTTTTCTGAGAATTGCAGAAAATGAAGGGTTGTGCGCGATAAGAAGATATTGTAAAATAAACAATAATAGATTTATTAAAGCACCATCCGTAAATAATTGTTTGTTTTTATTATGATATGCATTGTTCATGTTACACTAAGAAGGGGTGCAGTCCCGGTAGATCCGAGTCCCGGTAGATCCGAATTCCAAAGTAACCCTAATTAGTCCGGTCGCTACCTCGGGGGAGAGTCCCTTTAGATCCGTGTCGTAACATCTTGTCCCAGGTAACATCTTGTCCCAGTAACATTTTGTCCTAAATTCCTCAGATGCCCAACTCTCTACCTGCTCCCTAGTAACATTCTGTCCCAAAAATTAAATACCGTAGTCTGAAAGGCGAGTGAGCGAAGCGAACGAGCTCGTCTTGGTTTTGAACAAATCTTTTGCTACTTGTTATTTAAGCACACTGTCTGTAACTGATATTACAATACAGAATTGTTTAAGTGTTTACCGAGAAAATACTCGGCCCCCAGGTACTTAATGTTTAAATAAATAACAGTTACGTAAAAGTATAAAACAACTAATCAATTTGTAGAATTGCATTTGAATTTAAAAACAAAAGCTTTAGTAAGAATGATGATAAGGGCTGTTAACTTAATAATTAGAATCCACGTGTTAAAAGATTCAACATGGGTTTCATAATGAGTAACATGGTAGTCTCACAAGCCGGCGGCTGCGTGAAATGGAACAGATTTCCGGGAGTTTAGCCGTCCCGTGTGTCCACGACCTTTAGCGCTGTTTTGACACACACTACCAAATTATAGGCTATACACGGTTGTCAAGGCGTTAATTTTTGTAACTATCAAATAACACCGTACTTTTAATCTGCGCTCGCCTCCCAGTCCGGCGCTCCATGCGGCCGCATGCCGCTCTGACTTGATCTGCTCTTACTACCTGAGCTGCGTTCCTCAACCCTAGTCAATTTTTCGTTGGGACAAGATGTTACCTTGTTAGCTGATTTAATCAACTGTAAAAAAGATTGGGACAAAATGTTACTGGTTTTCCAAGAAATTCGAGTTAGGACAAAATGTTACTGGGACAGAATGTTACCGAACCTTTAGATCCGCGCTCTCCGTGAGGGTGATTAGACCCCTCCCGCCTTCTCGGAAAATCGCTCAGCAGCAGAGTAGTCGTGAAAAATAAAACTTTCCTTTTTCACTGGCATATAAACCTTAAAAATAGTTGCCGATACTGTAATTGAACATGAAATTGTTTAAATTTTTTACACTTGATACATAGGGGATGAGGAAAATTAAAGAAGTACGATAAGTTCATTGTTAGCACCACCCGAGATTGCGTGCCCCTTTGTGAAAATGCTGCCTCAATTAGGCGGACCTGTCGTATAGTCTCGCACAAACATACACAAAATTGTATTAAAGACCCACGAACGCCATGAACCCGCACGGATAACCGCACTCGGCCTTTTAGGGTGATGTAATCACTTATTGTTTTCGTCAATAATTAAATATCAACTGATTTATATCAAACTTGGTATTGAAATAATTGAAATTTTAAGAACAAATTAGTTATGCTAACGAAATTTATTCATATTGAGTTGTATTCGTTGTTTGAGTTGTATTGAGTTGTATTGTTGTATTGTACAACAACACTGGGTTTCTAGCGCTTGTTGCTATCGAGTGCAGTCAAGCAGTAGTAATAAGAAGGGTTGCCCTCGCCGCCGCGTGGATCTAGCGGGAATCGTTAATCCCCTCATTAGGACCACATATTTGTCGCGGATCTAGCGGGACAGTTTGCTGTCAATTTCATGTCCGGATCTAGTGGGACTCGGATCTAGTGGGAAGACACGCTAAGAAGGTACAATACGTTTCCATCCCAAAACGTCAGTGCTCCAACGATATACAATTTCAAAGTGGTGTTCCTGAAGAACCGTCTACTTCCTCAGTAAAGTAGAAAAATAGTAATGACAAAATAATTAAAACAATTTGATAGTAAAAAGCTTGACTTTTGAAAAACTAAAAAAATATGTTCCAGAGTAAAAATTTGTTTATTAAGCAAATGCACCAAGGCATCTTCACCATTTATAAAGGACTAAAAAGTAAATAAATATATTTATACATCCACATCATTTTTTAAGTAACGAAATCGTAAATCAAACCATAAAGCGAGAAGAGATCCAATTTAACTTCCAGATATCCTCCGACAAACCGCAAACTTTGGCGGTGCGTCAATTTTGCCATATTGAAAACCACTCGCAAAGTGCTTCAGTCGGGGGAAACCGCTGTGAAAGGAGGTGCGAATCTTCGCGGCGACGAGCGGGGCATAAAAATGAGATTTGGAATACTCTACTGAATGTCGCAGAAGGGGGGGGAGGGGGTAAGGGAGGGGACAATGGAGCTCCTCTGTGTATAGCGGAGCGGCACGTGATGTGGTCTGTACAGTATGGGGTGTTCATACAAGTATTACCCCATATCAATCGTTATTTACACAGTGTCCAACTAAAATAAATACAAAATAACACATTATTAGGTAAAAGTGCAAAGTTTTTTTAGTGGTTTCTGTATGGGCATCAAAATATATTATTATCTATTTATCTGCTGTACTTTTATCTTTAAAGTCTATAACACCAACCATCAAAAATAAATTTTATAAACAGATTAATCACTAGTTGAGTTCAATCACCATTTTTATGCTACTAACAAAAATGAATAACTATTTTACTATGACACCTACACTCACGTTCATTGAAAACGTCTATATATTGCACTTATCCTAAACTATAATACGAGCATTGTGTAAAGCGTTGTATTTCCCATGATCTCAAAATATAGAGGTTAGATTTTGATCAAACTTTGCATTTGAGGTGTTTTGGTCCAAAAATAAGTTTAGATACAGCCTCAACCTCAGTAAAATAGTTTCTTGTCTAAAATTAAGAAATAATTTTTTAACATTGTCCTTATGGATTGTCATCAAGGCAACGGAATAACAATGAAAAGTAAACAAAAATGAAAGAATTCTACTTTCAAGCATTCTTTGAAACAGCTTTCACCTGTGAAAAAGGTATATGGATTGCCAACAAGGCAACGAAATAACAATCAAAAGTAAAAAAAAAAAAAAATGCTACTTTCAAGCATTCTTTAAAACAGCTGTCATCACCTGTGAAAAGGGTATATGCTAGCTATCGTGAACTTCAAGGCCTGATTACCATGATTCTTTAAAAAAAGTTAATTGAAACCAACGAGCAAGGCACGGCTATCCCGGTACTTCTGAGTAAAGCTAGAAATTATTTATTGATTTGTTTTTAAGGGTTTTGTTCCGAAGTTTTAAAATCCAATATCTACTCTTGGAATATTGAAATAAATTAAAATTTTAGAATTACACGTTTCCTGTCCACTTTGAAATGAAGGAAAACACCCATCAATACAAGGAAAACGAAATTCGGAAACGGTCGGGGGAACAAAGAAAAGAAACAAGAAAAGCAATCATGCTCGGAAAACAAAGGGGATTTCTACCCAGGGGTAAAAATAACACCATCTAAACATAAACACAAACACACAAGAGCGAGAGAGACAGTCGATGGCGAGTGAGGAGGAGGGGATTAGATGAAGAACAGCTGTGGGGAAAGTTAGAGCGGTCTGCAGGTCAGCTGATTGTATTACATAAACAAAACAGCTGATCCGACAATCACCCGGGGAATTTGAGGTTAGATTTACATAACCGGGCTTCATTTGGCTTGTATCGCTACTAATTAGTGTTAAGGTTCTTGTTGTGTAAAAAAGTCTTAAGTGATTTTCGTAATCTTTGAAGTGGTTATTCTTGGAAGTGTTTTATTTTAACGATTCCTCACTTTGGTGTAGTGATTTTATGACGGACGAATATGTCATGGCCTAAGTCATTTATGTAGGCCCTAATGTCGTTGAATGTAATAAAATTATTTTAATATCGGTATATTGACTGAATTAAAAAATTGCTTTATCAACGTAAAATACTATTAATAGCCTATATTTTATAAAAATCTAAACATTGTTAATGCCTACTTCGTTTGCTAATTATGATCCGTTTAAAAAATATATCAAACATGAAACGTTTTACAAAAAATTGCAAAGGTTATGGTCTATTAACATAAAGGTTTATTAAATTTAAAATTGCAGTTTTGGTTTTGAGGATAGTTTAAAAAAATTACATCATGGAATACATTTTTAAATTCGTACGGTATCAAAGCGCTAAAGATAAATGCGTGTTGGAGGTTAAATGACGCAAATACGTTAAACGCAAATAGAGAGAAAGATATTACCAGAGAGGACGCTAAAACTGCATAATTGGGATCCATTTTGGATCTATTCCAATCAACAATGAAAATGCGGGTCATGACACAATCTTACACTGTACCTTGCAATCTGGAAAAACTAAATACACAACTAAAGTAAATTTTTATAGTTTAAAAGTCTCAATTTATATTAAACCCCGCGTTTTTAATAAGTATTTTAATGTTTAACTAATTATTATGGGTTTTTATCTATCTTTTGCCCATCTATATCTTATACTCTAAAATAAGTGAAAAACTGCAAAAAAAAATTTTTTTCCGTCGAGGGATTTATTTTTTATTTTTTAGAGAATATGGGGTTTTGGTCACTACGAATCGATTGGAGTTGGTCCCATGCCTGGGGGAATACGGGTTTCGTCAGAGCCCTTCAAAGTTCTCACGTTATCCTTATGAAAATATTTTGTAGCTAATTAATTAAACAGAAAAATCGGCTAATAATTATAGACATAAATATATGTGTTGCATATTTAACCCACGGTTCAAAAAATTTATACCAAAGTGCACCTAGTGACCTGGCGAGTGAGCGAAGCGAACGAGCTCGTTTAAAATAAAAGAAAGAGGGCGAATGAGCGGAGCGAACGAGCTTTGTCTAAGAAAGGGGAGGGACGATTTATAATTTTACAGAGCATAAGCTCGGTCTCTCTGGTACTACTACAAAAACTGTGTAACTCATATGGCGCTTTTATTATCGACTTTAATTTTACACTTTGCTAAAGAACATAGGTACCGGAAATTGGTTCCAATCGATCAAATATTTTTTCAAAGGTAAACCTATACAGAAAGAAATGTTTGTACGCATAACACACAAAGGTGGTTCAAAAAAGTGATTTGAATAAGTTGTTTCTCCCGGCAATAAAACAAAATCAGAAACGAATTGCTCACATTGGTAACTGAAAACAGCAACAGCAGGAGGGCCGTTTCAGTTTAGCGAGGAGTGTGTGTGGTAGGGGGTGGTGGAGTTAGGGTGGGGGGGGCGCCTAATGTTTATTCAATGGACGCAACTATCACTTCGATGCGACTGACTATATCTGGCACACTCTACCACACGCACTTATTATTATTCTTTCAGATTTCAGCCTGTGAAACGAAAAATTCTTTTAAAAAACTCTCTTTATTGTTCAATTTTTTATAAGAAAATATTTTACGAAGGGTATACGTTAGAAATTACGTACTTAGAAGAAAGACATTTAACGCGCACCATTACGAAGACTTAGTTTACAAACTTCTTGGTTGAAAAAGTTTCTAGTCTAGTCAATGTGTTCTACTTAATTAAAGTAAATTTCTTGTTCATCCAGTTGAAAAAAATGAGTAAATGTTCTTCAACGCTTCTCCAAAGGCTTCTGTGTGATTTAAAATATGTGTTACTAAAATTCCATATTTTATCTAAGTTTCAATTTTCAAACATCCATGTATGATCTAGATGATATTTAGGCTGTATTTACTCACAATCAACAAATAATTTGTGGGCAGCAGAAAAATGGTTGCACCAACAGATCAAAGAGATTTCATAGTTAGACTTGCATCTTCATCTCTAGCCAATTAAATTTTTATTCAAATGAATACGTTTTATTTTTTTGGTAATCGAGAAGAACAGTAACACATTGCACGTACCCACGTGCAATAAGTGTTACTGCTTAAGTAGTGATATCAAGCTAAAGTAGTGTGCAATTAAGTGGTGATATCAAGCTTTATATTTTATATGGAAAGCATTTGCCAATACAACAATAAACCCTTATTCTTTATGCATTCTTAGTCAGGACATGCCTTCAAATATGCAAACACATAACAGTGACTTGCACCATGCAGCGTTAGTCACAAGGGAAATCCTTGAGTCTCCAAAGGTCACTGCTAGCGTTTATAAACGTAAATGCTTGCGGTCAGAAAATTGTGGTTCTGAACCTGAAATTACGCAGACGTGCGGTTTTGGTGCTCCTTGTTGAACAACTAACATTCGGCTCCAAAATTGAAAACGTGAAACTTGTGGTTGGCTGGTTGGCTTTATACAATCGCAATCTAATGGGTGAAGACACAAAAACTCTTTGCCATCCGTCGTCGTACATGGGGTGAATCCATTTTATTTGTTTGATGATTTCTTTTACGTGGTACAAAAAAATGATTGGAATATAGAATCTCACGTCGTAAAATAGGATCATATTAAAATGATTGACAGACTTTTCCAGGAATGAAAAATTTCCAATTACTAGATGAAAATGTATTCGTGTAATTCAGAAATCTGCTCAATGCTTAATGCGATGTTTGACCTAAAATGTTTGATGATGGACGAAATTTTATAAAATCGAAATTAAACAATATTTACTTACTCATCCTGAAGGTTTATGAACCATGGCACTTACCTGAAAAATAAATTTTGGTAAGCACAAGCTAATTAATCAAATACTTTCGTTATCTAAATAGATGGTGATTTTATTCTTTTATGAGGTTTTTGCCAATATCAATTCTTTAAAACATATCCACAAAAATTAACACATAGGTAGTAAGTTAGTTGAGATTCCTTTTATCAGATACTACAATGTGAGCTTGACCGATCGCCAACAATCACTAAATTGTCGTGAAAACTAATGAAGACGTTTCTTGTTTCTTTTTCTCCATTGTAGTCTCGTAGACCCTCTTCCAGGGCATGAGACCGGTCAGGTCCTAATCCTAACTTATGCGGCGAAAGGAGCCTTGTCATGTGGTTAAAAAGGCAATGGGCAGGAATTTAATGAGGAAAAAAGACTAGACAAATTTGATTGGAAAGGATTCCGGGTTAGTGTGGGACGATTAAATGAAAGGAATAATACAGAACATCCGACCTTTAAACACCCTTCAACAATCAGCACATAAAAAAAATCACTCAATTAGACAAAACCCTGCTGGAGCAGTTCCCAGCAGATACACCGGTCTCGCTCTCGTGTGACTCCGGGTGGCCTTGACCTTGGCATTAACCTAGCAAGGCCGACCATCGTCCCAGTCACTCGCGGATATTCCCATGTGTCATGTGAACTGTAGCCGACGCTATCATCACACTAGTATCGTGTCTGGCGGTAGTAGACTATAGTGCCATTGAGGGAATAGAGAGATTCCTAATTCAATAGACTAGTACAAATTGTGTTATTGAGGAATTGATCTTCATGGTTTGGATTTGCGGGGGGTCATTTCGTGGCAATTTTAAACAAGTTGCCGTAATAAATAGTATTATAAAATTACAACCTAATAATAATATTGGCTTCTTTGTTTCCTATTAAATTCAGCAGGGTATCACAAATACCCGTAAGTCAATTTTTTAAGGTATTTATTCGTTTCACTCAAGTTATTTATTATCTTTCCATTTTTTTACAAGCCATGAACGTGAACACATCGTAAAGCAAGAATGGCCGTGTTAAAAAAGGACGTGTTGCGGTTTAAAAACAATACGTAACATAGTTAAAACTGTTTGTTTTTACAACGTCTATTCGTAAACTATGTTATTCAAACAAAATTAAAAGGTCTGCCAAAAGAAATTAGTTTTAACCGCCAAAATGAATGGTAAAAACTATCCTGAAAAATCAATAACTATTCTATATCAGAATCTTCGGAAAGCACACCTTACACAACCGTTTAGACTTATATCGTTCTTATGTCATACCTCATATTCATTGAACACTGAACATGAACCTCGACTGTTAAATTACAATCTAAGAATCGGTTGAGTGTCTGATTACCGAATACCATTTCCACGAATGTTTACATATTATTGAGCGGAGCGAGCGAAGCGAGCGAAGCTCCTATACTACACTCTGGCTTTTTATTTACAAGTACTCCTCCTGAACGGCTGGAGTGATCCTCACGAAATTTTGCTCGGTCATAGTAACCATCCCTGGGAAGGTATAAATCTGAAATGGTCCAAATCGGACATAAGGGTTCTGCCCTAACGCCCTTTAAAGTTACCATGTTATTTTAATAGGAGAAATATTTTATTTGGTTTGTTTACTGTGTGTTGGTTATACAGCTGTTATAAGGATCAAATTTAACTGCAGACTGTTACTATCAGCTGTTTGTGAATACAGTAGTTTTATGTGAAATTGTTGTTTTGTTTTAGTGGTTTGTTGTACGTGAATGAAATGTCACGTTTACACAAGGTGACTGTAGGCCAGGGCCAGGTGAGCTACATCCCATAAGAGCAATGGTGTCACTTTCTGCAACATCCGTGGATGTCGCCACAGAGGTTTTGTCGGTTTAAAAAGTTTTATAAATTCAACATTTTACTCTTTGCTACCTGCAAATGTTGCCAACGCTGCAGGAAACAACAATCGTTCTCGTTTGAGTTGGAAATTTTTGTCTCAACTATTACTAAAATAAGGAGTTTCAAAGCAAACTAGGGTGGAATTTATGGTAGATTTACCTTGATTGATAATTTGTAATTTGGTCATTACCTAATGGTTTGTTATCAACTAATAATCCAAATTTGAAATAGAGTAATATGGTGTCGTTACGATAAATATCGTACCCATGGCAAAACTGCTTCATTCTCTTTTTCAATCAGCTGTGTAATGGTAAATATTATAACGTAACTTGACTTCCATTTTAGTTTAGACGCTTCATATCCGGAACACAAAAAAAGCTATTCAGCTGACCTGGGAAGAAGTTATGCTTCTTCTTTTACAGACCTTGACGTTTACAGGGGTGCAAATCTTGGACGACGCACCATTTAATATCTTGTAAACATATAATACCCCGTCGCAGCAAACCTGCGTACTCAAAAATTATTAGAGTATTACAGACTTGTGGCGAGTAAGCACAGCGAACAACCTAAATCTGGCGACGAGTGTGTGCAGCAAATGAGCTGACCCAAAAGGTGAGTGAGCACAGCGAACAAACTAAATTGACGGCGAGTGGGTGTAGCGAACGAGCTCACTTGAATTACCTATAAAAGATTTGCTATTATTGATTTAAAAAATAGCCGCTCCGCTCAATATTGCAAGCAGACATCTGCATTGTATACCTAGTTAATTTTTACACACCAAACATGACTTACTTAACATTTTCACAATTTCCTCCTCACTCCTATCCATCGATCTACGCTTTTGTCACAACACCAAAACACATCTCCCACTCATCAACCAAATATCAACACAAAATTTCCTCCTCCATCCAGTCGAAAACAAAACCCACCCTCAATCTACTCATCATCCTCTCGCCGAGCGGAAGTCAAACCCACGTAACAAATACCCTCTTGAGCGTTGTTGCCCCCCCCCTCCCTTCCCCGCCCATGATGGGATTGTGCGGGCGTGATGGGCGGTGGAGGGGGGAGGGGGGGTAAGGGCACTGCAGGAGTCAAGAGAGCATGAAACACTAACACTGGCAGGGGTTTCAATGATGCTGGCTGTGTAATTATATACGGATTCGTTAAAGCAAGTGTTTGCTCCCTGCCGGGTATTTGACAAGAGGAGGGTCCTGGGTGCGGCGTCGTGGTCAGGGAATGTAGGAAGAGGTAGCACTGTGGGAAGGATTTACTGAATGAGAGAGATAATTTGCAGTCTTTGGTTTCCATTTCTTTTCTTGGTAAGGAAAGCTTAGTCCTAAACGTTGGAATATTTCTAGATCTTTATAACCTGCGTTTTCTGCTTTCATCATTCTACATTTTCTGGGTCGAATAAAAACAGCTTTAATATAAGTGACTACTCTTCGCTTCTAGTCAAGACGGCTCAATTGATTTTAACCCTAAAATGTCTCCAGATCATTAGGGTTAACATTTAATGTGAATTCCAGCTTAATGTGAATCTTTTCCTTTAAAAGCAGAGAACTCCTTAACTATGGAATTAATCTATCTATGCCTTACGAAGAACAGGTACTGATTGAAAAATATAAAATAGACTTACACAATTCATTAAAAATTCAAAGATTCAGCAAATTTCACACGAGGAAGACTTTTGATCACAATTGTCCTACAACAGTTCACAAGCACAATCAGAAGACATAAATAACTCAATAAGAGACGAAGTTACGTATTGGACGACGAAGAAGTCTTGTTTGGAAAAATCTAATTCAGAATTATTGAACACCTCTAAGGTACAGAATTTCTTTGTTGTTTAGAGCCCAACAGGTAATAGTACCATAAAAAGAGATTGACAAAAATACATAATTGGAACAAAAACACCAAAACCTTTTTTGGCTAAACTCAAATTAGGCTACATGTTTTATCTACTATACAAAATCGTTGTCCAAGATCTGCATCTTGCAAGTTGATCACAACTTGATTTTCACAAAAGTCCTTGGACCGGGCGTTGGTCGTGATCAAGATAAGAGCCGGATCAACTGGTGTGCTGGCCAGACCGGCACCAGACGTGAGTAGCACCAGGTCCAGGTGTGTAGCCGCGAGTAGCGTTGACCTTCGGTGGCTACCCAAGGCCGAGTGGCAACTGCACAGTCATCCGTCTTGCACCTTCCACACTCCTAATGCACAGAAGAACCAGTGGTAAAAATCTTCTCAATACTGAGGGGTTAGTATGATCGTCATCTCATCGTTCTTTCTTTTCTTCTCATTTAATCTCATAAGATGACATTCACAAGACCCAGAGGGCATCTACTACTGAAGTGCACTGGTAATGGTTTTTTATAAGTTTTCTTTCTTTTCCATAGTTCAACACCGTTTGACTGATAATCTTTACACGTAGGCATACAGTACTTGGACTAAGTCATAATTAAGTCACTCCAGCTCTCTTCATGAATCGCCATGTCTGTCTGTTCATGTTCATGCATGTCAGGAACATGTCAGCATTTCAGGTATTTTCAGGTATCATTCCTTACATCATTGAATCCGAATAGCGAAAACTACATTAATTTTATTTCATGACGATTTGAGACAGTACATTGGGCATTCGAAAACTGACAGCGAAATGCAACGACTCTCAAGAATTTTAGTTGTCATGGAACCATCGCATCTTCTGGAACATTCTTTTAATTCCCCATTACCTAATTTTTGTTTTTGAATCCCTCCAAGATCCTATAGACTTCTCCTAGGATTGACTCCGGAAAAAAACGTCTTCACCGTTCGCAACTGTCTTTAGCTTCACTGACGGTCACGTCTAAATTCACTAGAGGAAGAGGAAAGATGCAAATGCGCTGGGGGAATATGAATTGAGCGGTTCCTTTGCCCAAGTGACAACGTTGTGTTATATTATAGCGACAAAGGGCGGTACCGTAGTACAATGCCAGGAAGAGGAAATTGCCATCCTGTCCACAGACAACGCCGCGAGTTTGATATTACAAGTTGTCGGATGGGTATAGGCTTTCGGCCCACCACCCCACCATGTAGTTCATTGCACTCATTGGTGAAATTAGTTTTCTTGTTCAACACTTAATGGTGAACTAAACTAGGAAAGTAAATATGTGTTTTGTGGCATCATGCAGAAGTGCTTTTATAACATTGCCAATTATACGAAAAAGAGATTTTTTGAATCTCTGCATTTAAATAAATCTTAGAGAACACGAGTTTTATCATTTTAAATCAATAGATGTTGAATTTGTATCACTTTAAAGGTACGTTTTCAAGGTCGGGACCTTTTACTTTTTTAGGATGTGACCTATACTGAAGGAGAAGAACTATTCTTACTCGTGTTTTTAACTGGCAGGGGTGAAAAGTTTGTCTAGTTTACCCGGTAAGTCCACTGAGAATTGAAAACAGAACACGGTATTAGCTCATTGAATGCGAAGTGCAAGAGTAACGTGGAAGCAAATTAAAGAAAGTGAAAAGTATTTGACGTAAAGAGTAAGGGCAAGATGTAATAACGAAGATTCTGATTCCTAAACTCCTACCTTAAAGTGTTGGATTTCTCTGTCATAATAACTAACCAAACATATCGCTCTTTGATATCAAATTCACTTGCGCACCGGATTTGGTTACTACGCCATTGTAAGACATAAATCCCTGTCTCATTTGTTTCCACCATGAACCTTAGAAAACGAAAGACACAACAGAAAGAATAATGTGGACGTGGCCTAGGTCTAGGTTGTACATTTGTTTGTCCGCGCGGGGACAGGTAATATGTCAGACGCGGCCGCCCCCAGAGCGCATTACTCATACAAAAGCCAGCGGTAAAAACCTACCGGGTCACGCTATGGTTATATATTACCGCGTTAAGTAATTATTCTTTAAGCATATTTCATTTTGATGCGGTTGGGGTGTAAAGGGAGAAACGGGGCGTAACGATTTTATGCCTAGAACATTTTAATGGGTTAAATATGATTGGAGGAAAAACTTAAATGTCGGGAAAAACATATGTTAATTTTAATTTTTATGTTGGACAAAAAAGAAACCCATAACCAATAAAAAGGATAGAACCATTGTTATATGATTTGAAAGAAAGAATTAATTAATTTTGCTATAGTATTGGTCATAATATTATCTAGGCTTCCTAAATAAGTAATGTTCGAAATATAGGCCTGTATTAAAAACTTGCTGAAACTCATCAGACAAATAGTTGTGTTGTATTTTGGGTTGTAATTATTTGAGCTTCTATAAATGCACTCTGAAAAAACTAATTGTAGGCCTAATCAAGCAATTTCAACTGTATATAATTTCACAGAGAAATGAATCTACAAAACAATGTTCCTTTTACTTTCTCCCCCTATACCATAGTATATGGAGAAAGTATTGTTTTCGTCAAAATTTTCGAATTTGAGTTGTTGGTGGATTTATCCATTTTGGTGCCCCCTGAGTCCAAAAAAGTGGTTTTCAGAGTGACGTGTGTGTGTGTGTGTGTGTGTGTGTGTGTGTGTGTGTGTGTGTGTGTGTGTGTGTGTGTGTGTGTGTGTGTGTGTGTGTGTGTGTGTGTGTGTGTGTGTGTGTGTGTGTGTGTGTGTGTGTGTGTGTGTGTGTGTGTGTGTGTGTGTGTGTGTGTGTGTGTGTGTGTGTGTGTGTGTGTGTGTGTGTGTGTGTGTGTGTGTGTGTGTGTGTGTGTGTGTGTGTGTGTGTGTGTGTGTGTGTGTGTGTGTGTGTGTGTGTGTGTGTGTGTGTGTGTGTGTGTGTGTGTGTGTGTGTGTGTGTGTGTGTGTGTGTGTGTGTGTGTGTGTGTGTGTGTGTGTGTGTGTGTGTGTGTGTGTGTGTGTGTGTGTGTGTGTGTGTGTGTGTGTGTGTGTGTGTGTGTGTGTGTGTGTGTGTGTGTGTGTGTGTGTGTGTGTGTGTGTGTGTGTGTGTGTGTGTGTGTGTGTGTGTGTGTGTGTGTGTGTGTGTGTGTGTGTGTGTGTGTGTGTGTGTGTGTGTGTGTGTGTGTGTGTGTGTGTGTGTGTGTGTGTGTGTGTGTGTGTGTGTGTGTGTGTGTGTGTGTGTGTGTGTGTGTGTGTGTGTGTGTGTGTGTGTGTGTGTGTGTGTGTGTGTGTGTGTGTGTGTGTGTGTGTGTGTGTGTGTGTGTGTGTGTGTGTGTGTGTGTGTGTGTGTGTGTGTGTGTGTGTGTGTGTGTGTGTGTGTGTGTGTGTGTGTGTGTGTGTGTGTGTGTGTGTGTGTGTGTGTGTGTGTGTGTGTGTGTGTGTGTGTGTGTGTGTGTGTGTGTGTGTGTGTGTGTGTGTGTGTGTGTGTGTGTGTGTGTGTGTGTGTGTGTGTGTGTGTGTGTGTGTGTGTGTGTGTGTGTGTGTGTGTGTGTGTGTCAGGATGTAAACAGAGCCAGAGAGTGCCCCAATGGTCCGATTTTGGTGAAATTTGGTATGTAGGTCCAAACCCAAGATAATTCCAGGCGTTTTTTACATTTTTTCGAATTTTTTTATTTTTAATGGTATTTTACCCCCAAAAACCCTCAAAAAACGTGAAAAATCCAAATTTCTCAAAAACGGCTCTAACGATTTTGATTAAAATTTTGTGGTTTATTAAGATTAAAATGCTGAATAAAATGACACCACCCGCATTTCCGAGAAAATGCGCGTTCAAAAGTTATGGAGTAAAAAGGGTTTCAAAAATCAATTTTTAGGATTTTAAAATTAATTGTTATCTTGAAATAAATTTTACTTATCACCATTAAATCAAGCTCAAAAAACTGAATAATCCAGTATTTTTAATTATTGCTCTACGTCAAGTGGTTGCGGAGAAAATTCAATTTTTCGTTTAGCGGTAAACGCAGTACGTTGTAAAAAGTCACAAACGCGCGTAGGGTCAAACTCGCGCTGCTCAGCTGGTAGTTATCCGACTGAGTCATCAAGACATTAACGTTTGAAGCTTTTAACACATTTTTTATTTTGTTTGGAGAAAGTATGTGTCAGTTAACTGATACCGTTTATTTTGTTATCTCATTGAACTTCGACAGGCGACATACATAAACAAATTATTTAATAGGCAATCAATTAAATAATCACAATTAATTAGGTAAGTCTAATTTTGAGGCTTTAGAACTGTTCAAAGTAACCAAGTTGGGAAATTTCCAGGGTAATCAAAAGGTAAAAATTCAAGGATTCAAATTTAATCACAAATTTTAAGAGCAAAAAATTCAAAATAACTACTGTATTCATGAATTTGTCATACATTCGCTTTGTCATAACACTTTTCCAAGTAGAATTGTCGGGTATTTTCCACAGGTAATGACTTTATTTGAGTTCCATATTTTTGCAAATCAACAACTACAATCCCCCCCCCTTCCCCCCCCCCCCCACGAGAGACAGCCCCTCACGTAACCACTCGGTTACACAACTCAATTCACCGGCCAGGTGAAGCCCCTGCCTCGTGGACCGAAGCCCCGTGACATTACTACTGTTTTTATTGGACACATCGATACCCCGCGACTCCCCGGGGGTTTATACTGTGTAATTGGGTTACTCGGTTACACAATGGGTTTATGTTTATCCGGGGAGTTATGGGGGGTCGGTGGGGGTGGCGATCGTGGTGAAATGTACTGCGAAGGCAAAACCTTAATTGTGAAAGAATTGACAAATTGATCTTCGTAGATATCAACGCATTGATTGGATAAACTAGGGTACGATCGTGTTTTTGTAAGCTAAGGAAACAAAAAAAATATATAATGGCGAAATATAAACCTCTAAATCCATTCTAGGAGGTAACTTTATACCGGTACAGTTACCCTTAAAACAGATTTCAAGATCCGTCTGGAAAGTAACCCTTCCCAGAGGTACCTGATGACCTAACCTTAACATTCTAATATTTAAGAGAAACTTTACCTAGGAGAAATATTACCTTCCAGGGGAAACCATATATCAATATCGACACTTCAAGCAGCGATGTAGCTTGCTGCAAAGGGATGGGTAGGCCTAAATATAGCGGGTATCATGCCACGTGAAAACCAAATAAATGCTATTAAACCTAAAAACCATGCCAATTCTTTAATAATAAATAAGGTTTTGAAACCTTTTCTACTTAAAAATTGGTTAAGCGTAAAAACTTAAAAATTAATGTTACACTAGCCTTTGGAAATTTAAACATGTGACAGTATTAGTAAGTTTTTAAAGACAAGGTTTTTGAACCTCGCAAGTTTTGTAAGGTTATAAGACTGTGTAGCTGTAAGTAGTAAACAACTTTCAATTGAATATCTCTCACAAATCATCACTTTGACATATCTGTTGTTGCCTTGCCAACGCATACAGATCAGTCCGCATAGCCTTCTGATTTTGCACAGAAAACTCGAATAAAATAACCGTTAATATACAAATAAAAATAAAATAAATTGGTAATTGGGACAATTGTATATCCTAATTAGTAATTACCCTACATAAAGTTATAGTGTAAATATTTAACCAATAAATAAGGTTACTTGAATTAACTACCACTAACACAGTAGTATTAGATCCACTTAGTTAACGATCTAATCAAGCCAGCAATATAAATTCTATCTTGTAAAAACACAGAGTGAAACGGTGGCACAAAGCGCGAGTTCGTTAAATGTAAAGCTTTGACGCGATGAATTAAACATCCGTCGGAATTGGGCTCCTTGTGGAGACTGTGAGAGCGTTTGAAGCGTTTGATGAAGCGCCGCGCCGTCAAGTGCCGCGTTCGACACTGGAATCACTCGGGCGAGAGCGCTTTGTTATTTTATTACACGAAAATGTTCAAGAGGTCCAATTGTATTCAGAAAAATAAATATTGAATTTATGCTGAAGACGCAGCTTTTGTTAACTAGTCTGGTAATTTAATCATGGTTGGTCTTACGAGTCGTCCTCGCCTTCGGGCAGTCGGCAAAATAAACCATGCAGTTTTTTAGCAAAATGTGGTATTTTATTCCTCAGTTTCGGTTGCCGGATTTTCAAGAAATTTTCTTTAAACTTGGTAGGTAATCGTTTAGTTGAAAAGTTATATACAGTATTAGGTCCCTCATACCTTTAAAGGTTTGAAAATGTTACACTGAGTGTTGTGGCAAAGTAACTCAATATAAGATTTGTTTCTGCTAATACCATTTACTTTTACTGGTATACCAAGTATAAGAGATCTATAACCTTCATCTAAAATAAAACATATTTTACAAATAAATTCCTAAAAATACCAAGGTGGCATGTTTTCAGTGTTTTTACAAGGGACCAGACAAATTTAAAAAAGTGGACGGTTAATTTGAATCACACATTACTGTATTTACTTACTCGTGCTCCGTATTCAATATTCTGCAATATCACTTACCTGTAAAAATAAACTTGTGTTAGCATCACAGAAAGAGAATTAGGTTTCAAAAATGCAAACTAACTCACACAATTAAATAAAATCGCATGTTCAATACAATATTTGTCACTCTTCCGGAGTCAAAGTTGAACAAGAATAAAATTAAAATCTTTATAAACCCATCTACGGAATTAGTTACATATTGTGGCACATATCATACATACTTCAGTAACAAAGAAAGAACTTATTTGCGCAAGTGGGTGCAGTAAACATTAAGTGGATACGACCAAGAAAATGTTTTCCAACTTGAAAATAAACGGAATACGCATTTAATAAAAAAAATCAATGGATAATTTTTGTAAAACATTGAAATAATATTTAAAAGATGGAAAACCCACAGGAACATATTGAATAGTTGAACAAATTACCGACTATCTGACTCCAGACCACGGTCCCCTTGCCGAGCATGTCGCCTACACTCCCGAGTGGCACTGGACTTCTCAGGTCGGCCTCCCGTTTATGTTGCCAAGCCTCGCGCCACTCTCCACCAGCTTGGGTTGCCACAGTGTTGTTTACCCTGCTAATGCCCGAGATAGCCTAATGTTACCCTACGCGGCAGTCTGTCGGCGCCCGCTCTCCAAGAGTTTACACCGTGTTGGAGCGATTTCAAATTGACCTAGGTTTACATTTACAGGAGGTGCGTGGTCGTATTTGTTTCAAATATACTAATGAATTCCAAAAGAAACTGGCGATTTATTTTCATTAATTACTGGAAGCTTGGACAAAAGGTTTAATTCCATGGGAGTTTAACAAATACTACAGCCTTTTGAATGTCCATGTCAAATTTGATAAAGTTGCAATAGTTTCGTAGGTTCTGGGGCAAAATGCATAGATCAAATTCGACAGTTGGCAGAGAGGTACGGTCATGTAATAAATGTTAAGGTCAATTAGAAGAATTTATAAAAAAACAGACACAACACAAAGTTTCTTAATATTTCCTAAACCATAAGAATACATTTTTTAGTAACTAGCTAAACTATGGCGATTATCAAAGTATGGTAGGCCTACTAATTTCTTATAGTTTCAATCTAAATTGTTGGGTCGTATGTTTAATTAACACTGATCCAGTTAAAGTTTGCATAAAATACAACAAAGTCTGTGTATCTTGGCTTCTAGGCTTTAAAACAAACTTAAATGGTCGCGTACTAATGTTATCGTGCCTACAGCATGAACAGTTTTTTTTTCATACCAAAAATTGCTTAAAAGAAATTACAAAATGTATTTTATTTCTTAACGATTTAAGCCCTGATTGGTCAAAAGAATCACGAAAGGGAAAGTTGAAATCCAATAGAAAATACATATTTAATGCAGAGAGCTCTGCTTCAAAAGATATTCAAGTTCTTTGCCAACATAGGACTTAAGTTAACCCTTTGATTCAACCCTACTGAGTTGATTTACTCTACAGTTAAGCAATATTTATTAATGCGAAAGATAAAATCTCTTTTTGCGTGTTATTTTTGTTCATAACTCTATAATTACAGATTTCGTAAACACAGTTTATTTTAAGCCCTGGATTGTAAAACAAACATTTGTAGGAAATTAGGAGCATTTACCCGACTAAAGTAAACACATTTTCCTAAATCGTAATAACCAACCGACAATCACCACATAAATAATCTTAAGTCCCTCTATATACATAAAGGGGAGCTGACAACGATTAAACCCTTAATTAAAGATTTCCCAGGGATAAAGTCGGATAAAACGAGTGGCCCACTTGAGCGCGTCAAGCGATAACACTTATCGCAATCAAGATGCTTATCAGCGTCCTCATTGTTGTGCTGATAACATCTCCACTACCTGATACGGCCTTGGGTTAACCGCACCACCTATTGATTGTCGTCCATTGTTTGCTTTTACGGCTAGATCACTGACATACTTACGGCGAACGTGAGGAAATCTTTGTCAACATTTTATTTACAATTTTAATTGTAATTGGGGCGCACATAAGATTGAAAACTATAGATAAGTTAATCATCCTCGTTGGACATTTTCATAGTAAAATTAATCTAATAAAATATTTACTTCGAACTAGACGCGTTTTTGACATGTTTATACGTCAAACTAATTGCCAGAAATTACAGGGGAACTGCATTGAGTTATACCAAATACTCTAATACGTGTAGAGTAGGTATAAACTATAATGTATGAATGCACACTGGTCTCAAAAAATGTTCGAGCGAGCGAGCTGGTCTCGAGTAAAAAGTTTGGACTCGGCATTCCAGGATAACGTTATGGGACAGTTTATTCCGGTAAAATAGTTTTATTATTTTACTCAACAAATGCTTGGCCCCCAAAACTAAAGTTTTAAAAAATAAAATACAGTACAATAAAAAAATTAAGCTTTTATATTCCAATTACAGTGATATGAATTATAATGTTAAATATCATCAATCTAACAAAATCTTTTAACATAAAACTCAAAATAACGGAATCAAGAATTGAGGACAGCGGGACGATCTTAACTAACAGTTTTGAACGGAGACAAAAACCTGGCCCAAGTCCACTTTATACTGGCCCGAAGGCCCAAAAAACTGGATAAATTATGTATTCGAAATCCTCGTCCTAATCCCCATATCTCACCGTCACAGTGGGCCGTAATCCGTCAGGTGGCCGCAAGGCTTAAAATACAATTCAAGGGATGCGGTCAGTCGACCTTATTGACTCGCGGGCGTGGGATTTTCCGTGGGAGCATTGGCTGACTAGGTAAAATCACAGAGTAAGGAACCTTTAAAGCTTTAAAGTAAAGCTTTGTACTCTGTGGTAAAATATTTCAGTTTTGGTTTTATTGAGAACACAATTTCAAAGTCTTAACACTCGCCGGCGTATGAAATGTTTTGTTCAAATATTTGTTTTACAGGAGTTATAGAATTTAATTATTTATCTCCATTGCTTTCACTGCTTCTACCCTGTTAAATTTCCAAGACTATGTTTTATTGTAATTAGTCACATTATTTTAGATTTTAACTGAGCGTAATCAAACATTACTTGAAGAATTTAAAAAATTTAATACATTCCTTAAATTAAAAAGAAAAATAACTAAATAAATCTCGACAAAAATTTTTGAGTGGATACGAAGTTTTATTTTTCAATAAGTTTAATTTAAAACACTCAAGCTCTATTCTTAAGTTTCCGCTTCACAATTTTCGACTAAAATGTCCAATCCAAATCGCCCCTAAATGAAGGAACAGCAAGAAAAATTACTAACTGATAAAAAAAAACATATCACATTGTTTTTATGACATGTTTAAATAGAAAATCTTTATGAAATTCAATAAGATTTACGATAAATTTAATTGTTTTTAAAGATTTTTAATCCACACGGTGATTTATTAATTATATTAGCACGTCATCAGTAGTGTGTTTTTGGGAAGGCTGGGACGTGACGTCATCACGATGACGTCAGCAGTGATGACGTCATCAATGACGTCACGAATGACGTCACTAATGATGTCATATGACGTCACATGACGTCACATAAATGACGTCATGGTGACGTCATTACCGCTGACGTCATCATGATGACGTCACTGACGTTAATTAGGTCAAGGTCACGCAAGAATACAAAAAAATTTTTTTTTTTGCACTTTTGCGATTCCTCAAATTTTGCTGAGAAATTGAAATTTCTCGAGGAATCACAAAAGTGCAAAAAAATAGTTTTTTTTATTCCCTAGCGATCAGACTCTAGACCTAATATATCCGTCAGGGGTCATTGACCCGTCCCAGCACCCCCACTTGAAAAAAAAAAAATAATTTTTTTATTTTACTTACCCACCGAGAGACTGAGAGCCGAAGAATAATTTCTTCAAACACCCGACAGTGGACAAACGACATGCGATCCGTACAGCACTGCGTCTGAAGGCATACTGACTTGGGCGCAGGCGGTTCCCCAGGTACCCAGGCTTAGTGGTGGGGATAAGGAGGTGGTGGGGGTAAAGTGGTCAGAAGGAAGAAAAATTAAAATTTTTGCAACAACTCATCCGAGCCTGTCCTTTACCGTAACTTGGATTGGAAATATTTCCTGAGAAATATTTATTTTTTATTCTTTCTCAGGTGATCTTGGAACTTGTGAAATTTCAATCAAACCAAAAGTGAAAAAAAAATTTTTGTTATTTGACACTTTGCCGAAAAATTAAGAAATGTTTGATATTTTGGCTAAATATTTAAATTTAAACTCAATATAAGTAAATTGAGTGCAAAAAGTGAGATGTGCACACCACAAGAGTTGAACAGCAACTGAGCAAGTCTCTCCGTGTATCTGAGGTACTCGGCAGGGTGGTGGGGATAAGGAGATGGTGGGGGTAAAGTGGTCAGATGAAATGAAAAAAAAAATTTTTTTTGCAAACTATACAACTGAGTTTGTTATTCAGCAATAGGCATAAGAAAGAAAAAAAATATTTTTTATCCACATTACTCAACATGTTCAAACGTGTTCAAGGTCAACCATTTGAAGTTTAAAAAAAAAAATTATTTTCTTTATTTTATTTACAAAAATCCTCCTTCATCCCCATATGTGCTGTCCGGACTTGTGCTTGATGTTGTCGAAGAATTTTCTTCACAGCAACATGTTCCTTGTGTATTTTGGACTACCCCTTCTGCTTCATCCATACTGTCGTCGATGGTTGGACAGTCGTATTCCAATTCCATTTTAATTACCATCCCTGGATTTTTAAGTAGCCGCATGTGCAATTTTTCATAAATTTCTTTTAGGTATTGAAGGTTGTCAACAAGTAATTCCCACTTCATTGTGTTGTGTAACCTCTGGCGTAGCTGAGTTGGAAATGAAGCAAGTCTTGCTTGCAGGATTGGTATTTTGGAATTGTGGTGGTGGGGGTAATTGATACAACCAGACAGGTTGAGACGTGTTCAAGGTCAACCATTTGGAGTTTTAAAAAAGAAAATTTTATTTACAGAGTAGTGTTGAAAACTGGCAATTTGGCTGCTTTATCTGAACACTCAATGCATCTTAGGCAGTACACAACTGCGTATACCAAGTAGAAGAAGATTGCAATCAATAAGGTCAAGATTATGAAGAGATCTAATTTTAAAATTCTCTGAATTAGCATATGGTCCTTCCTGATCCGTCTTTCTTCCATCCTTCTTTCCATCATCTCCACTAGATCCACATGCTGGCATCTCCTCCTCCCCAGGCTTTCCGCTTCATCGGCCTCATATATTGGTGGTGGAACATCCATGTTTGCAGCTCAAAAGATGAAGATGTAATGAAACACATTGGTGCTGCATCTGAGGTCTCCAAAAGGAAAAGTGGTAGGGGAAAACCTGAACATGTTAGAACATGTTCAAGGTCATCCAATTTGTGTTTTAAAAAAATTATATCTTGCTACAATACTGTAGCAAGATAGGTTTTTTTTATTTTGTTTTTATTTTATCATTCTTTTATTACAATACAAAAATATGCATATTGAAGTACAATGAGGATACAAAATATAAATATTAGTCAGGAGAAATATTCCAAGTTTGGACTGGCTTGAGTCTTCATGGATGATCTGGAGGAGTAGGCTGAAGAAGTTGATGATGGTGACCTAGACGGCTCGTCATCCCTGGGGACATGAGGGCATTTTGTGTTGCAAGCAAAAATTTGCATGTTCAATCGGTATCCCTGTTCGATTAGTGATTTAAATTCTTGAACAATTTCGTTTAATTCTTGCAGATTTCTTACAAATACTTCTTCATAATTTGCACATTTTACAGTCAGAGCCATCTTGATGTTTTCCGTATGATGTCCAAAGGCGGAATGAATATTAGCATGGTCGTTTTAAGGTAGTATGAAATAGTGGTGGGGGGAAGTTGTTTACACGCTGTCTGATGAGAGGTGGTTAAATTTTTGCCAAGTAAACATATTGATTGAACAAATGGCGCAAAGTTCTTTAGGTGTATGGTAACTTAAAACTGGAGCGACATGACCATATTGTAAACATCCATCATCTTGTAGGAATTGTGCCGGGTTGGATACAGCGGCCCTTCCACAACTTCGACAAAATTTTGTACCATCACCAAACTTGTACCAACCAAAAGTGTTGTAACCTCTGTTGTCTAGCTTGTACTGTTTGATAAAAATTTTAATTTGTTGAGGAGCGTTGGATCGTAAAGTATGGCTAAATAGCTGTTGATCTTCAATAATTTTTCTTACACAAAGCTCAAATAGGGTGCTCATCGTTTGACAGTTGCAATGAAACTGAACTTCTTTACAGTCTGTAGGCTGGTAACCTGAAATGGTGGGGGAAAACAGATACACACACACACACACACACACACACACACACACACACACACACACACACACACACACACATTGCTGTTTGAAATAAAGTTTATGTTTAATTTGTGCAAAGGTCAAAGGTCAAGGTCACCCCAGAGCTTTAAAAAAAGGCAACATATCAATATGTGAAAAATTTTTTTGTTTCACATATTGATATGTTGCCTTTTTTGTGTGTTTTTTTTTTTTTTTGTTTTTTATCTTTATTTAAAACAGTACAAACAAGATTACATGACAAAAATATATATAGTTAAAAAATACAAACAGATACAAGAAAGAAAAAAATTATTTTTTTTTAACACTGCTGCTTGTCTGCGATGTGGATGGTAAGCTCGGTGGAGTTGCTGCCGCTGCATCCGTGGGACACCAAGTAGAGACATCCCGGTTGAATGGAGCGTAGATCTTCATTTTGTAGTAGGTGGACAAATCTCTTCGGAAGGTAAATTTGGAATTTTGCTTCATCCCCCGGAGTATATGGTGCTTCGCTGAGACTGCAGCAGATTGCTTCGCCGACAGTAGTTTCCATTTTCTTCAGTGCATGTATAATATAATGTTTTTCATCCTTGAGTTCAGAACATTTTTTTACCGGCAAAATTGTAGACTTGGAGTGGGCGTTGAATTGTTCCACCAAAGACTGCAGAAACTGGTTGGATGCCATGGTTGTTCTAGAGGTCCTCGCTGTCTTCTTGCTCTGAGATGTTGTCGTCTCGGAATCTCGAGTAATACTCGTGCCAGGTCTCGGTCTGCTCCTCGCTTTTATAATCGCCGTTACCCCCACCACCATCGCCGATTTCTCCATCTTGCAGGTAAGTCGCTAATTTTAAAGCGTTTTTTAACGCACAGTGCCTGTCCCTTTCATGTTCCACACTCTGTGTGCAAATACAAATGTTTTCAGCAATAAATTTAAAATTTTTATCTATTTGCACATCTTTAACTGGAGTAGATGTAAATTGTTTTATCCATCTTTTCTTTTCAAGTCCTTTTGTGTAAATATTAGTAAATCTGTTTGAAAATTGATGCATAATATGATACAAGTCTGAATAACTGGTAAAACCGTCATACCAATCGATGTGATGAAAATATTTCCAAGTCCATCGGTTTGTTGTTGCGGCTTTGGTGGTTAGTGAAGAAAAAGAGCATGGTGGTTTAAATAAAAATGTGTAAGGAATATTTTTATCTAAATCGTAAAATACGAGTTCTTTAATTATAAACCGATCATCGTTACCACGAAAAGCTTGAAATTCAATAATACCCGGCTTGGACTTGATTTCTTCTTCCATGTCCATTTGAAAGGTCACCCGTCTATCCATCACGGTGTCAGAAGGTCAACTGTTTTCCACACCACGGTAGGCATTTATTTATGCCAGGCCGTACAGTTGAAGGCGCGTTGGTGTATATTTAACGTGGGCACCATCCCCGGTAGGCCTACACCCACAAAATTTTGAATTTTTTATTGAAAACTTGTAAATTGAAGTGTAAAGTGTTGTGAAAAATTTTAAAATTTTATTTAACTTTCCATCTGGTCATTTTTGTTGTACTCATTCTCATCACTTTGATCCTTTTCATCACTGAAATGTGTTTCTTCATCCGATTTTACAAAATTATTTTTTTCTTGCACATATTGTTCCAATTGTCTCCACATTTGAACTTCATGAGGAATTCTGTTGAATATTGAAGTGTCCACAGGTCCATACAAAATTGGTGCATCCGGTTGTTTGTCCAAAGTGTCTGTTAAATAATCTTTAATAATTGAACTGGAGAATACTAGCTGTCTTAAATATCTTGTTATTGGTTCAGTTGCACATGTTAAAATAAAAAATTCTTCTCTGTTCAGTTGAATTTTTATGTCATGTTTGGTCGTATCTCTGAATCTCATTTGATGTTCACCTCTGTGTTTAATAATATCAATTTCCAAGTCTGAATCCAATAGTCCTACTTTTGTTTTCCTGCCAAACATGTTGCTATTAAAATAACATTCCAACAAATGGAGGTGTTTCATAAAAGATTCCCAAGCGTTGGCTGTAAACAAAATCATTTTTGTTCCGTGGGTTAAAATTACTGTAGGTGAATAGTCGGTTGATTTCATAACTCCAATTAAAACACTTTTATCCAAACTTGAAGAGATTGGATAAAAAATTCTTAAAAATACTTCCATCAAAATATTTGGTGAAATATTTTCTTCCACATTTCTTTTCCTCTTGGACAAATACTTTTTCTTTTTACCTTTTTCTTCTTCTTCTTGATTTGTGACGTGTTGCTGTTCATTCATGTCCAAAAATTCTGAAATTTCTTTTTCTATATCGCATTCTGTTGTACCACTTGTAGAAGCCATATTGAAGATGATGCTACCCATACGACGTCAGGCAACAAACTGATCAGGAGCGGCCTGCACGCCCCGCTTTTATACTCGTGGAATGTAACAAAACCGGTTTTTTACAATACATTTTTAACAATTCCAGTTAGAGGTGTGTATGTTACAATTTTATCATGTAGAATTAAACAGTATGCAGTTGTATTTGCAGGTATAGCTGCATTAAACTCCATTTCAATCTTTATGTCAACACTTGATGATTTTACTGATTCATTTTGTTTAGAACAATCAATTACAACTATTGTGTATCCATCTAAGTATTCTTCTGGTGATAGTAAAGGTGTATTTGTTTTACCGTAATATGAATTTTGGAATCTCGCATACATATCGTATAATATACTGTACTTTTTATTAGCGAATGACACATTTAAATTGTCGTAGGGGAAAAATTGTGAATTCAAATAAACTTTAATATTTTTTAAGTTGCAATGATCAAATTTGCCTGCATGTTTTGTGATACTGTCTCTCCTATCTGTTTGTAAACCAAATATAATATACCTGGCTCGTTCTACGTAATTAGATGTTTTAACAGTCCAAGTGTGACGATCTGTAGTTGGCAAGCTTGGATGTTCATGGAATTCCCAACTTCTAAAAGGAATTACAATATCACGATCAGCCTTTAACTTCCTTAATAGTAGCATTCTATGTTCGTCAGCTAATTTAACATGTGGAACTCTCCATACAATTTTGTCTAATGTTAATTTCCATTCTAGGTTTGCATCCGTTGTACCATCTGGAGCTTTAATAATGTCTTTATCGTTAGAAGATCTCAACAAAACTAATTCTTGTTTAACATTTAATATTATTTTTCTATAATCTTCAGCAAATCCAAGCAACAAACGTAATGGAATATGAAAATCAAAATATCCCTTTGTATTCGGAGTGATTGTGTCATTTTCAGGTAAAACCCATCCGGCCGGTTGAAGTAAATTGGTTTCATTAGGTGATATAGATGTTACCCCCTTTAAAGTTGTTGCAATACCTACTTTTTTAGTGGAATTAACTGTTACACCTGATATTTCATATCTAATTTCATCAAACAGGAAAGCCATAGGGTTATTTATAAATGGAACTGTTGTACCAGTAGTAGTACCGTCCTTTTTTGTTACTTTTCCTTCGATATACAAGTAACTTTCACATGGTAGTGTGTAAATGTCTTGATGTTGTATAGGAATACGAATTTCATCGTTATTGTTCAATTTTGATGAAGTGTAAGGGTTGTGGGTGTGATATTCTTTTTCCCATAGTGTTTCGTCGAATGTCGGACCCTGCGCTATATCCAGTATATCCATAATCGGTTAATTTTAAACCAATCTTTTCTAAGAAACGAATGTTCTCGCGTGTTAACTCCTCCACAGCTGAAGAGCTACTAATGCGGTTTCCCGTAGGCTGTCCACTTTTAAATGATAAACCCATGATTTTTGTATTAAAGTGTCGATTTTAAATGTAATCTAACTGTAATTGGCTCTTCTCGGAAATCTATCAAGTTACCGTCTTGATCCAATACGTTCAACACGATGTCTGAAATGAAAGTGGTGTTCAACGGCAGATATACTAGGTTTTGTGGCTTTTCAACAATTTTAAATCCTGGAGGTACACTCGGGTAAAAAGTATGTATTATATGAGTATTTGCTCCATCTCTGTAAGCTCCCTGTATAATGTTACAAGTTATATCTATACTATTAACTTTTAGTATAGTTACAGTTTGTTTACCGGAATGTGTTTGATTTGGTTCTAAAATTGGGCTATCTTTGGGAAATCCTAACAATTCACCGATTGATTGTTCCTGAGTAAAATCTATATAATATTTGGAGTTAATTTCAGCTTTCATCGTATTGTTATTACCTTTTAATGTTATATTGTCTTTTCCCATTTTATTTTGCAAAAATTCATTAATATGATCAATTTCATAAGAACCTGTGGGTAAACTGCAAACTTCTAAGTCTGTAAACTTCCCACTGGCATCTTTTCCTTTATAGTAATGCAATAAGTTATTTTTATCTTCCGTAACATTGGGAATAGAGTTGTAAGTTGTAAAATCCAACAGTGCCGCTTCCCAAAATCTTCCTTCTTGCAAGCGTAACGCTGGAAAAAGGATACTTCGCAAAGTGGACGATTTTCCTGTTAATGATACCGTATAGGAAGACATCTCAATTGTGACTGATACTTTAAGCTAGGAATTCCAAACATAAATGGCCGCATATTAAAGTGTTATCAGGTTGTTCTCTTTTATAGTTATAATATATGTTTTTAGCAGATTTAAAGTAATGCTCGAGTTCTTTAGGTGGTGGTAAATTGCCAAAACTATCAAAGTAATAAATATTATCACCTAATTTCTTATAACAAACCCAATGAGTGCCAGGACCTTCTGAATTGTCTAAATTTACAATGCCGGTTTCGTTTTTCCACATTTTAACTGGTAATTCATCTTTCATAAAGACACCACGAAAAAAAGGTATTTTTAAACATGAAATGTATTTAAATAATTCAATATTTGTTAACGCTTTATGTGGTATTACTAATTGATTTCTTTTATTTAATATGCACGATACGGTCTTAGGTATAGACCTGCCCCGTTTTTTACCATTGACCATACTGTTGGTTTTTTGCTACCCTTTCTGGTGGAACGTCGTTTTCTTCTAATATTCCCTCCATGTTTTGTCTTTGCCGATCTCCTTTTCACTCTTCGCCTCCTTTTTCCACCTCCTACCGCTGTTTTAGCCTTCATACCTGCTGTTACCGCTAAAGCTGCTGCTTTTTCTGCAATACTAGCGTCACTAGACTTTACTCGTTGCCAAGCTATATCCGCGAGCTTTTTATCAGCTATTGATCTATTTTTTGTATCGCTAAATGTGGAATATGCTATATCGTGTTCTTTACAAGCCTGATCTAACTTATTTATGCCTGGATCGCCTCTTTCCAGTCGTTTTTTCAATTTAGTTCCTGGTCCGCAATACTGATAACCTCCCGGTATGTGAAATTCGTATGGTAAAGCATCTATTGCTCTATTTACGACAGATCCTACTGGAATTCGATTTAAAGCTTTACTTAATAGAGAAACCGCTGTGGACGTGATCCCACCTCCTTTCCTTACAGTGTCTCGATATGGACTGATGTACTGAAATGTCATGATTGTCTTTTATAATTGAAATGCACAGCTTATGTGTTACCTCTACGACGAGTTGAACATAAATGAAGTTATTTATGATTTTGATCAATTAAATAGTAAAAGGACCCCAAAGTGTGGATCCTAATATTTGTGTTGTTTTATTAAAAAAATATTTATAAAGAATTTCTTGTTTTATCCATGTATTTCTCTGTTTTTCATCAACAGGTTTATATTGTCCGGCTGCAATATAATTATGCATATCAAATAATATATTACCTATCACTTTAACAAGGAAGTTAACATTTACAGCGTTATCTACATAATCAGGGTCTGCAACATTTGTTAATCGTTTGTTATCACAATTCCACCATCTATGTCCACCTGGCTCTAATTGTATTATCTGTTCAAAAGTAACAACATTACCAGGCAATGACGCGGGAGCTATATTTATTAATTGTTTTCCTTTACCATCCCAAACATTATACTTTGGTACATGTCCATCAATAAGTAAATTCTTTTCTTCAAGTAATGTAAACTTTTCATTTCCTTGTACAAACAAATCCCCCCGCCGTGATACCACTTGGTCTTGTTTTACAAATCCAGATGTTTCTTGTTTTAAAGTCTCTTTCATTTGACCTACTGTTGCACCATCCGATGGAGCCGAACCATCTTTTACATTTGCTAAACAATTACCAAAACAATCTATAACCCCTACATCACGTGTGATACAATGATCTTTAATATATTTTAGATTTACAGCATCGTTTTCAGTTTTTGGATAACCTATATCGTTAATAACAAATTTATAAAAAGAAAATCCATCTTTTGTCTTTTCAGGTATTAAAGAATGTAAATAGCGTCTATTCACGCTGTCTTTTTCATCTTTAGGATCATCTATGTTGGATATACGTTTATTGTTAGCACTATACGTTTTTCCATTGAATTTTAACGTATTTTTTAATTCAGATAACAAATAACCTTTGTTTATTGCATCACCGTTTTGATTTGGTTTATCAACGTTGATAATTCTATGATTTTCTGCATCATATGTGTTATTTTGTAGTCTTAATGTTGGTGATATCTTTTCCTTTACTATTTTTAAATTTACTGCATCATTTTCATCCGTGGGATCTTTTATGTTTTTTAACCTTTTATTACTAATATCATAATCTCCTTCAGGTGTTTGTGGTAAACCAGCACCTCTTTTTAAGTTATTCGCGTAATATAATCCATCCGAGGAATACCGTCCGAACTTGTCGACACTCATGGTGCAACTGAATAGCATTTTAGGGAGTAACGCATTTTTATGAGATTACCCCTCGGTTTCTAAGTTCATCCACTAAAGCCACCCATTCGTTTTCCAATCCAGTATGACCCGCCTCTTTGGCTTCATGTATTAGTTTCATTCTATCCACCAATTTATTGATATTATTGTAATAAATTACGTTTGTATTGTATAGTTTCTTCATCAATCCTTTACCGGTGACTGATTTGCTTCTTTTTCTCGGTTCTGGAGAACTTAAATCTAAAGTGGATGCTACTAATCTTCTTTTTACAGGTTTTCTTCTTATAATCGGTATTAATTTGGAAACAAAATCTTTATATTTTACAGATTTATTTCTATATATGGGTGCTTCAGGTAAATAATTTCTTTTATATGCATTAGTTTGATCCAAAATTTTGCTATACACTTCCAAATCATCATTTTTTACCAATGCTTTTAAAGGTTTATTTTCAAATAATAATTCAAATAGCCCCCTTGTTCCCTTATATATTTGATCACCTATGTGAATATTATCATGTTCATCGACATCTAATTTGCTATTACCAATCATTACACCTTCTTTGGACATTCTTGCTCCATAACTGTGGTATTTTTTAGTAGAATCAGTTCCAATTAACAGTTTTAACAAGTATTTCCTTCCTAACGGTCCTTTTGTATGAATAGTTTCACCCAATAAGCTTATGTTTGATGGTTCTCCTTCTGTTTTTTCTTCTTCACTCGCTATAGATACCACTTCCTCTTCACTACCAGCATATACATCTTCTCTTTCTGCCGTTGTATCACTAAATATGGAGGCTTCCGGGTCCTCATCGCTAATATCTTCTGATATTACACTTTCCCTTTCATATTGTGTTATCGGAGCAATAATATCACCTTCAAAAGAAGGTTTAGTCAATTTTTTGTTCAATTGTTTCAAAGGCTCTGTAATAGGTTTAAAAGTAGATTCGAGAAATTTCTCCCTTTCGCTGATACCTAACTTTAACGCTCTGTTTTTAGCCCGAATAGAATCACTAAGTGATTTAATTTCCTTTACTAACTTTTCTTGGTTAACCATGTTTGTAGCAAGACGTGCTGTACAAGAATGATTGTGTGATATAATGGTTAGTGAATTAATATAAATTTATCCAAACCTATCCTGTATCGGCCGTTTTTTAGTGGTTGTTCCTTCATAATTGTCAAAAATCCATAATTTTCAGCCCAAGCCTTACCACATATGTCTTTAAACCGTTCATATGACATATCCGCATTGACATGATCGTAATATATGTGTTTTAAGTTAGTTTCATCCTGTTTGAATACAATTAACACATTTGCGTTGTCTCTTATCAGTTGTTTTGGTATTTTACTATAAGTCTGGCCTATGTAAATGCTATCTATATTGTTATGTCGCCCCATAGCGAAATAACTCCTGATAGTGTTTTGGTTTTCACAGGATACATCATCAAATATAAAAACTGAAAATGGTTTAGCTTCATGCGGTTGCATTACGCTTTCACTTGCATCAAACTTGTAATATTTCACTTCTGGCACATTATTAAATATTTTTTCTAATAATTGGTATTTGGGTTGTTGTAATGATTTGGAAAAGACATACAAGTTATTGAAACGCAATCCTTTTGGGTTTGTAATCAAATTGAATACTACATTTGTTTTACCACAATTGGATGGACCGGTTACAAGACAACGCACCGTGTTTGGTAACAAAACACCATGTTTGCCGCTGTTTAATTCCGAATTGTCCACCGTGAGTTCATCAATATTATTTATAGTAAAACTATCCTTTTGCTGTATTATCTCCATCCTTTGTAAAGGTTAAACCTAAAATGATGCTCCATCATTATATGAGATCCTTTTTAGGTATCCAAGAATCTTCACTCTTATTAAATCCTAACCATCGCACTTTAACTTTATCTTTTTTCCGTTGCAACACCTTTTCAACGAGATATACATCACCTACTGTGGATTTTAACATTTCATGTCCATAAAACCCTCCTTCGAGCAATTGTCCTTTATTATCTTTTAAAATGTAAGTTTCCGGTACTGTAGGTTGCACTTTAAATACGGTAAAAACCTCATTTGTCCAATTTGGTAGATATCTTTTACTGAATACACCTTTGTATTTGCTTATTCGCACTTTATCACCCACGTTAAACGTTTTAGGCTTTAGTTTTTCAACTTTTGGTTTAGTATTCATTTTTATACGTTTTAATACGAGTTTTTCATTTTTACTAATCACTTGGTTAGGTTTCATACCAATTGTTCTATGGAACTTGTTATTGTAATCTTTTATTAGTTTTGGTAACATATCAATCCATACGTGCGATCCTCTGTTTGAAAACATCTTGTACATCGCACCTTTTAAAGTTCGATTAAATCTTTCTATGATTGATGCTTTTACTTCTGAATTAGTCGAATAATGGTTTATGTCGTGTTTTTTCATTAAATTTGAAAATTCTTTATTGAAATATTCTTTACCATCATCGGTTTGTAAATGTTTTATGGTATTTTTGTCTCTATGTATCGCAGTTTCCATGGCTTTTGTTACACTCTTGCCGGTTTTATCTTTTAGCGGTAAAGCATCTGCCATTTTTGTAAAACAATTGATAATAGTCAATATATATTTAAATCCTTTATTTTGTTTACTATAAGGAATCATTTCTATTAAGTCCGCTTGATATAAGTCGTTCATTCCTTTTATAACGGTATTTCTACGGGGAAATTTTCTTCTAGCAGGTTTATGAAGTTCATTAACAATTTTTTGTTTTAAATCCATTTTTAATCCTTCCGTTATTACGGTCAAAATAGAAATGAACTTTATGTATGTATTAAACCCTATTTAAGTCTGTTAAGGTATTCTAAATTGGTAAGAAATACTATTTAAATATATTTCCTTAACCCTCAAGGACATGGTTTGGGAAATGTCCGAGTAATGGTTTTTTATTACATTACCCCCAGGTTAAGGTATTATATAAATGAATGATATTTAAAAAATATAGTTCATTTATATGATACCCCCTCCCTTATTTTAAGAGGGTTAAGAAAATAATTTTATAAACAATTTATTAATTATGTTTAGGTTGTTATATTACCAATAAAGTGGAAATAAAAATTTGTTTCTAATTAAAAACTGATTTTAAATGTGTCAAGGTCATTCAAATTAATGTAAAAAAATGGGGAACAAGGCGTTGGACTTGCCGTGTTCCCCATTTTTTTACGGAAGGAAAAGGAATTTAGGTCGAAGAAGGACGAAAAGGGACGAAGAATAGGTTAATTGTTGATAGGGTTAAGAGGGTAGTGGCCGAAAAAGGAATTTAGGTCAAAAAAAAGGACGAAGAGAACGAAGAATAGGTTGATTGTTGACGGGGTTAAGGGAGTAGTGGCCAAAAGGAAGAGTGTTGATTTTGTCATCCATAATGTGTCTTTTGTCATCCTTGTTTGAGAGTGCTTTCTTAACTTCTGTAACACTGTACACTTTGTGTTTTTCACTCCTTATGGTGTTGAATTTAGCAGTCAAGGTGGTGTCGTTAAATAAACAGTTTTTATATTGTTCAAAGTTTACATTTTTCTTCAAATAACCTGTCTTTACACCTTTTGCTTTCTTAGTGGTTGATCTTTCTTCTTGTCCTTTATATACTTTAAAAGAATATAATTTGGACATTAGTGCGACGATTTCTTCCATGCTTGCTCCATTGCATTCATCTTTGAATTTACCTAAAACTTTCTTATTATTTTCATTAAAGTTCGGGTGATTTCTTGGGTAGTCGGAAAAATCAAAATCATTTTTGTGTATGAACGTCCGAAGATCTTCATACATGTCTTGTGTCTTAATCCAATAAATTAGTGCATCCGTGTCCATGTAGGCTACTCCAATATTTTCTCTTCCATAATGTTGAACCATTTTGTTGTAATGAAAGTCATACATGTGCGTTTTACTTATATCCAATATAGACATTCCTTTGTACAACGGTCGATCCATTACTATCTTGGTTTTCTTCATGCTGACTGCTACCAAGTTTTCATTAATTATCATACTTGTTCCAAAATTCGGTTTCTGTACAAGTTTCTGCATCTGTCTGGGGTTTGTTACTAATTTTACAATTTTGTGTTTCCTTTTGTTTTCTAAAGTTTTTCCAAATATTGCATTGTTCATGAGCTTGTAAAAATCTTTTTCAAAAGCTGATGTTGCTGCTGCTCTCCTTGCAGTGTTTGAATCAATGTATGGTTTTAAATAACAAGATTGTGAAAATTTTAAAACTTTATGAATTTTGGTAATAATCAATCCTAATTCTAAGGCTTGCTGAACAACTAAATAATGTGCGACATAACGGTTTTTGTTGTTTAATGTCATCATTAATTTGGGCCATTTTCCCGTCGGTGATACTTCAGTTTTAGCCAACAGTGGCAAGTCGTAATGATGATCGTGTAGGTGTACTGGATACTCAAAGTCGCAGTCAAAAATGTAGCCGGTCGGTCCATCTTGTGGGATCTGCATGATGTCCCCGATGCTGTCCGGGTCTACCCATTGGAAGTCGCCATACGGAAGGGGTTTGGACATCGCCCAACCGTATAAATTATTGGCATCAAAATATCCAAGAAAAACCGAATCTTTAGTCTCATCATAATTTGGTAGAAATTTATTGTTAGCTTTCACATGTCTTGTAACAGCCTGGGTCAATCCACCTCGTACACCCGATTCAATCATTAAAACCATATCGATGTCGGTTAGCAATTCCAACTTGCACTCGGTAGATTTTAGCATGGCCTGCCAGGCCAAACCGGGAGAAGTAAAAGAATGTAGCGGGTCCAGTCCGTAAGCGGTGAAACAGGTGTTCCTAAATTCTTCCATTATGTCACACAATAATGTTACATCTAGTTTTACATAAAAGTCAGAATAATCACCCAGGGTATTCATTCCTAATTCATTCCAGACTTTCTGAGCATGATTATAATCTTCAATTGAAATTTCGGTTTCAGTTAATTTACTTTTAAACGCTTCGATTGGTGGCAAACATGTTTCATCAAATTTTTCTAGTCCAGTAATGTAATCATATGGAAACACACCTTTCCTTAGCACCAAGTCCATTTTATCTTCTGGCACAATTTTTCTGGTTTCTTTTAAATCCTGTCGTCTTAAATTTTTAGTTAGGTTGGCAAGGCTAGATGACATGAATCGAAAAGAGTCCACGAATCGAAGCTTCATCTTGCCAACAGTCTTGGAAAAACTAATGTAATTTTCTGTGCTGTTGGCCAAAACATCAATTTTCCCATCATCCCTGCCCAATTCCGGAATAATAAAATGTGAATCATAACCACTAAGGTTATGCAAAACAACTGGAATGAATTTCGGAAGTTTATAATTAATATTACAAGCATTGCAAGCAGCCCCTCTGTAATAACCAGTAAGGTGATCGTGATCATGGACTTTATGGTTGTCAAGAGTAAATTCTTTTTTACACAAGTAACAATTAGTGGCATTGATATATTGAATTTCCTCCTCTTCATCAAGAGGTAACATTGGAATAATATTACTGTACACTTCTTCAACCTTACCAGCTATATAATACAAGTTATCTACAAAATGTTTAGCAGCATCCTCACCTCTGTACAAAATTGGGGTTGAACTTAAACCAAAATTTTTCAAATGTTCTTCTGACAGTGTGGATTTAACAAGCAAACAAAAACTGTTAGGTTTATGCAGCTGATATTTCGTCCTACTGGTAATTTCCCCTTCTGGATGTTCTTGGGGTACCAGTGTGGACTCAAAGTCTGCATAAATTACAAATGGTACCCTATATTGATGGCTAATCTTTTCAAATTTTACAATAGAGCGAGTAGGTGCAGGCAAACTAATTTTGCATTCAAAATTTTCATTACAGAGTCTTTGGTGTTCTTGTAGCCATTCCGCACCTCCTCTCCTTACTTCTTTTGACACAAAACAAAAACATCGCTTACAAATCGTTATATGACCATGATGCTTAGTAACTTGACTTCTGACAAGTTGTTCAAAATTCTTTATATATACATAGTGTGAAATTTCACCTTTAGTTATTAATAACAAATCAGTATGGTTCCTAAGTTCAGTTTTACTCACCCTTAAGGGGTACACATTATTTGCATCATCCAAACCAAAAATATTTACACTAACACCAGGATTCTTCTTTTCAAATTTACAAATGTCTTTAACACTTACAGGGTAAGACAGTCCTACAAAATTATACCTATTATTTACATTTACATAGTGTCTACTTACTCTAGAAGGGCGCTGCTCTGGCAAAATATATTTACACAACATAGCATACTTAAAACACTCATTATCTTCATTCTGTACATTTATACATGCTTTCGTTTTTTCAATGGCTTTTGGTAGAGGGACGTAGCTGCTTCCTCTCATACCAAATCCGTGCTTATGCACTCTTAAATCTAAACCCTCTACAGATGTAAACATCCAACCTGACCCTCTACCCTCATGCTCCTGCATTTTTGTCAACAATTCTTCAATACATTCATCTACAATTTTATTTACATCCGAGGCAAACATCAAAGTACGGTTTTTTGTTATGAAACCTCGAAGTGTGGTTTCACCATCAGATTTACTAAATTTTGCGTCCAACACTAAACCGAATTTAATAATATTTAATCTTGCCAATTCTTTAGTTAAAGTTTCACAGATCAATGATTTTGCCTCGGTTACAAAATTTTCCAAATCTAGTTGCACATTATTTATTTTGTTATGTATTACCGTGCGTCCGGGAAAAGCAGTTGTGCGTAAGTGTCTGGTTCCTCCTTGTTCTGTTTCTATATCCAAATCCATGTCCGTGTCTAAATCTGTATCAGTGTCCGTTTCTTCTTCTTCTTCTGGTTCCGCAACAGTTCCTCTTCTAAGTCCTGACGGTCCAGCACCTCCAAATTGGATCACGCTGGGTCGTCCCTGCTGCATTTGTTGCAAATAACTCTCCCAGTTGTCGAGCCGTTGATTAAATTCATCCAAAATGTCATCAATCCAGTCCATGTCCATTTCGTTAGCCGTTTTACTCGCCGGGTCTTCCATATGTAATTCTTGATGGATTTGAAGAATCACTTCATCTGGGAAAAATTCCCCACAAATATGGCAAAGAAGCATTTTAACACTTTTTACCACTAGCGTCTTTAGATGTTAACTCCACAAAAGTTTACCAAAGAATGAGAGACGCTCTTGACCGACCTCCTTTTATAGCGGGTGGTGGGGGGTGATCTTTGGGAAAGACCCGTTCTGCGCATGCGCAGAACAAATCTGCACACGCGCAGAACAAAATGTATTATATTTATTTAAAATTTGCTATTTAGGACAAATATATAGGTCAAGGCCACCTTAAATCTGGTAAAAAAGAGGGAACACTGGATAAGAGATGGTAGTAAGATCAACTTTCTAACAAATACTTTCAATAATATGTCAACTGGTTCAAAAGTTAAATATTTTTATTATTTACTGCTCAACTTGTTCAAAATTAAAACTTTTAAATATATTTGTTTAAGCAAATGCTTTTGGCACACTTACCACACGCCAAAACTCAAAAAATGTACAGAATTAAGACTGATCTCGCGGGGAAATACTGATGTGCTACCTAACATTGGTTATCTGACTCGAATAAGAATTGGTGATATATAACATATTGAAAAAAAAATTTTATGTTGTATAAATCACCAATACTATGCGATTCAGATAACCAGTGTGAGGTGGCTACATAGTATTTCCCCGAGAGATCAGCTTAAATCCTGTACTTTATATGAGTCTTAGCGTGTAGGAAGTGTGGCAAAAGCATTTGACCAAAATAAAATATATTTAAAATTTTAACCTTAAACAAACTAGGTAGTATAAAAATAAAAGATATTTCCTAACCATTGACAACCTGTTAACATATTGCAGTGTTAAAGTATTTGCTATTGAGTCAATCTTACCATCACCTCCGATCCAGCGTTCCCTCTTTCTTACCAAATGAGACTGAGGCTTGACTACCCGTATATATGACGTTTCCCCCTCCACTAATGCTTTCCCCCACCACAATAAATTCTCAAAAGTGGGTCAAGACCATCTAAAATTATTATTTTGAGCGGGGGATAGAGCATCTGCTGCTCTATCCCCCGCTCATATTTTTTTTTCTTTTTTTTACAGTTTTATAATTTTTTTGATTTTTGTAAAATGCAAAACAAAAAAAATATTTACAAAGGTGAAAATTCATCACTGCTATCCTCGTCATCACTAGTGTCCAAAAATAATCTTCTACTACAAAATATAAGTCTTTTACACAGCAACATTCTGTCCAATATTGCTCCAACTTGAGGGGTGTTCTGATCTTTATTTCAAGAGGGTGAAGGAATAATTTTTTTCCCTCTCTGTTCTGCAAAACCTCAATCAAGTCAAAGTTCAAGTCCTACTTTAACACTTGGTTGGGAGAATTACATTAGTTAAATACTTATTTCTACCGTTACACTTGCTCCATTCTCAAAAAGATATAAATAATATAATCCTGGATACTGTTTTTTTTCATGTCCTGCATGTTCCTTAATAAAGTCAAAAGCCAATCTTTTTGAATATTCATTATGAAACACTTCTCTCACACAAACAAGAATTTTTTCTTCCAGAAACTTCAATTGAATTGATGATAGTTTGCTTACATCATCCTTGTCTATCAGGGGTAGCTTGTAGGTGAAGGTATTTGGCGGTAGTTTTTGCTTTCTATCAAGTAAACAACAAAATGTTTTATACAATTTCCGCTCATTGTCTGTAATACTATTAATACCAAGCAGATTATAGTACAAAGGATCATAAGGTATACGACAAGACATTTTTAGAACCAGTCGGCACGAGAGCTGGAGCTAAAATGAGAAGTGCATGCAACCCGGCCGCCTTATATCCCCACCGGGTGACCACGCCCAAGGTGCCCTAAAATATATATGTATATTTAAGGTAGCACTAAAACGGTGCTACCAATATTTTAAATAGTTAATTACAAATATTTTTTCCATCCTTAAAATTTCACAGTTTAAAACTTGTCAGAGACCAACAAACTGAAACAAATTTAATACTTTTAAATATATTTGTTTCATCACATGCTTTTTGACACACTTACTACATGGTAACACTCAAAAAATGTACAGAATTAAGACTATTTCCACGGAAAAAATACTAAAGTGTTACCTGCATATTCAATTTAGCTTAAAAATAATATAGAATTAATACCAGCATAAAAAATTTCAAAATTCAGATCTTTAAAAATTTTATATTTAAGGTAGCACTAAAACGGTGCTACCTATATTATAAATAATTACAAATATTTTTTTTTTCAATCCTTACAATTTCACAGTTTAAAACTTGTCAGAGACCAACAAACTGAAAAACAAAATTTTATTTTGTAACATAATTATTACTAAAATACATACATGATACCACTGTGCTAAATATTACCTTTATACTTATGCTACATCTGAAGCGGTGGAACATCCATGTCAACCCATTGGCAGCCCAAGAGAGAATGAGATGAGTCAAACATGCTTCAGCGGCACCTCAATGGTAGACTGGTGGGGGGAGCAGTATGCCATTACTATTTTAACTTGTCATAGGAGTAACAATTTCATACTACTAGCTTGGCACCTCCACCCCCCCCCCGGCGCAGTTTTCGTCCGGAGCAAAAAAAATTTTGGTCAAGGTCAAAATCCCCAAAAAAAAAATTTCGGGGGGGGGCAGTTTTCGTC
Organism: Neoaliturus tenellus; assembly: GCA_030545055.2. NCBI lineage: Eukaryota > Metazoa > Arthropoda > Insecta > Hemiptera > Cicadellidae > Neoaliturus > Neoaliturus tenellus. Next base: position 19,627,574 of record CM061534.1, read on the forward strand.
CGGAGCAAAAAATTTTTGGTCAAGGTCAAAATCCCAAAAAAAAAAATTTCGGGGGGGGGCAGTTTTCGTCCGGAGCAAAAAATTTTTGGTCAAGGTCAAAATTCCAAAAAAAAAAATTTCGGGGGGGGGGGCGCAGTTTTCGTCCGGAGCAAAAAATTTTTGGTCAAGCTCAAAATCCCAAAAAAAAATTTGGGGGGGGGGCTCACTTGCCGTCCGGAGCTCGGGGGGGGGGGTCACCTACCCCTAGGACTTTAACTCTTGGATACCTGCTACCCTTACTCATGTGTCAACATAAAATAATATTTTGTTCCACCACAGTGTGGACAGCCAACACTTAGTCGCATCTCGCTCTAAGTCCTGAGGAGTCCTCAGAACTCAGGCAAAAATCCGCCTAAGTCATGGCTGACCTACATATCGTGTGGAACAACATATTATTTTTATTCACACACAAATATGGGTCAAGGTCATCCAAAAGTTAAAAAAGAAATCCCCCGATGCCTAAGACCGCCGGCGGTCAGAGGCATCGGGGGGATCTCAACATTTAGGGGGAGGTGATTTAATAAAAATTATTTATTTAATTTTGAGTTTCCTTAAGGGAAACATGCTACAATAATTTGGAAGAGGCCATGCTAACCATGACCGAGGATCCCGTCTTAACCCGTAGGTACTGACTTTTGCCTAGCACACCGGTCAGTGTCAGGATCCGACGCCTCGTGCTAAAGGATGCCAACCACCCATCTAGAGTGATGAGGTCCAGTAGCGCCCCTGACCGAAAGAGGCCTAAGGGTGGATCCCCAGGGGCCTACCCCCGGGCTCGTTAGGCGCCATGCTATTGTTGGTAACAAATAATTCTTGAGGTTCTGAACCTCGAAAAATTTTTATTTTACAGAGACTGTTAAGTCTCAAAAGCCTAACACTTAAGCTGCCAATTTACGGAGGAGTACCTCCAAGATGCGAATTTAGAAAAATTTCTACTTGGGGACAACCTGTGAAGATTAGTACAAAGAAATATTTTTCAACACACAACACTTAGACTAAATAAATCCAACACCAAGACCTAGCAGAAGCAGCAAGCGCAAAATAAAATATTTCTTAACACTACACATGCCATGCCTTAAACTAAAAGAATTCCCAATATAATGCGGCGCCAACATTACATTGCGAATCCTGTAGGGCAGAGCTTCAACCACTCAGCTGAAGTGTTTGAAACCAACTGCGAGGAAGCAAAGCCTCAGAGAACCGAAGCTGAGCCGGTCAGGAGTGGGGGAACCGGATCTGGTTACGTAAACAGCCAGACCTCGACACGTACTTGTTTGCGGCATTGGACAATCTCCAAGAGCCACACCTGAATACATTACTAACCGGATCTCATTATACAACACGTGTCAAGGTATGGCAACGCCTCGGGCTATGCCACCTCCTCCTCCCTCGGGGGGGGGGGGGGCTCACTTCTCGTCCGGAGCCGGGGGGGGGGGGGGGTCTTGGGACTTAGAATATTTTCAGTCCAAGTCAGGTGTGCTATAGAATAATATTTTAGCTTGCCGGATTCAGCACAGCCGGCAGAGACGGTTACATAATGCTTATATAACAGACTGGTTTCTTGGCAAACTGGCTAAATGTAGCTCAACAGAAGGTAAGTCAGTTTATTGCAAGCCAACAAACACGCCACACCTCGCCGCCGCGGGACTTTTCTGTGAGTAAATTATTATTTTTCCTTCTTATTAAACTTAGCAAAACAGAACCTAGCCTGTTTTGCACAAAATTAATTTTTGTTACACTACTACACTTACGTTTTACTTAACATATTATTTTCCACTCCTTATTTAATATTTTATTCCTTACTTGTTAAGACTTAGAAACTGAAATGCTGGAAGACTGTTTCATACAAAATTAATTTTTTATTTAGCTATACAGGTCTCCTAATATTTTTCCTACACTTGTATTTTGCAGGTGTGGCTAACTATTTTTCGCTCACAATTTAATTTTATTCCACACAAGTTAATTTTGAACTTTACTACAAAACTAATCCATACCCGTCTCCTACAAAATTATTTTTCATTTGGCTCTACCTCTTTTAGTCTTACATTAAATATTTCTTGGAGTTAAATTTTACACAAGTCTCTCGGTTAATTTTTCTGCACAGTACGTGTTACTCCTTGGACAGTTCCCAGCAAACTGTTTCTACACTTGTCAACAACAGTCCGCATTACCCCCTCCACTACTCATTCCCCCACTATAGCCCTGTTCCCCCACTACTTCCAGCTAAGGTACAACACTGGACTAAGTGTTTCAGTTTTATCCAAACCTTACTGTGAGACACATCTATGGCTGAAACTTTGCGAGAAAAATTATTAAGAGTAAAATTTATGCTGGCCAAGCAAAATAATTCTGTTAAGGTGTCCAAGACTTCCACTTTAACAAAAATGAAACGTTGCTTCAAAAATAATCCAAAATTTTACTCAAGGGACAAAAATATCACTATGGATGATAAAATGTTTCAGAAACTTTTAGACGAGCTAACTTTTGCCAGTAAGGTTACGTTGGTGACTCCAATTCCCAACCAAGTTCCAACATCACCTGAGAAAGAATAAATAATAAATATTTCTCAGGAAATATTTCCAATCCGAGTTACGGAGATCCGGTAAAGGACCGGCTGGGACGAGTTGTTTGTAAAAAATTAAATTTTTCTTCCTTCTGACCACTTTACCCCCACCACCTCCTTATCCCCACCACTGAGCCGGGTACCTGGGTAACCGCCTGCGCCCAAGTCAGTACGTCTTCGGACGCGGTGCTGTTCAGGTCGCGTGTCGTTTGTCGCACTGTCGGGTGTTTGAAGAAATTATTCTTCGGCTCTCAGTCTCTCGGTGGGTAAGTAAAATAAAAAAATTATTTTTTTTTTCAAGTGGGGGTGCTGGGACGGGTCAATGACCCCTGACGGATATATTAGGTCTAGAGTCTGATCGCTAGGGAATAAAAAAAAAATATTTTTTTGCACTTTTGTGATTCCTCGAGAAATTTCAATTTCTCAGCAAAATTTGAGGAATCGCAAAAGTGCAAAAAAAATTTTTTTTGTATTCTTGCGTGACCTTGACCTAATTAACGTCAGTGACGTCATCATGATGACGTCAGCGGTAATGACGTCACCATGACGTCATTTATGTGACGTCATGTGACGTCATATGACATCATTAGTGACGTCATTCGTGACGTCATTGATGACGTCATCACTGCTGACGTCATCGTGATGACGTCACGTCCCAGCCTTCCCAAAAACACACTACTGTCATCTCCACACGGTTGAGCCCGAGTGTGCGTGAGCGCCCGTACGCACGTGCGTGCGTAGGTTGTTGACAGTTTCGCTTACACCTGTAATGAGTGTGTAGATCGATGCGAGGACAATAGGCTTCATGGCGACGCGCCGCGCCGGCCTAACTAACCGACATGTCCGTGACGCCTGGACAATGCTCGCCGGCCTCCAATGAGTTTCGCCATCAACGATAATTTTTCGTCTTCTCGTCATTTGTAAGTCATGGATGGCGGAGTGGGTTTGTGATGTTGGATGTAAAAATTAATGAGAGATTTTTGAGGCTAGGGGAGGGGTTTGTAAAGCGTGTCCAAATTTTTTAAGGAGGGAGTGAAAAATAATGGTTCTTCTTCAGTAGGAAATATGGGTGGACCGCAGGCACAGCGGGCGCACCGAAACTGCGATCCAAAACCCAGGTAGACACCGAAACTGCGATCCTTACCCCAAGGGCGACCCCAGGCAGACGCCGAAATTGCGATCCTGGCACGGAGGCCGCCCCCGGGACGATACTGACGATATACTGCACGTAAGACGACACTGCTGCTCTTGCTCTCAAACTGAGAATGACTGATATATTTGTGGGGGAAAATAAAGAAGGAATGTACACCCTGAAAGTCTTTTATTATTGGTCCGGGTTAAGAGTCATCTTCAACCCTGGGCCGGTAGCACATTGTTGCGCAGTGGGCAATTTTAACTATACGGCTTTTAATGCAAAACATGGTATTTGATTCCCCTGTTTCGGACGCCGTTTTTCAACCGATTTTCTTTAAACTTGGTAAGTGTTTATTTGAATAGTTATATAAGGTCCCTCATACCTCGAAATTTTGAAAATTTTACAAATATTACTCTCTGTGACGTCGCAAATTAACTTGATTTTCCTTAGTAATATTTGTCGAATTTTCAAAATTTCGAGGAATGAGGGACCTAATATAACTATTCAACTAAACACTTACCAAGTTTAATTGAAGTCCCAGTTCATTGGCATTAGTTGAAAAGTGACTTGAGCCACACGTCGGACGGCGAAAGATTCCAGAGCCATTAGCCTACACCGGACGCTGGAATCCCCGCTGGACCCTCCGCTACCTGCTGATGGGCTGCTGTGCCAGGATCGCAGTTTCGGTTGTGGGATTAGTGAACCCTTTTGAGGATTAAAACTAGGATCGCAGTTTCGGTGCGCCGGGCACAGCAGTTCCCAAAACGTTGTAAATACTTCGGCAGGAGAGATACAAGGAAATTCTAAAATTTCCCTTTGTGTAACCCCTGCAACTGCAAATTACATTAAGAAATATTTAGACAATTATTCTAAATCTAAATATTTGAGCAAGAACACATTGATCATGATTATCTTCAAACTTGTCAAAACTTGTTTTGCCATTCTTCATTGGCTATCATTATATTATCCTCTTAAACCAGAAACACTAGAAACTCCAAGTGGTTACTACCTCAACATGGCAAAACCTTTGATGTTATTTATGTCCTCAATAAATCAATTAACATGTCTACTTATCGCTGGCTCACTGATTAACTGACATAAATTATGAGCCAGTTCCAGACATCGGACGCCCCACCAACTCGCACGTGAATTGCTCTTGACGAGAAACTGTCACACAAACAGCTGGATATGGCTGGGCTTCGCCGTTGGAGATTTGGCCAACTTCTCTGATTAAAGCGATGAAGTGGATGATCAAAACGAGAAAAATTGTTAGATTTGAAGCTCCACAACTGTTGTATATCTAACATTATTACCACATGTGTCAGTAAAAAAGAACATTCCAAAGCATTCAGGCGGGTTTACAAACTTGTAGCAAAACTCTCTGTATTTTACAGCAACAGTTATGGTATTTGCTAAGTCAACAGTTTCTTATAGCATAATTTACTACATAATATTTACTGATCAGTGTATAAAATTTATTTGGAGTGAAAGGCAGTTTTAATCTTCCAAACCAATGCATTGCAACGAATTGGACAGTATTGTCTAGGACTTTGATTCGGGTATGAAGTCGATAACAGTATGATTTCAGTAAAGTGAATAACGTCGAAGGGAACGTTGACACTGGGACACTAACTTCTCCAAGTTTAGAAAAATTGCATAAGAAATTAAAAAACTTCAATATTAATACTGACGTATTTTATACTACACTGATTTGTTCTAAATGACTTCTAACATTTTGGTCACGCTATGTCTATAGTGATTCTTTTATTGGCGATTAAACCTGTGAACCAGTACACAGCTAATGGCTTCATAAAATTACCGAATGATGACCGAAATGTATTCACCCAAACTAGGTTTCACATAAACCAATCACGTAATCCCGAATCGGTAAAACAAGCCGGATAGATGATAGATATAGGCAGCAGCACACATTCACGCACGCACGCACCCGTGTGTGACGTGCGTGACTGATATAATGGTATTGACAGGCAAACAAGTCCGCCAATCCATCTATCAGTGGTGTAATCTAGTTTGGCCGCTCGGCTCATGTGTGGCCACTTAGATTACAATACTGGTGACGAATTGAGTGATCACTTGGTGCACGTTTGTGTTACAAGTACAGTAACTCAAATTGATTGTTTGTAGTGTTAAAATAGATTAACCCGAGAAATCTTCAATTACAAATAAGACTATAACAAACATCGTCACATATCAAATGAATAATTATAGGCCAGTAATAGATTTTATTTCTTCTTGGAAAATTTAAATTAAACTAGTATACGTTTTGCTCGAAATTGAGCAATTTATTTTTATACAATACAAATGTTACTTTTTGTTCTAAATCAATGACATCCGACCAATCCAATATTGTGAATACCTATAATCACTAAAAACTTCAAGTATTTACAGCTGAACATTAACATATGTTTAAAGTGCTTTATTCAATCCCAATGTTATTTTAATGGGTAATTTTGGGATGTCAATGGTGGATAGCGCCTTTGTTTTCAGTCCGATTCTCATCAGTTTTTTGCGGAAAAAACTACAGACCATCTAGCCCTATACAACGACACCAAAAATTTGAAAATTGTAGAAGGAGTTCTCTACACAAAAAAAACCCTTCGCGTATTAAATCTATACTTATTTAATACGCTAAGGGGTTTTTTGTCTTGAGAACTCCTCCTAAATTTTTAACAGATTTTCAAGTTTTTGGTGTTGTTGGATAGGGCTTGATCTGTAGTTGTTTCGGCTAAAAAATTATTAAAATATGACTCAAAATAAAGGTATTACATACAAATTAAATTTGATCTTTTCCCATTAGAATAACATTGGGATTGAATAGAGCATTTTAAACATCTGTTAATAATCAGCAGCTGTAAATACGTGTAGTTTTGGTGATTGCAGATATTCACAATATTGGATTGGTCGGACGTCAATGATTTAGAGATAAAAGTAACATTTGTATTGTATTCAAATAAATTGCTCGATTTCGAGCAACACGTTTACTTGTAAGTATAGATACGCGTATAAGTATAGATTAGAAGCGAGAAATTTGAAAAAGTTAAATTAGTGCAAAGAATTCACGACAAGGTCATTAAAGTTACTTTTTTTCTCTGAAACCAATCGTAAAACCCAATGTTTTATCATTGAGCTTGATGTCCTCAAGTGAATGCTTTTACTCAAGCGCGTATTCAAGCTTCGAGAGACAACCTACTCTAAATTCGGAAAGCATAGTTTACTTTAAACTTACGAAACATCACTAATCAACGTTATCTCACCTTCACATGGTTCTGAAATTTTCATACACTAAAATCAATCACTTGTGCGAGTAAAAATAAATCAAGACTTCACTCTTGACTCCAACACGAAAAAGACAAACGCACTACAAACATCAGGACACATTTAAGGGTAAGGATAGCCAGCGCCACAACCCTAACACATACCGTACCGTACTGGCCGGGTCGCTACATCGCAGAGTACTGGGTGGTATACTATACCATTGCAGTGGCAGATATTACTTGGCAACCTCCCACGGTAAAAAGGGCGGCTACAAACGCTACGATCAATAAAAGGTGGCTGTCTTACAAAATATGGATACGTTTATCGAGGCTAATCGGTTTTGTGTTATTAAGACTATGACACAGTATTGATATTATATGGAAATAATAATCCTCTCCCTGTAACTCATATTCAATTATGGACATATTGGAATATACCTATTTCGATACTTTGAATTGTATATTTAACTATTAATATCGAAACGTATTTTAAATCACAATTGATTGTAGGTCAGTAAATTCATTATACAACACAATTTTAACACGTAATGGAAGAAACCATTTGAAAAAAGGCACCAACTTTGTTTAAGCATTAAGAAACTACTACAAGCTAGGTTCAGATAATAGTGACTGTTTAGATCGCTGTTTTCATAAAAAATGGTTAGAACAGAACTGTCAAATGACCAATTGTGAGAGGGAATGCAACATGTATTGGTTAACAAAATCCTAAAAATTTTCAGTAAATCTTTACACTCGTTTTAATTTTCATTGTTGTGTCTATTTAAGCAACATTTTAAAATTGCCCTTGAAATGCAGTTTAATGTTTACAAAGCTGACGCCAATAATAAACCACATGCATTCACAAGTGAATGTCATTGGGCTTGAACTGCACGAAACACACGTATGAATGCAATGTATTACACGACACATTTCCGACAGGCGATTCAAGTACAATGTTTTCCCATGTAAACATGTCCAACAACAGACACAACAACCCGGTACAAATGACCTTAAACTTGAACTCTGGAAAAATTCACACGCCGCGGCGTGGGGCCACCGCCACACGCAAACTCAAGTACAGTGTTGTCAAGAACATCCGTCAAAGGTCGTTAATTAAGCTGAACAAAAATATTAATTAAAAATTACAACTATTTAAAATTAGAATGACTCCTTTAACAACTTGAGTAGTTGGACGAGCTTTTCACACTGCCGATGCCGGCCTCAGTGCAGGCAATTTACTGTTCATTGATCAATAACTTCTAAGGAAAGATTCCTTTAACGAGCTTCCTTCCTGGTACTTTTTCAATTAGTAAACCACAGGTGACCGGAGATAAGTGGTAAGTCTGTATGGTACTTGACAATAAGAGCAAAAATTCAACACATTTTTTAGTTTTACAGTACGTTACTGAAAATTCAGTTAAATATTAAAACCTACCGCTTAGAAAACTAAAGTTATATCGTGAACCTTATAATTTCATTGAAATGTCGTAAAATACTCGCAAAAAAATTGTGCGACGAAATGGTAGCATTCCACACTCTTGCTTTGTAAAATCGTTATACAATGCAAATCTGTTATACGCGAAGTCTTCAATTATAAAAAAATAAACGTTTTGTATACATTAACTGTGTGTTAAATATGAGTGAATTATTATCATTTTAACTACAAACTTGACAAACAGAATGAAAAAATCATCATCTCCTACATTTTACTTTAGATATTGTTCTTTAGGAGCAATTGAAGTTACTTGTATTCGATTTGAACGTTTTCTTGAAGAAGTTAGACAACTAACTGATTTGATTAATCTTCAAAAACCTGTGAACAATATGAACAGAAATTATAAAGAACCACAAAATACTATTACCCTTTGACATCTGAAATCCAGACAATTCCCAAGCAGTAACCCTCCCACTGTTTGAACAAATGTCAACTCAAGCCCCCGCCGTCATCATAGTGTCCGACCTTGAACTTGACCGGTACCCGCTGGTTTGCGTGCTACCAGGTAGCCATCGTCAGCGGCCGTAACGGTGCCACTCATAACTATCCCAATTACTACACCCGGTGCCCCCGTGGACCTCCCAGCGTCCAGTGGATGACGTCATCCAGTACGTGTAGTCCCCGGGGCTCCCATGAGCCAGCGGGAACGGTGAGAAACACACAAAATTCCCATCGTATCCACGAACTTACAACTAACATTCCTACGTCTTCTAGGCAACATCATCCCTTGTGCGAACAAATTTTAACCTAAGCTTAAGCCATCAGCAATGTACGATCTTGAACTTGACTGGTAGTGCTGGAGGTGCTACCAGGTAGCCAACGGCAACCGGACTCCCCAGCGACCGGGTGGTGATGTCATCCGGTACGATGATGATTAGGAAGATCCCGGGGCTACGGTACGGTGGTTAGGTGATTGTGGATTCCTTTGGGTCGTTGGTTAAGAGTCATCTTCACCCCTGTGCCAGTAGCCCATTATCGCGGAATCGACAATGTTAACCATACGGCTTTTAATACAAAACAAGGTATTTTATTCCCCTGTTTCGGACGCCATTTTCCAACCGATTTTCTTTAAAATTGGTAAGTGTTTAGTTGAATAATTATATTAGGCCCCTCATGCCTCGAAATTTTGAAAATTTAACAAATATTACTCTTTGTGACGTCGCAAAGTAACTCGATTTTCCTTAGTATAATTAATAATTAGTTAATGTTAAATTAAAAAATTTCGTATGAGGGGCCTAATATAACTATTCAACTAAACACTACTTACCAAGTTTAAAGAAAATCAGTTGTAAAACGGCGTCCGAAACAGGGGAATAAAATACCATGTTTGGCATTAAAAGCCGTATGATTAGCATTGCTGACTGCGCAACAATCGGCAATTGGCACAGGGGTGAAGATGACTCAATACAGTATCATTGCTGTGAGCTTACGGATGGACGATTTCGCGTTTCTATTTGTGATTGTTTTGTGTAGATTAAGTTGAGTAAGTAGATTAAGTTAAGATTTTGATTCAAAGTTAAGTTAAAGTTAAGTTCTGATTCTGATTCTGATTCTGTGATGGAAGATACAAGATTAGCGTTTCCTAAATATTTCTAAATATTGAGAGTGAGCTTTTTCTTGATGTATCACTTTTCTTCTTCTAAAAAGTGGACCAATTTTTATAAGCCATTAGCTAAGTCTATTTAGATGTGTATGTTCATAGGTAGCCTATGGGGATTCCATCGTACAATTTAAGTCCAAACAACTAAAAAATGTTGTATACTACCTGCCAACCGGATCTTTAACGAAGTATTATTTTAAGCATGCATTATTACGTTATCGTGCACTTGCAAATCGAACAGTAAAATAATCGTCGGTAAAAATCTCGACAGGCTTTTTATCACCACTGCTTTCGAACATGGAGCTGATGCCTTAAAACTTGTTATACAAAATTTTCTCTAAAATTTCTGTTAGGCTAAGTGAATCACATCGAAAAAAAGAGAAATAAATTTAACAGTAAAATGATTCCTAGGTTCCTTACGAAGTTCCTGCAAACGGAATCCAGGAATTACCGTGTATGATTATGCGCGAGTAACGGTAAGGTTAACACGCTACCTTGGTTCACACGCAGGCATCCGCCCACGGCAAAGTAAGGGGTCCGATATTGGGAACTTAACACGAGCTGCAAACAGATCTAACATGGGCGGGGCCCGATTATACATTTGGCTTATAATACAGTGATTTTTTTACTCTAATTCAATTTTGAAAGCATATAAAAAATACTACTTAGACACAGATCTTATTGTTATTGTAGCATCCCACCGAAAAGTTGTAAACTATGTGGAAAGTTTCGTAGTGCTATTTTAAAATATCACTACGAAATTTTATATTTGTATTTTGAATAAACAAAAGTAGTTAACTTGTCAGTAACTTGATAGTTTTGATTAAAAGATTACTCAATTTGCTGTTTTCTACGTCATGTTAAAAATATAATATTCGCTTTATTGAATCATGCAATACACATAGATAAGTGTGTTTAAGACATAAAAATGTGTTTAAATATGAACGAGTACACAAAAGTTTACAGAAGTATTATAGTGCTTCCAATGGGAAACCATAAAATGGTTTATCGATAGCACATTTGATTCAAGATACAAATACAGCAGTATTGTGTTGGAATATTGCAGTCATATCGCAAAACGCGCACTTGAGACGATATTTACTTTGAAGAAATACTTATACCGTTCAGTCAATACGATGAATTTTATATAGGTGCAATATTTGTATTTTATAAACAAACTGTATTGGTTATCCGTACGTTAATACAATTTATTTATGTAATGGAATACAAGGTTGAAGAGTAATTCGAAATTTCATATAGGTTGAAAAGATATCTAACCAAACAAATTCGAGTCCCGGCGCTATTCGGAAAATCCACCTATTTCGAACACAATTAGCAAAAAATACCAATTAATTTCTTTAGTTAAAACCATAGGAAATACGGATGGTTGTTTATATTAACCGGAATATAAAGCCATAAGACGTGATTCCGTCGCTATCCCGTCCTTATTTCCGTGGTACGATAGTCTTTTTCAACCTTAATTACTAAGTAAAAATAACACCTTCTGTTATTAAACGCAGTCCTACGGGTTAACGGACGCTCTTCACACGGTACAATGCAGACTAAATGCATTCCGAGATAATTCTCAATGTTCCAACAACCGTCGAGACCAAAACGAGTCAATAACATGTATTATTTAAACTACGCCTATTCCGAAATTTCACCAATCCGAACAGACCCCAGTCCCAATCCTATCCTACGAGCATCACTGTCTGAAGCTTTGTGTATGTTCCACGATCTCGAAATCTAGCGAGTATATTTTGCTTAAACTTTACATTTAAGAAAGTGTTTTGGCCCAAAAATAAGTTTAGAAACAGCCTCAACCCCAGGAAAAATCTAATTTGGTCTAAAATTAAGACTAAGATTATTAATTTTTCACATTTGTCTAATGGGTTGCCATTTTGGTAACGAAATAACAACGAAAGGTATACAAAAATAAAGGAACATTAACGTGAAGTAGTCTTTTTGAAACAGCTGTTTACTGTGAAGAGGTATAGTTGGTTGTTTGTGGAAATTTAATAGCTTTATTACCATGACACTATAACAAAAGTGAATTAAAACCAACGAGCAAGGCCCGGTTAAGCTAGTAGTTAGTTCGGATGGGAGGAACTCTTAAGAAAAAAAAAACTTGAAAAACTCTTGTACTGTGCAAGAACCCACATGTGCCCTCTACTAATCCTACGTGACGCTCACGAGCAGTCAATGTTGGTGTTATCGGGGCGCACAGGTGTTCAATAAAGTCTATCTTATCTTCGCCACAGCGACAGCGACAGCCGGGAACCTTGATGCAATCACCCAATAAAATAACTTGTACCGCTTGTTCGTATATCTGTGTGGATAAACTTTTTTGTTGCACAACCAGACAATAGTAAGTGCACTGATTATGATAAGTTTTTATTATAAGAGTCGAAAAGAGGATTATTTTTCGTAGGCCACCAAAAAATTATATATGGTCGTTTGAATCGTATTATATTACAACAAATTTGTATTTAACTTATTTTTGGGATTTTATAAAATTTTTAAAATGCCCAAGGAAAAAGAAAATTGATTTTGACTACCTACGGTACCCAGTTTTATAACTGAATAATAAAAAATGTTGCTGCCCACGATCTGAATTTGTTAACACTAGTGATCTTTTAAGCATAAAAGCGGGATACGAACATGAAATTTAATAAAACCATTTGTAAAATTTCCGCGTTGAAGATTAAAGTATAAAATATAATCAAAATTTAAAAAAAATATCCAATTTAAAGTCTAAAAAATTATAATTAATTGCAAGGGGGCTGATTACAAAAAATACCTTGCGCTTTAAAAGAAGGTTGGAGCGCAAGCGCAAGGTTCTTTTCCATAACATCAAGCGAAACGATTTGCAACGATAATTAATTTAAGTTGCTGCTAATGACTAGCTGCAATTGGTTTCAGAATATTTAATTTTAATGACTTTTAGCAATTAAATTGCACTAACATTCTCTTAGCGACGATCACATCACAACACAAACACAATTCATTCTCATCACCGACTCCACGCTTTGACAGCCAAGATAACGCTTGTCACTCCTACCTTGAAGCTTGGAGGCGCGTTTCCGTCGTCGGAAGATCCGAAGGAAGGCGCAACAGGTGTGAAACATCATCGGGCGGAACCGGAAACCGGTGAAGAACAGGAACTTCCGGCGCGGTGCCGATCAGGGAGGCGGTGGCAACAATAGACGATGGTGCGATACAGTGATGCGGTGGCGGTAGGTGCTACAAGAGGGGGTGGGGGTGTGCAACAATGTGTACACTGTGCAACAATGTAGGCGGGAAGCAGTGAATAAACGCACAAGACGAATATTTATTAGTTGTTTGTTCTGACTGATAAGGTTGTCAATAACACACAACTGAATGTTTTTACAGCATTTCTGTCTCCAAGGTCCTTTTTAAGTGGTTCGAGTTGTTATGAAAAATAGTCAGGTGATTAGAAGCGAAGGAACCCTTATAAAAAAATCAACTTAAAATTTTTGTTAAGATACTGGAAAAAGTGGAAGAGAGTGGTGTAAATTTTGGAGTCATTTGTTGTTCCAATAAGCTAATTGGTTGATTTTGAGTGAAATAAAGAATCTTTAAATCAAGTTATCAAGTTAATCATGCAACGTGAGTATTTTTGGGTCAAATGTCGATATATATTAGGAGTTTTTTCTGATAAAAAAATTTCTTGCATATTTTGCATAGGCTATTATTACATGTAGACACTGGTGAGAAATAAATGAACAAGTTTTAGGTGCTAACAGTGAAAAAATTATTACAATTTTTCGCATATCGCATATGTAGTCGAAGTTAAAATTAAATTACTTTCTTCAAGGTAAATATTTTAATATGTAACCTGTCATGGGGTGAAACCCAAAATAACTTGACCAAATCTTACACTTTAGCCATTTTGGAGGGGTTGGGACAAGCCCATTGTTAAACACCGCAATTCCCACCACTTTCAATCAATTAGTAGCGGTAAATTACTCTAATTTTAGCCCAAAACACGAGATACAAGCGACGCTCGTCCTACATGACTTAATCGCCGGCGAGTTCATGTTTCAACAGTATCTGTGGAGGATTCTTTATATGCAAATGCGTGTGAAACCGGCGCAGGGAATCCAGTTTTGTACAAAGCCCATAGCTCCCAAGGCCGATGGGGAGTGGGCGTGCGTGCGGCCTACGGGATCCAAAACTCTTTCCCACTCTTCGATTTTGATTTTCAACGCCCCATAAATAGGGTCTACCTACAGTGTTGGGGAATGGGTGGGTATAGCGACACTCATTACTTTCATTACTTTTTTAACGAAATTAATTTTACAATCATATAAGTAAGGTGACTAAGTAAACTTGTGAAGTTAACTTTCTTTTGCTAAAAGTTTAATTTGAGATGTGATTATAAAGGAAAACGTTTCAAGGTTTGAATAGTGCACTTTAAAAGAAGGTAATTTTAGAAATGTAAGCCTATGCAGTTCTGTCATTTATGATGAACATCGATTTTACCATCTAAGAAACGGAATATTGTAGCTGTAAAAAATGTAAGAAGGAAAATTAAATTGTTATTGTTATTTTATTTTAACTTTTGTGCAAAAAGAACTTAGAAATTTTAAGAAAACTAGCTTTGAAGTCTTAAACTAATTTTATTGAGTGGGCGGTTAAATATCAGACTTTTGTAATAAGTATTGTAAAATGAGTTCACTTATTGAGACCTTAGGATTCACTTAAGATATCATTTCACACACAAAAGGACTGAGCCCAACAATACGCATCACAAAGGAAGAAAATCAACACGATAATCTGCACGGTCACGACAAACTTATGCACTATAACGAACCGACACGAATGGTAACACGATTTCGCGCAAACACAACACAACCGGCCACTTGGAGACAATCGACAACAAGTCAACTGTGGGTTTGAGGGGACAAGTGGTGGGGGGGGGGGGGGTAGTCATGAGATGAGATAATCAACACTCGCGCCAACAACAAACATCCTACGACCACAGATCTGTGCGACGGAGGATGATGTAGAGTCATGATGTAGGGCGTCCTTTGCAAATGATGTATCGAACTCTGTGGTGATCACAGACAGACCTTTGCCGCCCTTAGGGAGTGTAGATGACATGGTTTCGTTTAAGTTTCCATATAGGATAGAGAAGATTATCAACTGCTTATTTCTCACTGTCGTTACCAGCAGCGTTAAACGTATCACGAAATAAGTAAACATGTTTTATGAATGAACGAAAACAGTTTTCACCAACGAATTTAATAACATAAATAGTGATAAACACATGTTAATTCGTTGCCCCTGTTGATTGACACCATTTTACCTACAATTCCCGCCGTTCCCTTGGTAACCATCCCACACTTTACCCTCGTTTCCTTGGTAACCAGTTTAAACTATTCTGGTGGGTCGCAGTAAGCTTAAAAAATTAAAAATTATACTTTTAAAATATCTGATTCCAATTCTATGATGGTCTGTCAACAAGCAATTGAAGCGTGTCGGATAGGTGTGGGTAAAATGGCAAATAATTGGTGGAAATGTGTAAAAAAAGGGCTGGTTACCGAGGAAACGCTGTAAATTGTGGGTAAAATGGCGCCAATAAACAGGGGACAAACTTCTCTATCTTTGTAGCACTTTATATCTATAGTTTAACCTCGTTGGTTTTCACGATCACAAATTATCAATGACAATCTAAACATGGCTAGATTTCCTTATTTGGTTTATTATTTTATAACAAGCACTGGCTGAGTATATTAGGCAGAACTAACATGAGAAATTTTGCTTGGTGAATAATACTGAGTCGACAAGACATATAAGGTTTGTCTAAAATTACCAAACATAATTATTGAAAAATAATGAATAGTACCTAAATGTCGTTATTTAATTATTCATCAACACGATTACTTTCTTAAGAAAGAATCCGACAATGAACGGGTCAAACTAAGAGGTATTACAGTACTAAATTTTCGAAAATATTCTATGAACCTTTTAAGAGTGTTTATAATTAACATTCTATGGCTATGAATATTGGTATACTGTAAGAATGGCGAATATAAATTTTTTGCAAGTTTTAAGTACACATCAATGAACAAAACCATTTCATAATCCTCAATCACTAACTCAGCTCACCGCAGATTGACGTATGTAGGCAACCCGAGGTTCTGCTGAAGGCATGGAGAGCGGATGGAAATGAAATGTAAATAAAGTCGTCGATGTAAATCATGATCGTCGGACGGCGATTGGTGGTAATTCGCCGATAACTGTAGTGTAATTGCATATCCAGCGTAAGCGATGGAGATACGTCTGGGGTTTGACGTGAAGGGCCTGCCATTCCGCCGCTTAAATATACACTGGAGACATTCGTTACCGATATACCTGAGGCGGGGTGATTACTATCATTTGCTGTCTGAGTGACAATTTCATCTGAATACAAGACTGCGATAACTTAATAAACGGTAGCGATGTGAGTAAGACTCGATATTTGTAGAATAGGCCTACCAGTTGATAATCTAAAACAAATTTTGAAAACACTGTGGGATAGTGTCAAAAAGATTGCCCAATGTTCTTCTTATAGAATATGAATGAACTTCAATTGCCCCTAGTTAACTAATTATTACCTTAGGTTTAGAGAGAAATTTCAAAGAATAAAAAGGTCTATTAAGTTATACGTACAATCTAAAAATGACACATCAAAAGTTTCATCTTCTGGTGGCTAAGACATCCCCAGAAGATAATCTAGTTATCTGCAACTGTTTAAAAAAAATAGAAGGGAACGGACTTTTCGGACACCCGGTAATAACCACTTGGATGTAATCTACTTTCTGCACACAACTTTAGAATTCAATAGCCTATACGGTGAATAATGTATGAAGGAAAATCATAGTTCAAAAATGCAAATTTGTTGCTTCCTACTTTAAATTCCAAAAGAAGCATCTACTACGGTATCTCTAGAAAATACACGGATAAAAATGAAATGGTAAAAATGGCAGATGACAAACGATAGATAGGTAAATATCGGTAGCTATTTTGAGAGGTCTAGAAAATCTCTCTATCCGAGTCAAAATTCACACAACGGAGTTTCTCCGTGACGTGCAGCACTCGCTGTTTTCTCTCTTTGCATATTCTTTGCATTCTCTCCCCAAGTGGTGAACTGGAGTTTACGGTCACTAGAATCCAAAACGGGGGAAAGCCGCGGCTCCGTGACTATTTTAAGCCCATTCCTATTCAGCGACGGGCACATCTTAGCACATCTCGAAACATCGGGCGACGGGGGCAGTTCTGATCTGAATTTTCTAGTGCATGATCGTGCTGTTTTCTCCAGGAGTGATTTAGATCATTTGACTGTTGCCACTGATTGAGCGTTTTGAAAAGAAATGAATGTATCGGATACTGTACAAGCAAAATGGAGACCTAACATGTTGAGCTATACAAATTGTGTTGAAATTACTGTAAATGTAATGTCCGAAACAAGCCAAGAGATTTATAGTAAATGTAAAATCCCAAACGTGTCAAGAGACCTTCAGTTATATGAGATTCTTTACGATCAGCGAACTCTGGTATTAATTAGTTTGGTTTTTCAGTAATCTACGAGTTTTATATTCGAGGGCCTGAGTGGCGGCGGAACAAACAGCTATTGCACTTAATGACTAATTTATATTTCGAGGAACGGCATAAAAAGGTTAATCCTTGGTAAAAATATCAGAAAAGAAGGCAAAGTGAACATCAATACAACAAACAACGTTACCACAAAATTTTTTAAAATAAAAAAAATAAGAAAAATAATTTCAAAAAAATTTATGAATTTTACATTTGCAAGTAAATTTACTAAACGTTGTCTTATATTTGCACCCTGAATAAACAGCACCTAATGGGTTGACATTAGAAATTTACAGAGTGCTTGATGTACAAATTGAATTAGCAATGTTATCAGCGCAACGACCTTGACAAGATAAGAAGGGAGCAAGGCAGTTGAAGGCAGTCTCTTATCACTTTAAGTGTTTTGACTGACGTGTTATCTGCCCAATTGCATATTCACGAGGTTCGAATGGCATCCATTTGTAATTACACGAAGTGATACACTACAACTCTTAAAAATAGTGTTAGTCAAAGAAATGTACTACCTGAAAAAAATAATTAAATCAACTGTTTAAATGTGTCGGATGGTCATAATTTTCTACTTGCGAAAAATTCAAAGTAAAAATAATATTGAGAGTAGTAGTACAGTACTAGGCCTACTGTAAGTAGTAGAATACTATTTTTATAGTTATTATAAATCAACTTCATATCCAATACCGGTACGTAAAACATAAACTAAAAATAAATTAAAACTCTCACAGTACATACTTTGCGGGAAAGATAAACTCCTTGAACTCCGTACATACCTGTAAACAAAGCAAAGCAATTTTATAATACCTTAAAGAAGGGGACATCTTTGGTGATAAAATTCTAGTAATAATGTCTTATTAGAAAAGATCCAGTATTATTTCAATGATACTAGATTTCAAAGTTGATGTTAAGTAATTTAAACTTTATGAAATAGGTGCAAAGTTGTCTACTCTGTGGTTTGTTGAGGGATAGGAAAGGAAACCTTTAGCTTCTTTTCTCTGCATGGATGAACATCAGCACAGCAACAATGGTTTACGTAACCAAAAATTACTTCGGCTAAACCAAACCTTACAACTACGTTGAGAGTTGCAAATAAAAACCATTTCTGATAAACTCCATAATGAATTGCAACACGGGCTCGCCCAGCGAGGAGGGTCTGATCCTCATTACCACGTTACTGTAACAGGTCACCCATCAACACCCGGCCGGGTTTATATTTAAGCAACCGGTTCAGACGCCGGGTAATGTCCGGTTCCCACCGATAAAGCTGATTAGCGACGAGAAGAAACC
Source organism: Neoaliturus tenellus (assembly GCA_030545055.2). Taxonomy (NCBI): domain Eukaryota; kingdom Metazoa; phylum Arthropoda; class Insecta; order Hemiptera; family Cicadellidae; genus Neoaliturus; species Neoaliturus tenellus. The sequence continues at coordinate 19,646,582 of CM061534.1, forward strand.
GGAGGGAATATCATCCGGGGACGTCTTCATTTGTGGGGACCGCGACGTTGTGAGGTCCGAGCTGAGGAATGTGGTGTGCAACCGACAAACGTGGGGGTTTGGGACAACTAACTGTGGACATGGCAGTTGGCATATTAGTTATAAAATTTTGAGATAACATGTAAATTGGATATGTTATAGGACATAAACTGATTGTTCACTAAAAATGTAAGTTTGTACTTCGAAATAAAAGTAATGATCGAAGATGTACTTCAACAGATTAAACAAGCATACGGTATTTAGATACAGTAGTTACTTGAAAGAAAGATATATTTCAAAGCCACAATTTTGGACTGCATTCCACGAGGAGTTTGAACTCCTGTACAGACTGGAAACAAAATGCCCGTGGAGTAAAAATGCAAAGAACGAATAATTAAAATTCAGATCGAGGTCTCAAGTTTCTTTAAAAGTAAGTTTACAAAAACATATTGAAGTTATAGTGTTGCATTTTCTAAGAACACCTGTATTAATCAATTAAAGAAAGTATTCAAAAATACATAAACTGAAATGTAATAAACAAAAATCCTAAAAACTGTAAGCGTATAGATTCAGAGTAAAACATTAGCTCTTGTTCTTCCAATAAAAGAAACAGGAATAACCCTCAAACAGAGGTAAGTTCAGATCCAAGCCTTTCGCAAAATTTCATGTGAAAATATAAACCATGTATCAGTTTAATTTAAATAACATCTACTAGAGCAACATGCCAAAAAACGTGGCTGTCAACGGGCTTGATGCATAACATGTACAGGGGGCGGCAGCTCAGCTGATAAGGCGGTGATAAGGCGACATTTACGTGATAAGGCTAATTGCGAAACACATGAAAACCACCCAACAATACAACACGTGACCTTGGGGTGACACTGACAGATTCCACTGTTCATTCTTCCTCCGTTCACTCCCACGTTTACTGTGTTATATGTTATGAAGATCTTATAGAACAGTCTGAAATAACCCTATGTCTTTATTATTATTCTAATAAGATAAATTTACATTCGTAGTAAATACTGAATTCAGAACAAAAATTTCACAAATATAATTGAGTAGTAGAATTGTAATATTCATGAAAAATTATATGGAAAAGTCTGAAATAGGCCTTTGTTTTTGCTATCATTTTAATGAGATAAATTTACATTAGTACCGGTAGTAAATACTGAATTCAGAACAAAAATTTCACAAATAAAATTGAGTAGTAGAGTAGTTTTCTTATATCTGTGTAATGAAAATTTAAACCAAATGTGTGATGGTTTTCATATTTTAAATGGGTAAAGACTGCGTGGAAGATTAAAATAATACAAAGAAGGGGAAAATGCCGGATGTGAAAGAGGAGTGAGAGAGAAGGATTTTTAAGAGATGCGAACAAAAATGAGACACCGAATTAACCCAGGCGAAAAGCTAAGCTGGGAAATAATCTAAAAGCCGCCGAAAGAATTTTAACTTAATCCTCCCTCTTTTTAAAACGAGGTAAAGGTGGAGGGGGAATTAAAAGGACGTTTTGTTAAGCAGTAGGCCTACATTTAATTATTATTAATGTAAAAATTCATCTTAAAAATCGTTTTTTAAAGTGCTCTGGGTAACTTTGGTCCATTATCACGCGTGATAAAAAAATCCCAGGAAATGCAAAACTAGTAGTTTTGGAAAACCCTAATGACTATGACTTTTCATAAAGTTCACAACAGCATTCATTGTTATTAAAATTGAAATTCTAAGATAATTACCAATGTCTTCGCTTATTTTCATCTCACCGTAGCTTTTCAGCAATTTTTGCCTAGGGCGAAACAAAATTGCAGCGAGCTCACAGTGAAAAGAGCGGTATTTCAAAGTCATCTAGCCTGGAGAATTCATTATACGGTGTAAAGCAAGGAGTCATATTACCGCCTTGATTATTTGTTAATAATAAGAAATAGTTTAATGTTCATTACTTTATCTTTTAAAAACAAGAAATCCAATTCGTCGTCTAATAATGTTTTGTCTAAATCGACCGATTTTAAATATACAACCAGTGTTTAAACGGGAAAAAATATAGACTCCTCCAACGTTCCGTCCACTAAATATACCACACTGTGTATTTATGAGCATCCTGTTTAGTGTTTACAAGAACGGATATTTCTGCCGTCAGTTATATCGATGTTCAACATAAACAATCGATATATCGATCGATTAACGTTCGAGATGAAGAGTTGTTTATAGGAAACGTCAGCCGCTTGGCGATTCTTCCCTCCTTCGTTAAATGAGGTGTTTGATGGTGGATAATTTATATGATTGCTGGATCAACAGAACATCGTCAGTCTTTAATAGGAACACTTATTCAAGAAAAGGTTTTATAATCCTGAGAATAAATTTTAAATACTGTATTATAAACCTAATACGTCACTTGAGGGAAGATGGATATAAAGTAAAATATTATACCATGCACCTGTCAGGGTTACTCTTCTTTGATTTCTAGTGGATCGTATTTATCAGAGTAGCCGTTTACAGGAAAATAATTGTTATTAGGCCTATTTTTAACTGATAGCCTACACACAGCAATCGTCTTTGATGCATTAACAGTTAGTCTTATTTTAATTATTTATTAATTGAGATAATTCAAATTAAAGAGGGACCAATATAACGAATTGTTATAACGAATTGTATTTTGTTCTATTTACAATGAAAGTCACAATGGAGAATCCAAAAAATACGTCAGTTTAATCCTTCGACCAAATGCGATAATTTTGCAGTCTTTTGAAGTAAGAGATTACACTACAATGAAATACGCAGTATTCAAGCATATGACATGGTTTTATCTATTCTATTTTTATGGCTTGGCTGCAAAAATCAGGGACGATAACATATTTACTAAAGCAATCAATCATCAATTGTCTTTATCAAAATGTAGTTATGTTTTGAAAAAATGGACAATCATGCGCAACTATGGCATAGGTGACAAACGTCGGGTTCATAAAAGTTACATAAAAAATCGTTACACTAACTAAATTATGTTGCGCAGTGGTAGCAATTCCTCCAAAGACTTCAATTAGAAAAATTTACTGGGTGAAAAATAATATATTAAAATGATTGTCCTTTAGAGAAAACCCCGGAAACTAACGTTTAAACCTTCAATTTATGGTTTCCAAACCCGTTATATCTGGATGGATCGGCACACCATCATCGATTAGCAGCATTGGAGCCAAGTGGTGGACCTAGAGCGAGCCTTGGATTGTGTGTTATCTCGACAACTCCTGTACAGTAGTCCATTAGGCACAATGCACACAGATGGGCAACGCATAAATCGCAACTCACAATGCACACAACATCGGCAGGGAGCTCATTAAACGCATGTGGAATAAATACTGCGTAAGTCGTTGATGTACAGAATTATTATTCTATGGAAACCAGAAATCAATTTCTGATTCTAAATATTAAGCTAAGAAAGTGCCAGGCAATTCTCTCCAATGATATTATAATTTTTGCACAGTAAGTTAATTAAACAATTGATGTAATTCAGAGAGTCGTTTAGAGAGTTACAATGTTTAAATATGCAACATATTTTATATAGTGTTATGATTGTTACGATTTAAATGAACCAGGAGTTTTTTTAACTGACTTGAAGCTTGCAGGTTGCGGATGGTTGTCACTTTTTTCACTACATAAAACTATGCTTCAAAAAAGACAACTAGGCTAATTATTAGTTATGAAAATTTTATTGTTACTGCTTTTGGGAATTAATCCACAAAATAGAATAGGTCAAACCGGTTTAACATACTCAAGATCACATTTCACTTTACAGAATGCTATCTAAACAAGACTACTGATATGTGTTTATAACACTATATACATCATCTCCATAAAAAAAATAAACTAATAAACAGGCATAGTTCTAAACAAATTTCACTATTTCCAGTAACAACTCAAATTCGAAATTGCTAACGAAAATAAAATTTTATATACAATTTTTAAGGGGGTACACCGCACTTAAGGGGGTACACATATACCTGGACTATATACAGCAGATTTTAGTTTTTTAATTTTTATTATTAATACTTGGAATAGGTTGTCATTTTATGGTAAATGGTACAAAATGTTTCCTTCTTTCTGTATATCTACAACTGAAATGTGGAAAGATGAGATGTTTTATGTATTTTAAGGGAGACGCATTTTAAAGATTTTACAACCCAAAACCTCGCTTCTCACCCTTCTCATTACCAGATTGCAAGAACAGGATGGAAACCCGATCGTCCCTCGTCAGTTGAAAGAGGTACATTAACATCAACAAATGGGTCTGAGTATTGTAAAAAGCCGTTGAGTAACACACGTACTATGCACTTAAATAACAATTAAAAACATTTCTATGGTCCTGCACAGAGTAGATGATGATAACGATGTATTTAGTTACTTTTACGTTTCCTTTACTGATGAAACCTATACTAATTTAACACGTGACGTGTATTTTTTTACAAGGAACTCCTCCTGCAGTTTACCACCGATTTGAATGATAGCTGTGTCATTGGGTAGAGCTTAGAATGAAGTTGTTTCTAAAGTAAATTGGAAAATGCCCATCCAAACGGAAGGGTCCTACAAACCATTTAACTTCGTTATTTCCCCATTTGATTAACATTGGTAAGGATCTGATAGGTTATGCATCCACCCATGTTCCTTTTCCTCCTTTGTTCTCAGCTTGTGTGCTTCGTCGGGGAAATCCACGCACACGGTTATTCTAAGGATATAGTCCTGTAGATGAGCAGATCACATTATAATTCACATCGGTCCCTAGGGTTACGCCCTGAAGGCTTTTAAGAGTCTGCAATACCTAAGGCCCAAGTCCGCCTTGGCGAGCGCCTTCAAAACGTCGCTCGCGGCCGACGACGGTAGCGCGGCACCAGGGCAAAAGCAAAACTACTTCCAACCTCCGTCCCTATACCGCACGTTGTAGTCGCTATTATTTGAGTTTTTAAGGGGCAAGGGATGAATGGAGGCAGTCAAGCGACACTGATGAGTAACTTTCTCCTCTACGTCGGAGCAAGGGCGGTCGGGCTTCAGGCACGTCTATGCGCTCTTCGATGCCTCTAACGGATCTGCCGCCTGGCCATGTTCTCATCCCACTGAGATGATTGTTTTGTTTACCATAGAATAGGTTATTGTAATAACTTCAAAATGAAGTTACTTAAGCGATGAATTTTTTACTCAGAAATAAACTTTCAGCGGGAAAGTTGTTGATATTTAGATGAATTTCATAATGCAATTGAGTAATTTACGATTCAATGTTTTGATCGTTGGCAATTGAATTAATAGTGCCTGAAGAAATTCACTTTGAGTCTCGCGCTCTCTTACTTCATCGTTCAGTCTATGATTTCATAAGAATGACACGGTGTATTGACTATCTATTTTTACTTCATATTTGTTAAGCACATAGTGGTGAAAATCTTGTAATATTTACACTCTATTTAATTAAACGTAACCATTATTTCGTCCAGCAATGCTGAGGTATTCTATAATGCTTGTTTATCTAAACAAGATATGTTATTTTAAACCATGATTAAATAAACAATGTAATTTTAAAATTGAAAATTGCTTCTATAACCTATACTGTACTCATAAAATATGTAGGCTAGTCAACAGTAATAAACACAACTGCAAAATATTGCGAAAGTTTCAATTCTAAAACTACATTATAGGCGCTAGGAAGAAGATCGAGGAGTCTACTTATTTTTGCCACAGACATCTTTGGGGTCTTTGGCAAAAATTAATATCGAGCTGTTTAAATATTACATTATTAGTATAATCCAGTTTTTGATTTACTTTGTCTTCAATAAATTTCATTGCCGTATAAATATAAATTCAAACTGAATAAAAATTATTAAACCATTTGTTATCCTGTGTGTTATTTGTTAACCTACATTCATTTGTAACAGTAGGCCTACTATGAAATTGCTATCTCAAAAAACAAAAAGTTAATATATAATAAAAAATAATTTAAGAATGAATTTATAAAAGGTAAATGATAACTCGAACCTCGATAGCTCGGATTATTTTCAAACCCCTTGGGAAAACCTCTCTACAAGTCGAAAATAAACTATAAAATAAATTTAAACTATAGTAAGCCAAAAGATTTTTTTTTAGTTAGTGATTTCGATTAGTAAGGAGTGGTCAATATTTATAAAATAGTTTTGTGTTGTCTGTACGGTTCGGTAACATTCTGTCCCAGTAACATTTTGTCCTAACTCGAATTTCTTGGAAAACCAGTAACATTTTGTCCCAATCTTTTTTACAGTTGATTAAATCAGCTAACGAGGTAACATTCCGTCCCAACAAAAATTTGACTAGGGTTGAGGATCGCAGCTCAGGTAGTAAGAGCAGATCAAGTCCGAGTGGCATGCGGTCGCATAGAGCGCCGGTCTGGAAGAGGCGCAGATTAAAATTACGGTGTTATTTGATAGTTACAAAAATTAACGCCTTGACAACCGTAAATGGCTTATAATTCGGCAGTGTGTGTCAAAACAGCGCTAAAGGTCGTGGACACACGGGACGGCTAAACTCCCGGAAATCTGTTCCATTTCACAGCCGCCGGCTGTATTTTGAGAGTCCGAACACATAATAAGACAACAGCGAAATAGCCAGGCTTGTGAGACTACCATGTTACTCATTATGAAACCCATGTTGAATCTTTAACACGTGGATTCTAATTATTAAGTTAACAGCCCTTGCATTCTTACTAAAGCTATTGTTTTTAAATTCAAATGCAATTCTACAAATTGATTAGTTGTTTTATACTTTTACATAACTGTTATTTATTTAAACATTAAGTACCTGGGGGCCGAGCATTTTAACGGTAAACACTTAAACAATTCTGTATTGTAATATCAGTTACAGACAGTGCGCTAAAGTAACAAGTAGCAAGAGATTTGTTCAAAACCAAGACGAGTTCGTTCGCTTCGCTCACTCGCCATTCAGACTATTTCATTGTAGGCCTACGGGTTCTGCACTCCGGTGTATATTTGTTGAACCACATGTTGACTTTGTAACACAGGGAATCTACCTATTTGACTAACAGCTAATTTCATAAAAGTTATTAATTGTTTTATTTTGAAATTTAATTGCAATTCTACAAACTAAATAATTGTTTTATACTTTTACATAACTTTCATTTGTGTCAATATTCATAATCAGCAATATCAAGTACGATCTTAAACTATTGTTATTATAGCCACGAGATGGATTTTGGCATCTTTATGACCCCAGTTAGTGAAGACCTGTCAAATAATTTTTGGGACAGAATGTTACTAGGGAGCAGGTAGAGAGTTGGGCATCTGAGGAATTTAGGACAAAATGTTACTGGGACAAGATGTTACCTGGGACAAGATGTTACGACACGGTCTGTACATTGCTAGAATCTGAGATTTTTTGTTCCCCTCTCCTTTGGAATTAATAAGCAATTGAAAAGTCGGATTACATGTCGACACCAAAAACACAAGTAGGAAATGTAGAAAAATACTAGATTGGTATATTATTGTACTATTTTTGTATCCTTAAATTGTACCAATTTATTTACTTTTTTATCACGCTAATAACGACACTAAAGATAATTTTATAAAGTCGGCTTAGAGGTCGACGCCGAAAACACAAGTACTCAATATTGAAAAATTCCATTTTTTTACTATTTTAGTACATTATTCTACTACAAAAGAAATTGTATACCATGTTCATTTAGAATTTTTATAGGCGGTGAAAATTTGACTTATAGATCGGCCGCAAAATCATAAGTGTTTTTCCACAAAAAAAATTATACCACTAATTAATTATAAAGTACAAATTTTGTACTTTTTAGAATGCCATTAAAAGGAAATTTTGCACCATGTTTGTCTGGAATTTTTGCTGTGGAAATTCTGCTTACAACTCGAAGTCTAAAATACAACTTGTGTTAGTGAACACAAAGAATGTATCATAGTTTTATACTATTTTTGTAAGCTTTAGTACGGCTAAAATAAGACAACTAACTATTGTTAGTAAAGGGCCAGCTTTCAGCTTCAGGCCTCCGACTTTTTCACTAAAGAATAATATAAACGTTTTTTTAGAATTTATATATCGTACATTTTTTTAGGAAAATAACAAAATTGCTTTAAATTTCAAAAAAATATTATATTTTATCATGCACATTTTTTTTAAATTTTAAGTTACGTTTTAATACAATCGATACGACTATCGATGAATGTTAAATAGTTATACTTTCTCTCTAGAAAAAAAATGAAAATAAATAACTGCCACAACTCATTTAACAATATTGAAAAGTGAAAAACATATACGAACAATCCTATCCTATCCTATTATATTAAACGAGAAAGTTTTGTAGTGGGGTATGTGGTTGGAAATTATTTCGCAAAGTACAAGCGGGAGACCGTTCCGGAGGGCAAAATCCCATTCTTGGGCACAAAATAATGGCAGTTTAATTAATCAAAACGTTCAAAACACTCAGACTATATAATAAAATCGTTAATAAAAATCATTTGTCTCCATAAGAAAAACATTGGAGAGATCACCTGATTATAAAACTTTTTCTGAAATGTAAGTCCCGTCTTTTAACCATGTAGCCAATTTGTCCATATGTACCAATTGACACATACATAGTTTTATGTAATATGGAACCCTAGTGTGGGCTAAATGTTCTTATGACATTGACAGAATTTTTACCTTGAAGAAAAAGGCTGTAAGATTATTGTGCCGAGTTCATAACCAAACCCATAGCAAACCACTCTTCATCGCCCTTGAACTACTAACGTTACCATCATTGTATATCTTTTTCAACCTCGTTGGGATGTCCCTACTAATTCGGTTCTGTATAAATTAGTATACATTGGTGTTTGAACAATGAAGGCAGTTTTTGTTTTAAATTTATAGGTATTGCTGCTAACTTACCTGTACTTTGCAAAAATACTCAAATTGCAATGCCAACCCGAGAAATTTTATGGCCTACTTTCGATTTTATACATATAGATTGAAAATGTTATTTAAGGAAAACTGCTACTAAAAACATCTATCGCAAGTTTAAATTCTTTGTTTACAGTTTAAATAAATCTTCCACCCCAATATTTTCGAGGAGGATCAAGTTAAAAAAACGACCTATATAAAAAAGGGAAGAGTTGCGTGCTCTGACGTCTCACAATCACGTAATTATTTTAAATGCAACTTTAAACATTTTGTAACATTTTACAACATATTTATAGAGCGAAGCTCGGCTCCCCGGTACTAACAAATTAAATTCACACAAAACGCTTAATAAAGATACTGATAACTTTCTGGATTAGTTAACGTACGATATATTTCATCAAACTACTCAAAACATTAAATATCTTAATTTTAAGAAATATTATAATATTTTTTTATAAGTTTAACATTGAACCCTGTAGGGCGTAGCCCTGGTGGTCGATGTAAATTATAATGGTATTCTGCTCAACTTCAGGACACTACCTTTCTAACGGCATTCGCGGTTTTTTTTTTCTACGATGCCCACAAGTTGGGGGAAAAAGGACGAAAAGAAACAAGCTTGCCTATTAATATAGAGATAATGCGACTTTGGGGCACTTTCCCAAAGTCAGTTTAAGCTTAAACTGAATCTAAACAAAATTTGACCATATGTTTAGTATTGAGTTAAACTACGTTTAAGTTAAACGTGTTTGGGGAATGCGGCTCAAGAAGCACTGTTGAATCTTAACCGAATCTTAGAAACTGCTGCATCCTGGTTATTTACAAATTCGGTTAACATCTTGTGGACGAGTTGTTGAAATTGAAGTAGTTTGGAATTTGTATTGAGGTGGGCGTTTTTAAAAGTTCCCGCGCAGAGGCCGGTGCCGCGTCAACCGCGCGCAGACGACGCTAGCCCCGCGACGGTGGCGCAGTGTTGCACTAACGTCTCGAACTACCAGCTCGCTTTGGGGAGTCAAATTGAAGATTTGTCTCTTTGAACATAGGTATCTTTGAAACACTGTATCTCGATAATTTTGCATCGGATTCGCATGAAACCTGAGTATGTTCACCATAATAGTATGATGGTGTGCTTGACGTGAATAGATTTTCAATAAACCCAGTAAAAATGGTTTAACAAAGATGTTAATTTATATTTCTATTTTATTCATTATTAAAGTGGATAATTTTTTATATTAACTTTCTATCACGTCAAGCACAAGATACTATAGTAACATTTAAAATAACATCAAGTTTGAAATTTTCCGATGAAAAACAAACCTGCAATGGTGTTTCAAATTTAACATTGTTCTTATGGGACTAAAAATCCAAGATGGCGGAGGTATGGAAGACTCTTAAGAGGGCGTTGGAGTGTCGCCATTTTGGATTTATTTCCCATAAGAGCAATGCTAAACTTGTCCCCGGCATTTGTCATATAATTTCTTTATTTTTTGTCCGATTGGTTCAGAATAAATAGCGTATGAATCACAATTAAATTCCCCGTTCCTTTTGCGAGATCGATTCTTTGTAAATAATTTATAAAATTCTGTAGAAAATGTTTTAAAATAGTAAAAAACTTGCTTTGTTATTTCAAGTTAGTAAAAAACACTAATTTTTATAAAAAATCCTCTCGCAAACCAAATCCGCCTTGATGAACCCTTTATTTAGAGCTATAAACCATTATTTTCTGATTACAAATAAAAGAGTTATTTGACATCCCGTTTAACATTGCTCTTATGGGGGAAAGGCGGAATTTGGATTGACTCCAACGCCCTCTTAATCTTGTGAAAGAAGGCTTTTTCAATGTTAATCTTATGAAAGAAGGGCATTGAATCGTTAGACAATTGTTAATAGTATTGCAATGGCAAAACCTGGGAATTCTTTTCAAACTAGTTGGGTACTGATTTGTTTTTTATTTCGATCAGGCGGCGATATTTAGTATACTTAATAAATCAAACCAAATGATATTTACATTTAATTTTAAGCCGGGAAATGAGTATCGATTGGATAACAAGCAAACTTTCGATATTGCAAAATCTATTGTTCAAGTAACTGATTAACTAACCAAGGATTCCGTATAACCACAACGCAGCGGTCAACAAAGGAACTAGGAAGCGATGAATGAACGGTTTATTTATAGACTCGTTCACCACAAAGATCTCATTACTGCAAGACAAACAGCGGCAGAGGCAACAATCAACACAACCGCCCGTCCGTCGGCGCCGGGGAACTGTAGGCTTGATTCACCAGTTCTGGGCCAATTTTCGTGAGTTGTAGGTCAAGGACGTAAATTGATATTCTAAAAAAAGCTTCTTCAAGAACTACCGCACTCACATTACTTTACAATGCTAAGACATGCCTTTTGGTCGGGTGATGTGAAGTGTTTTTCTTTTTACGAAACATACATCAGCATTTTGTTCACATAGTAGGCTACTACAACAAACCTTTTAGGGACCGTTGCCTGTGCCATAATCAAAATGTTCTGTGAGTTTGCATCCTTTGGATCAATCATAGGGATTTACACTGACGTGAGTAGACTTCTGGTAGCGTAGGCGTGTTTAAAAATAATTTACGGTGGAACTATCTTTCGCGGCGAAATCGAAGTACAAATGAGAAATAATAGGTAGGATTACGACTCTTCATAATCAGGGATGAATAATTCCATAGCTGGAGCTTCTGTTTATGTTGTGATTAAGTGCGTTGTTGCATTACGGCAAAACCAGGTGAATAGTTACATCGATTAACACACATAGTGTCTCTGATGGAGCGGCGAACGCACGAACCTCCCAAATTTTTGGATCAAACGGAATACAGTGGATAAGTCTATTCAAGTTATATATAGTGTAGTAGAATCGTCGTAGACTGCTCATATATTGCAGTGCTTTTGACTCCATCCACCAGTCGCGCCATTATCTAGTACAGTTCGCATTGACGACAAGGACTACGTGCGGCGACACTAGAAACTGGTCCTACCGACTCTCTGGAATCTGCTCACCAGCTGATTCTACTTCAGTTCACGATCAGCTGATTAGAAGGCCTTGCGGAGATTGCCGCTCCGGGTAAGGACGGGCGATTAGAAGTTTTTTAACGTCTATGGTCGTATGGAGCTGGAATGGGGATCGGTATGGCCTTGCCGGAGAATGTAGACCTGCCTGGACTCTCGGGTCTTGACTCAGAAGAGGTAACGGTGAATGTAAGATATCTTGGAAACCGCAAATCGTAATGATAGGCTACACTTTCTTTCTTAAGCACTTTGCTTAAGATCCGTGGTTAAAAAATGATAATAATTTCATGAATAATGAACTAAACTATGACTATAAATAAAACATGATTTTTTTATTGCCAAATAAAAAAACTATCTCTACAAATTACTCTTTCAAGCTAGCTATACTTGAATCCTTCACTCGGTCGACATTCATATTCACATTCAACTACTACTTCGTTAGCGTCGGCGTCGTACAAAGTAATTAAATGACTCGCTTTCCTTAACGAATGAGGAAAATGTTCTTTCAATCTGTAATTACACTCCGTATATTTAAGTTAATTCCACAGTTTTACGCATGTCAATAACTATGTGAAACATAAAATTTTGTAAGTAAGTTTATGTTTGTATGTGCGTTACATAAATTACACTCAGAATCAACAAATTGTAAAACTCTCAATAGTGAAAAAATAAAAAATATTCTTGATTAAATTTAGCTACTAATTTTCATAGGAAAACATGACAAGATGTCCTCAGTAACTTGTTGTTGTTAAACATACAACACACGGTGAAGTGAGGAGACAGGCAGTCGCAACAGCCACCGCTCTCAAAGGTGGTGAAAATATTGAAAATTCAGGGTTGGCAGGGGTGTGGGAGGGGGTGGGTGTGGGGGTCAGGATGAGGGTTGTTATACGTGCAGTTACTTTAACCGTTCACTTCCTTACGGGGCGCTTCTGATGGTGTATGACTCGCGGTATTATCCAAAGTCGTATCATCCATGTGGGAGGGTATAACACTTGCGGTAAAGTTGATAACGTTGTTTCTGAATAATAAATTGAGTAAAAAAACAAAAAAAGATTAGGTATAATAGATTAATTTATATAACCAACAGCAATCTGTTTTGTGACTTTATGTGTATGAGCTGTCAAGCTTTTCTTTTATTTAAATGTCCAAATATATTATTAACCAAGTATATTACAAATAAAGGAACCTACGGAATATATCGTCAGATTTTACCATCCTTATTAGTTCGCCGCAAATTACAACACACCAATGCCCAATAAAGGTACGGCTACACATAGCAGGAAAGGATACGGAAAGGAAACGGAAAGGACACGGACAAAATTCTGATGGGGTGGCTACACATATCGGGATACGGACAGGACATTTCTAAGTCATAAAAAAGTCATTTCTAAGTCATTCTCTAAGTCAGTTTCTAAGTCATTTCTAAGACACTGCTCATCCCGCCGGCCGCCACACTCACTACACTGAGCTACCGTTATCATTTTCTGATAGTGTCGGAAGGGGTGGCTACACATACCAGGACGGGATACGGACAGGACACGACAGTGGCAGATGAATGCTCGTCTGGCATCCGACACGGCGAATGTCCTGTCCGTGTCCTTTCCTGCTATGTGTAGCCGCTCCCATTTGATAACACAGGGAGCATTCATCAGAAACTGTCCTGTCCGTGTCCTTTCTTGCTATGTTTAGCCGCACCTTTAAGTACCAAGAACCTGGGGGGACCGAGCTTATGCTCGGTAAAATTATTACTTTCCTTTCTTACACAAAGCTCGTTCGCTCTGCTCACTCACTCTCTTCCTTTTAAGACGAGCTCGTTCGCTTCGCTCACTCGTCAGCCTGAAGGGTGCTGCACTTTGGTATAATAAATTTCCTAAACCACACGTTAAAGATGTAACACCTTGGTTTATATTTACAGTTATCAGCTGATTTTTGTTCTAATTTTAAAATCTCAATTAGATATAATGGAAACTTTGAAGGACTCTAGAGCGAAAACGGGATTTTTTTCCCAGCCATGGGAGCAACTCCAGCGGCCAAAACCCCCATATTTAACAAAAAATATACAAAATACTTGGACAGAAAACAATTTTGCCCGTACAAACAGTGCTTATTTTAAAGTAGGTATAACATAAGATACACGCTAAAAACACTATTAATTGTAATTTTTAAGCATTATTACAAAATAACTGCAAATTTCACAAAAATGGAATGAAAAAAGAATTTACTAAAAACGTTTAAATAGTTTAGATTCATACACAAAATTACTATCGTCACATAAAAGGCGTAGGTACACATTTTGTATTTTACAATAATTACAAAAAAAATCAATAACAGGCAAGTTTGATAAAAGATCTAAAAATTGATAAAAATCCATAAAGGACGGGCGTCGTGAAGTATTAAGACCGGGTGTACAATGTACGCAGTGACATTAAGGCAGCCACTTTCTCCCTCCCCCCCCCTTTTTACCCCCTTTTGGCCCCCTTCCACCACCAACCCTCCAACCCCTTAACCCTCCTTGCCATCCCATCCAACCCACAACCCCGATTTCAGGACATCGCATTAATCTAGGTGTCACTTTTTTCCACAACGATTGTCTCTCTCTTAACTTGTAAACTCTAAAAACATTTCCTGCCATCTTGTATCTCTGTAGCTTTCGAAATACGAATAAATGTTTTGTGTAGTAAAATGTTCATCATAATTTTCGTAAAAATACAGTTTATACAATCTAATTGTATATAAATCAAATTTAACCTGTAACTTTCAAGAGCCACTTCACCCTTGGGTGGTAACGCAGTCGGCTATATTAACTATGCACAGATTGTGGACAAAACATGGTATTTTATTACCCTCTTTCGGGCGCTGTTTTTCAACCGATTTTTGTAAACTCGGCAATTCTTTAATAGTCACATTAGAGCTGTCATACTTTAAGAGTTTGAAAATGTGAAAATATAACTCTTATAGTGACGTAGAAAGTAATAAAGTTTCCTACTTATAAAAATTTTACTAATATAATTTATTTTTACTACTTTGTCAGGGATGTTGGCTTGGATCCAACATCAGTCTAGAAAAAAAATTGTTGGCCTGCAAGAAAATATACGTTTAATAAATATTCAAAAACAAAGAAAAACAGGAATATGATGGAACATGTTTCAGTGTTTTTGCAGGGGTGAAGATGAAGTTCTTTGCATAAAATTTAGAACCTTACACATTTTGGCGATTTCCTACAGTAGGCCTACACACAATAATGAAAATTAATCAGCCACATTCATAACCTGTGAAACATTCAAGTGCGGTAGTCTACAAACAGTAGATAACAAAATGTAGAAAATCTAAGTTAGCTGAAAGGGCGTGAAGTTCTTCTTCCACGATAAACATAGTCATGTCCATTATTCGCTTTGAAGACACTAAAGTTTGTCTATCTATCAAGTGCCTGACATATTTATTGTATAGCTTCCCGTAGTGGCAATTCACTACAAGAGTTTACGCCAGTTAATAACTATTGTAAATCCACACTTTACACGTCACACCAGTCCTATTCAGCGTGAAACAAAGCGATTCGACGTTTCGTGGCCGTTGCACCGGGCGGCGTCAGAGCAGGCCGACTATCCGTCTGTCTGTGGACAATCGTTAGCATTTCCAATGATTGTCCGTCGGAACCGGTTCGACGTTCGACGCGCGGTGATCGACGTCTCGTCTGGCGTCCCCCAGGGATCCACATTGGGGCCACTTTTGTTTCTTCTACTTCCAAACTCGTAGACATACACCCGCTGTCTGCGGTAGTGTTATTCCACGATTTTCCACTACACTCATTATTTAAAGCAGAGAAAGAAAGAATTTAATTGATGTGAATTAACATACTTGAAAACTTTAACAGGTTAGTAATTCGGCGTCTAAGAACCACCGAATATTGTTGTATGTTGTTATAGAAACAACAAATAGAAATAACCAATTGAGCTATCAGTTCATAACTGCTATAATGTAAATGAAAAATTGTAGCTTTTATAAACCAGAAGCCTAGCTAGGCCAGTTTAATTAGACTTAGGCTGCTTAGAGCTTTTCGTGTTTGGAAGATTAAAAAAGTCTTATAGGGTAGTGCTTTTAGTTGTTAGTCTGTAAAAAATCAATTAAATTGTATTACGTTTTCAAAGTTAGTAAACCACACAGAGAAATGTTTGATATTTCCTAGTTAAGCAACAAGAGAAATTAGCAGCACTGAACTATTAGTCAGAACGCCATTATGTTGACTAGAATTGCCATAAACAAATATGTACATGCACCGTGATCAAATGCTTGAGACCAATAAAAGTACGTTACAATGAATTGATTAATATGATGGTCATTAAACATATCAATCTTTTAAAATCTTCCACTAATTGTTAACATAATTTCACTGTTTGAAATCAGAAAAAAATCAAAACTGTACTTCAACTTTAATTAATTGCCTACCGAATCGCCGTTACGTGAATATTGCAGACTTTCCGCTATCCATTCAAGCGCTCCAATTTGTCGCTTTATCGCGAATCCACATCGACGACAGTAGTGTCAAATTGTTGGTGCTGGCCCAGTTCAAGGTCACCTGAGGGATGACGTCATCGAGGTCAATGACCTCACCGATGACGTCATCGATGACGTCATCGATTGCGTCATCGATGACGTCATCACTAATGACGTCATTTCTATGACGTCACACCCATGACGTCACAGAAATGACGTGCTGATGACGTCATCACCCCTTACGTCATCAAAATGACGTCACCGACGCCACTGAGGTCAAGGTCACGCCGAAACTTAAAATTTTTTGGCACTTTTGCCGTTTCTCGCACTACGCTCCGAGTTTCAGTCAGAGTCCCCGTGACCTTGACCACTTGGAGCGAATTTTCGACGAGAAACGGCAAAAGTGCCAAGTTAAACTCGAGTTTCTGACATGACCCTGCCTAAATGGGCAATCGGTTATCCCTCAGGTGACCTTGAACCAGCACAACACCAACAATTTGATATTACTGTGACCTTGAAAAACCTAACAACGGAGCGCCGACACCGATGCGCACCCCACGACAGCCACCGAGTGACTGACTGTCAGGCTCTGTGTACGCTAGGTATATCGGCTTGAGAGACTAAGACTCTAAACTGTCAGGAATGGGAGTAACTAACTGAATTTTGCAAGGAAAAGTCATTTCATCCAATATTTTAAACAAATCCTCATCAGTAAAACTGACATTAGTCTGTTTTGTATAAAACTTAGGGTGTCCGCGCAACAGTTTGCGCCACTTAGCTAAAGTTGAAACTCTCTTAACTTTGGGTGGTGGACAGTGAGCAACTAATAAAGTCTTAACACGGCTAAGTTTCTTACCTAAAGTGTCCTGCGACATGGCTTCACCTCACAAAAGTCCGCACAATACTGAGAGACTGCTTGTAGCGCATGAGTCAAGGGAAAAGAGGTGGGGGAAACAGCAGGAGTGGGGGAAGGTCACAGTGGCGGGGGAAGGTGAGGTGGTACGCTGGAGTATCGCATCACTTCACCATGAGCTGTCCTACAGTCAACACACTGTTCTCTTGGCCCGAGTTGGCACTAGAAGAAACATTTCTGTACAGCTTAGGCTGTGAGAGCCGAGGAAGCAAAGTCAAAGTGGAAATTGTGTTAAACTCCAAGATGAAGAGTCTCCTAAATAAACTAATTGTATCCTTGCAATCTCCTATAACTTTAGAGAAATACCACTTTATTAAGCGACACCTTATACTTTGGCAAAACGAAGCGGAAATGGAAAAGATTACAGTAAAATTAATTTAACTTAAAACTTGGACTGGACACTCATGGCGATACCACGTGGCGTGAAAACGCCACCCTAAACATTACAAGTTAGGTTATTGAGCACCTCTGGTACGATAACCGACGTGCTAGAGTTAAAGTGTGATGACCTTGAGTCAAAACACTGAAATACTATAAGTCGATATCGTCCCAGAGTTAAAGTGTAGTGACCTACATTCAGAACTTGTAAAATTACTTACATATAGAGAGCTAGAGAACAGCGAGACGCACCGCATGGAAGCCGGAGACATACTGGCGAAGCGGTGTTGTGTAGCCTAGGGACCCAGTTGTGGTGGGGGTATAGCCAACACTTAGAGTACAAGTGTTGTGGGTGACCTTGACCCACATAACATACCTCACCCCCCCCCCCCGACAAAAGTGCGAGCCCCCCCCCCCCCCGACAAAAATGCGAACCCCCCCCCCCCACCCCCACCCCCACCCCCACCCCCACCCCCCACCCCCACCCCCACCCCCACCCCTGATATCCTGGGCGTGGCAGCCCCGGTGGGGATATAAGGGGGCCCAGCCAGAGCCGGCTCGCAGTCCGCTCCCGCGCGTTGAACGTGAACGATCGGGACGGACCGCCATAGGCATCACTAAACATTGAATGGCGCCTTCAGTGTTTAGCGAAGTCTACTCTAACTTTAAGACTTGTATTAGTTGTAAGATATTGCGCTTGCGTTTGGGTATTGCGAATTGTTTTATATGAGAGTGTTTTACTTGTACCTTATGTCTCCTGTGTGTCTTTTATCCTTTGTGTCTTGTTTGTTATATGTGTTTAACATGTATGTGCTTGTTCCAGCATTGACTACGTTGAGCTCAATTGTGTGTTGTAAGTGTGTTATATTTTTCTAAAGTGTATACGCTTGTTTTAGCAATCCCCCCTTGAGCTTTTGCAATGCTCAAAGTAAATTGTAAAGTCAGGGAACGGGAGTAGGCCCCCGTGTAAAAGCACTTTATACCAACGTTAGCATGAGTCCTCTCAGGCATGCAATATTGCGGCTGGGTTTGGGACTCGGTCCGTTTGTATGCTGACATGCAGACCACAGCTGTGGCCAATTTGCGGTGGCCTCTGCACTCGGACCGAGGGCGTAAGCCACTAGGGCTGTCCTCAACCTCTTGTTTCCCTTCTGGAAACTCAAAATTATGTAAATGAATCTTTGTTAGCTATTTGTGTTTTTAGTCCCCAAGGCCCCCGAACATTCGTGGTTCGCCATGGATGTACGGGGGCCGAAATTTTTTTAATGTCCGTGTGGCCTTGACCCACAAAGATTTATAAAAATTTACTGCATTGATAAAGTTAAATAGTAAAGGTAGGGTACGGGAGTAGACCCCCGTGTAAAACAATTTTAAACCAATTTTAGCATGGGTCCTCTCAGGCATGCAATATTGCGGCTGGGTTTGGGACTCGGTCCGTTTGTATGCTGACATGCAGACCACAGCTGTGGCCAATTTGCGGTGGCCCCTGCACTCGGACCGAGGGCGTAAGCCACTAGGGCTGTCCTCAACCTCTCTCAAAATTAAGTAAATGTTTTATTAGCTATTGAAAAGACAATGCAGTAAATGTTTACAAGTCTTGCGTGGCGAAGGGAACACGACATTGGATGTTGCCTTGTTGTCATAGTTGGGTCTCTTTGGAGGCTACAGCGATGACAACCCAAGTGCCCCACACCCCCATCGGGGGTGTGGGGCTTAATTTTTTAAAGTTTTACCGTGACCTTGACCTAAATATATAAAAGTTTTCAAAATTCTTTAACAGTCAGGTCTTATTAACAAGGTAAATATATTAAGCTCTTTAAAAAAAAATGTACAAGTCAAGTAACACACAAGGTTTGACTCGTCTATAAGTGTGTCTTTTTTGGAGGCTTCAGCGATGTTAACATAAACGCCTTAAGTGAGGCTTATTGTTTTAAATTTACCCCCCCCCCCCGACAAAAAGTGCGAACCCCCCCCCCCCCCCACCCCCACCCCCACCCCCACCCCCACCCCCACCCCCACCCCCACCCCTGATATCCTGGGCGTGGCAGCCCCGGCGGGGATATAAGGCGGCCGGGTGGCATGCACTTCTCATTCCTGTCCAGGTTCCCGTACCGGACGGTCCTCTCTCGCTCCTGAGATTTTATTTACTTATTTCAATCTTCTTTTCATATTTACTCTTTTCATATTTACTCTTCATTTATTCGCTTCATCAAGATGGGTCTTAAGCTCAAGAATTACCCACCAGCTTCTTCAACCTCGGCCAACACGCCTCAGCCCTCATCGTCGTCCGCTCCGATCCTAGAATACCTCATGACAGCGCAGATTCTGAGCTGCCTGACGATGCCGCCACCGCCGCCGCCACCGCAGCCTGCCTCGATGCCCAGCCTTTCACCATTGCCACCAACATTGGAAGAGGTTGGCGCACCTTCGGCTTCGGAAGAGGCTGGCGCACCTGCGGCATCTTCAAAGAACCCCAGCGGACGAGTCCTGATAGCCTCTCCAGCACTCTCTCTGCTATCGGACTCGGGATCGGAGTCTGCGGTGTTCGAAGAGGCGCCAAGGTCGAGGATAACCCCCTACAGTCGAACTAAGAAAATCCTATCCTACACCAAATCCCAATGTCCCTCACCCATATCCCCCATGCCACCTACACCAACCAAACCACCCCGTAAATCAATCTTCTCCCCCGAACTTCCCTCAATCGACCTAACCCGTTCACCTACCCCACCCAAAATTGTCTGCAGCCTACCTTTTGACCTACTTAAACCTTCACCTCCCACCCCCATTCCTTCTAGCCAGCCTAAACCTGACAAGCTCCAAAACACTCCAGTAAAGCGTCCAACACAAAAACGTAAGCGTGTTAAACTCCCTGCTGGCAAGGGTAATAAATGCGATTACGTTTGGATGTCAAAAGACTTTGGGATTCTTTGCTGTCAGAAGTTTGCTGTTTTAGATAAAGACCGTTGCCAAACGCACTTGAACAAAAACATCAATCTTCCGAGAGTAAGACCCTACAGTCTTAACAACATTAGGTCTAAAACATCCCAACCCAGACATCCCCACAGTCCGCAACCGCTTGATATTAGAAGACTTAAAATGGATGAAAAATATTATTTTATTGCTCAAATTTATGGAGCTTTTGATGCCAAAGTAGAAATCATTGTAAAAGGTGATGGCAGCCTTCATACAATGAAAGTACCCGTTCGGATGGTACAAAGACAATTTTTCATCCATAAAAAAGGCTATCTAATACGAAGGGAAGGATGCCAATCTGTGTGGGAAATGGATTAGGATGTAGGCCTACCAAAATAAATTCTAAATTGTTAGGTTGTGTTGGACAATATTTAAAAGTCTTTTTCCAAATTATTTTTCCAAATTTAGTCTTAACTCTCTTAAAGTAAGGGAGAGGGGTATTATACAAGTCAACTAATAAAAAAAAAAAAAAAATACTTGACTTGTATAATACTTTAACCTGGCGGTGATGTAAAGTCACTGGGACAATCTCAAACCGTGTCCTTGAGGGTGAAGACTAAGTTACAAATAAATCATTAACAAATAAAAACTTACCTCCAAACACTTGTAGCTTGCTACAAGTGTTTGGAGGTAAAAATTTTTCAAAGTTTGAATGACCTTGACATATATATCAGTCTTAATTCTTAACAAAAAACCTCCAAACACTTGCGGCTTGCCACAAGTGTTTGGAGGTGAAAATATTTTTCAAAGTTTGAATGACCTTGACATATATAAACTACACTTTAAGTAAAGTGCTAACCATGCGATTAAGGTGTGTGTATTACGTGATACCCCCACTCTGACGCTTTACTAAGCTTGTATGAACCGTTTATTTGCTTCAGTCTGTTCTGTGAGGGGGTCACCCTTGGCTTGGTGGGGGATATAAGGCGGCCAGGTTGCACGCACTTCTCATTCCACATCCAGCTATTGTACGGACTGGTTATTCCCGCCTTCAACACTACATTCCCATTATCACCGTTTACATTATTTCACTTTTCCATTTTCAAAATGCCTCCGAAGCTCAAGAACTATCCACCAGCTTCCAAAACCACCTCGACCGACACGCCCCCTGCTCCAATACTCCAATATTTGATAACCGCAGAATTCCTGAGCAGCCTGAAGATGCCCAGCCTGCCACCATTACCGTCGACAGTGCCACCAACATCGGAAGAGGCTGCCCTACGTCCAGCGCTGAAATTGTATAAAATATTCTGTTGTTTACTTGATAAAATGCTAAAAAAACAACCACCGATACCAAATACTTTCACGTACAAGCTACCCCTGATAGACAAGGATGATGTAAGCAAACTATCATCAATTCAAGTGAAATTTCTGGAAGAAAAAATTCTTGTTTCTGTAAAAGAAGTGTTTCATAATGAATATTCAAAAAGATTGGCTTTCAACTTTATTAGGGAACATGCAGGACGTGAAAAAGCACAGTATCCAAGACTATATTATTTATATCTCTTTGAGAATGGAGCAAGTGTAACGGTAGAAATAACTATCATATTAATGTAATTCTCCCTACCAAGGTTATGAGGTTAGGAGTGCATAATTTGGATGAACTGAACCTAATGTTTTAGGAACTGGAATATTTGATACATCAGAATTGTACGCTTTGTGAAATTGAAATTTTTAAATTGAAATAAAATGTGTTGAACTAGGACTCGAACTTGGACTTGATTGAGGTTTTGTAGAACAGAGCGGGGGATAGATCACTTTGCGGCAATAGACTAGCATGCTGCTTAGTGGTCTATCCCCCGCTCAAAGGGTATCTTTACATGACCTTGACCCACATAAATGCATACTTGGTGGGGGTATAAAAGGGCAAACCAATTGGATAGATACACCACTTCCATACCATGGCTCCCACTTGACAACACCGTGTTCCATTGCAACAGAATTGTCTCTATTCTGGAGGTTATACCTCTAGAAATTATAGAAGTAGAGGACCAACTACCTGCGGTTGATCAAGAAGAGGAGGAGGAAGAGATAATGGATATTGAAACGGACTCTGACGAAGCTGGTTCAACGGACAATGAGGTGGACTTGCATGCCTACGAAACATTAGAGTCGTCATCTGAGTCGGAAATGGAATTCCAATTGGAAATCGAAGAAGAAGAAGAACAAGAACAAGACACTCCCCATCGTTCAATGGATAGGATGTTAGTTGCCAGAAGAATTATGTATTGTCATCGCTACCTATTCCGTGATGAGGATGATTCCGACTCTGATGGTGATGTTTCACCCTTGTAAAAAGTTTAAACAAAAAGTTAAAAAAGAATGTGAGCGGGGGATAGAGCACTTTGTAGTAAATGATGCTGCTTAGTGCTCTATCCCCCGCTCAAAATAATAATTCCAAATGACCTTGACCTACATAAACTTGCTCAAACAGACATCTTTGAAAAAACTTGTACAAATTATTGAATCTAGACCAAATATCATCAATTTATCAAGCCTACTGATAAATGTATTACAAACGGTTGTGTAAAGGCTAAATTTAGCACATAAGTGATAACCTGTTTCCATATGACGTCACTTTCCCCACCTATCTGCCTCGGATATAAAGGGTCCCGGTGGAGTGCGCTGCTCATTATTTCGTGGACATTCACAGAGTGTGCATTCAAAGCCAAACTGTTTGAAATGGCTCTTTGCGACATTTGTGGGGAAATCTTTCAAGACGAAGATCTTTTCACCATACACAGAGAAGTACATGAAGACGAAGATAGAAAAGAAGATATTACCATGGATGAAATAGACTTAGACTCAATTGACCGGTTTTTGGAAGAGCACCAGAAGCAGATGGACTACTACGACAGCTATCTACAGCAAATGCAAAGAAGAAGACCTAGTGTGATTCAATTTGCTGGTGCTGGACCATCTACTGCTACAAGACCTATTGAAGAAGAGGACACCGAAGAAGAGGACACCGAAGAAGAGGATATGGAAGAAGAACTGGAAGATGTAAGACAACTGCGCACCACAGCCTTGCCAGGACGAGTTGTAACACATTTCAAAATTAATAACGTTCAATTGGAATTGGAAACATTCATAACCCAGGCTAAGGAACTTGTTGGTCAAACGTTGAGGGAAGAATTACAAAGGCTAAATTTTATTAAATTTGGAATGGTGTTAGAGGCTATGTTTAACAATACTGATGGTGAAACAGCATTGAGAGCGTTCATTACCAAAAACCGAACCCTTACCTTCACCTCCAACATCGATGATATTATTGAAGAATGCTTGGAAGAACTTATAACAAAACTTCAAGAACATGAAGGAAGAGGATCTGGATGGACTTTGTCATCAATCGAAGGTATGGATGTAAGGGTTCACAAGCATGGATATGGTTTAAGGGGTAGTAGTTTTATCCCTTTACCAAAGAAAATCCAAAACACTAAATCGTGTAGGAATGTGCAAAATGAAGGTAATGAATGTTTTAAGTATGCAATGTTAACCAAGTATGTTAAAGATCATCCTGAAAGAGTTGGTAGAGAATATTACGAAAATGAACACCGCTACAACTTTCAAGGCCTCACCTACCCAGTTACATTGAAAGACATAGACAAATTTGAAAAGAAAAATCCTGGCGTTTCAGTGAATGTTTTTGGTCTGGATGATTCAAACAACGTTTATCCTTTGCGGGTAGTAAAGGTTGAGCAAAGAAACCACACGGACTTGCTATTGATAACTAAGGGTGAAATTTCCCATTATGTATGGATAAAGGACTTTGAAGCCTTAGTTGTAAAACAATTGACCAAAAGAGTAAATAGGATTACAGTTTGCAAGAGATGTTTCTGCTTTTCTTGGAAACATTCAAGACGTGGAGGATTGGACTGGTTATTGGAACATAAAAGACTTTGCAACGAGAACTATGAAGTGAAGATTAGTCTGCCACCACCATCTCGAGCGTGTATCCAATTTAACAAGACAGTTCACCAATACCGAATTCCAATAGTGGTCTATGCAGATTTTGAATCAACGTTAGTACCACAGGAGCTGCCGGACGGCGAAGTGACTAGAAGAACAAAATATCAGTTGCATCAGCCCAACAGTTTTTGTTTACTAGTTAAATCAACCTTGTCTAAAAACCAATTGCAAGACTATGGTTTAACATCCACTCCAATACTCTACCGTGGTGAAGAAGCCGCTAAGTATTTTGTAGACCAACTGTACGATATTGCTGGAAAGGTTCAACGCTTGTTCGGTAATATTGTACCTATGGAACCTTTAAACCAAAATCAACAAGAAGAATACAACTTAGCGACAAGATGCTATTTATGCAAGAAGATGTTCAGTGAAGAAAATCCAAAAGTAAGAGATCACGATCACCTGACAGGGTTATACAGAGGAGCTGCTTGTAATTCATGCAATATAAATTACAAACTGCCAAACTTTATTCCTGTCGTTTTACACAATCTTAGCGGCTACGACTCCCACTTTATTATCCCGGAGTTAGGAAGAGATGACGGTAAAATTGATGTTCTTGCTACAACATTGGAAAAGTACATCAGCTTTTCAAAAACAGTAGGTAAAATTAAACTTCGCTTCGTAGACTCTTACAGATTTATGGCATCTAGTTTAGCCAAATTGTCAGAGAACCTAAGAAGAGAAGACCTAAAAGAAACCAGAAAAATTGTACCTGAAGATAAATTAGACCTAGTATTACGGAAAGGAGTGTTCCCCTACGATTACATAACTTCTACAGAAAAATTTGAAGAAACCAGTCTACCGCCGATTGAAGCCTTCAACAGCAAATTAAACGAAAGTGAAATCTCCGTTGAAGACTACAATCATGCATGTAATGTTTGGAACCAACTAAACATTCAAACCTTAGGGGAATATTCTGACTTTTATATAAAATTGGACGTAACTCTGCTGTGCGATGTGATGGAAGAATTCAGAAACACCTGCTTCTCCGCCTATGGACTGGACCCTCTACACTCGTACACATCTCCAGGATTAGCATGGCAAGCTATGCTAAAGTCAACCAACTGTCGACTGGAACTTCTAACGGATATTGATATGGTGCTCATGATGGAATCTGGTGTACGGGGCGGTTTGACACAAGCTGTAACACGTCATGTCAAAGCCAACAACAAGTACATCCCCGGCTTCGACGAGCAACAACCATCGGTCTACCTTGGCTATTTTGATGCAAACAACCTTTATGGTTGGGCAATGTCAAATCCGCTTCCCTACGCTGACTTCAAGTGGATCGACCCGGCCACCATCGGAGACATCTCACAGATTCCAAAGGATGGTCCAAAAGGCTATATTTTGGACTGTGATTTTGAATACCCGGAGCACCTTCATGACCATCACTACGACTTGCCTCTCCTAGCCAAGACTGAAGTTTCACCGACAGGAAGATGGCCAAAATTGATGATGACCTTGGAGAATAAGGATCGCTATGTGGCTCACTACTGGGTAGTTCAACAGGCTCTTGAATTGGGTCTACGTATAGTGAGAATTCATAGAGCAATTGAATTCACCCAGTCTTGTTGGTTGAAACCATATATTGATTCCAACACTGCAAGAAGAGCTGCAGCGACAACAGCATTTGAAAAGGACTTCTATAAATTAATGAACAATGCCATCTTTGGGAAGACCTTGGAGAACAAAAGAAAACACAAAAATGTAAAATTAGTGAGTGATCCTAGGAAATTGGAAAAATTAGTGCAAAAACCAAATTTCGGAACATCCATGATTATAAACGAAAATCTAGTCGCTGTCAGTATGAAGAAAACAACAATAGTCATGGACCGTCCGTTATACATAGGTATGTCGATTTTGGATATAAGTAAAACCCTGATGTATGATTTCCATTATAACAAAATGGTTAAACATTACGGAAGGGAAAACATTGGAGTCGCATACATGGATACGGACGCGTTTATCTACTGGATAAAGACTTTGGACATGTATGAAGACCTAAGGACTTTTCCATACAAAGAAGATTTCGATTTTTCTGACTATCCGAAAAACCATCCAAATTTTAATGAGAAATATAAAAAAGTAATTGGAAAATTCAAAGATGAAGCAAATGGAATGCCTTTAGAAGAAATAGTGGCGCTGATGGCGAAATTGTATTCATTTAAGATGTACCACGAGAACAACACACCGACAGTGAAGAAAGCAAAAGGAGTGAAGACATCTTATTTGAAAAAACACGTGACATTTGACCACTACAAGACTTGTTTGTTTGAAGATACTACGATATCAGCAACATTCAACAATATCCGAAGCTTCAAGCATCAAGTCTACAGTGTCACTGAAATTAAAAAAGCGTTGTCAGCTCGGGATGATAAAAGATACATTATGCCCGACAAAATCCACACTCTTCCTTTTGGCCACTACTCTCTAAACCCTATCAACTAGTAACCTATTCTTCGTCCTTCTACAACTACGACCTTATTCCTTTTTCCTTCCGTAAAAAAATGGGGAACACGGCAAGTCCAACGCCGTGTTCCCCATTTTTTTACACAAGTTTGGATGACCTTGACCCATATAAATGATGTGAATATTTAAAACAACATTCATTGTGATTATACATGTGATACAACAAACATTGAAACCTGCAATATGAAGGACTTGAAGCAACAAATTGTCAACGAACTTCATAAACCTGCAAGAAGAAAGTTTCCACGAAGAAATACGGTGATAAAAGGAATTAATGATTTATATCAAGCGGATTTAATCGAAATGATTCCTTATAGCAAACAAAATAAAGGATATAAATACATATTGACTGTTATTAACTGTTTTTCAAAAATGGCAGATGCTTTACCACTAAAAGATAAAAGTGGCAAAAGTGTTACAAAAGCAATGGAAACAGCTATACAAAGAGACAAACATACTATTAAACATTTACAAACAGATGATGGAAAAGAATATTTTAATAAGGAATTTGCAAATTTAATGAAAAAACACAATATAAACCATTATTCAACCAATTCAGAAGTAAAAGCCTCAATAATCGAAAGATTCAACAGAACTTTAAAAAGTGCAATGTATAAAATGTTTTCCAACAGAGGATCGCACATATGGATTGATATGTTACCAAAACTTATAAACGATTACAATAACAAATTTCATAGGACTATCGGGATGAAACCAAACCAAGTAACTAGTAAAAATGAAAACCTTGTATTAAAACGTATAAAAACGAATACTAAACCAAAAGTTGAAAAACTAAAGCCTAAAAAATTTAATGTGGGTGATAAAGTGCGAATAAGTAAATATAAAGGTGTATTCAGTAAAAGATACCTGCCAAATTGGACCAATGAGGTTTTTACTGTATTCAAAGTACAACCTACAGTACCTGAGACATATATTTTAAAAGATAATAAAGGACAATTGCTTGAAGGAGGGTTTTATGGACATGAAATGTTAAAATCAACAGTAGGCGATGTATATTTAGTTGAAAAGGTGTTGCAACGGAAAAAAGATAAGGTCAAAGTACGATGGTTAGGATTTAATAAGACGGAAGATTCTTGGATACCTAAAAAGGATTTGATATAACGATAGAGAATCATTTTAGGTTGAACCATTACAAAGGATGGAGATAGTACCACAAAAAGAGAGTTTTACTATTAATAATATAGATGAACTCACAGTGGATAATTCAGAATTCAATAGTGGGAAGCATGGCAATTTGTTACCAAACACCGTTCGTTGTCTGGTTACCGGACCTTCCAACTGTGGAAAAACTAATGTAGTATTCAATTTGATTACAAACCCTAAAGGATTACGATTTAACAATCTATATGTATTTTCAAAATCACTACAACAACCAAAGTATCAATTATTGGAAAAAATACTGACTAATGTGCCTGAAGTTAAATATTTAAAGTTTAATGCAAGCGAGAGTGTCATGCAGCCACAAGAAGCTAAACCATTCTCCGTGTTTATATTCGACGATGTATCTTGTGAAAACCAAAACACAATAAGGAATTACTTCGCTATGGGTCGACATAACAACATAGATAGCATTTATATTGGCCAAACTTACAGCAAAATACCTAAACAACTCATTAGAGACAATGCAAACATGTTAATTGTATTTAAACAGGACGAAACCAACCTAAAACATATATATTTTGATCATGTAAATGCGGATATGACATTTGAACGATTTAAAGAGTTGTGTGGAAAGGCTTGGGCTGAAAAGTATGGGTTCCTAACAATTATGAAGGAACAACCGCTAAACAATGGTCGATACAGGATAGGATTTGATAAATTTATATTAATACATTAAACGTGGTATAACACATTCATTGTTGTACAACACGTCTTGCTACAAACATGGTTAACCAAGAAAAATTAGTAAAAGAAATAAAATCACTTAGTGATTCTATTCGGGCTAAAAACAGAGCATTGAAACTAGGTATTAGCGAGAGGGAGAAATTCCTTGAATCTACTTTTAAACCTATTACTGAACCCTTGAAACAATTAAACAAAAAATTTGCTAAACCTGTATTGGAAGGAGATGCGATTGCACCTATTACAAAGTTTGAAAGAGAAAATGTAAAATCAGAAGATTTTAGCGATGAAGACCCGGAATCCTCTACATATAGTGGTTTTACCGGTGGAGAACCCGAAAGAGAGCTAGAATCACCAGACTATAGTGGAATAAGAGAATTATATGAAGTAAAAGCCAAAAGAGGACATGAAGTTGTATCAACTGCTAGTGAAGAGGAAAAAGAAGAAGCAAGGGAAGGTCCGTCAAACATAAGCTTGTTGGGTGAAAACATTCATAACAAAGGACCTTTAGGAAGGAAATACATGATAAAAATGTTAGCTGGAACAAACCCTAATAAAAACTACCATAGTTATGGAGTAAGATTAACAGAAGAGGGTTTAATGGTTGGTAATAGCCCGGTAAACATTGATGAACATGATAATATTATTGTTGGTGATCAAAGATATAAGGGCACAAGAGGATTATTTGAATTATTATTTGAAAATAAGCCTTTAGAATTGTTAGTTAAAGAAAAAGACATGGAAGCATATAAAAAGATTTTGGAACAAACTAATGCATACAGGAGGAAGTATTCAGCTGACCAACCTGTTTTTAGATCAAAGTCTTTAAAATATAGAGAATTTGTATCCAAGTTAATACCAACAACGAGAAGACAACCAATGCCAATAATACCAAGAAAACCTGTAAAACGAAGGTTTGTGTCATCCACTTTGGATATAAGTGCTACAGAACCAAGAAAAAGAAACAAGTCTGTTACAGGTACAGGTTTAATGAAGAAACTGTATAACACAAATGTGATTTATTACAATAATATCAATAAATTGGTTGATAGAATGAAACTAATACATGAAGCTAAAGAAGCGGGTCATACTGGATTGGAAAACGAATGGGTGGCTTTAGTGGATGAACTCCGAAACCGTGGGGTAATCTCATAAAAATGCGTTACTCCCTAGAATACTATTCAGTTGCACTATGAGTGTCGACAAGTTCGGACGTTACTCCTCGGATGGGTTATATTATGCCAATAGTTTAAAAAGAAGTGCTGGTTTACCACAAACACTTGATGGAGATTATGATATGAGTAATAAAAGGTTAAAAAACATAAAAGATCCTACGGATGAAAACGATGCAATAAATCTAAAAATATTAAAGGAAAAGATATCGCCAACATTAAAACTACAAAATAACACATATGACGCAGAAGATCATAGAATTATCAACGTTGGTAAACCAAATCAAAACGGTGATGCGATAAACAAAGGTTATTTGTCATCTGAATTAAAAAATACGTTAAAATTCAATGGGAAAACGTATAGTGCCAACAATAAACGTATATCCAACGTAGATGACCCTAAAGATGCAAAAGACAGCGTAAATAGACGCTATTTACATTCTTTGATACCTGAAAAGACAAAAGATGGATTTTCTTTTTATAAATTTGTTATTAACGATATAGGTTATCCAAAAAATGAAAATGATGCTGTAAATCTCAAATATATAAAAGATCATTGTGTCATACGTGATGTGGGAGTTATCGATTGTCTTGGCAATTGTTTGGCGAATGTAAAAGATGGTTCAGCACCATCTGATGGTGCAACAGTGGGTCAAATGAAAGAGACTTTAAAACAAGAAACAACTGGATTTGCAAAACGAGATGAAGTATTATTAAAGCAAGGGGATGACTTTATTCAAGGTAATGAAAAATTTCGTTTATTGACATACAAAAACGCTTATTGGGATTGCAGGCATGGAAGGTTATCAAATGTGTCATGGGGTCATGCTGATAGAGACGCGGCTGCCTTAGGACAAACAGTACATCTAGATCCAAATAATTACTATGCGTTTTTTATATGTAGTAATAAAAAATTAAAAAACATGGCGCAAGGAAGAGAAGCAAATGATGCTGCAACTGTAGGACAGACTATCACATTATCACAAATGGATAGCAAAGTGTATACTTGTAATAATAAACGTATAACAGACCTTAAAGACCCTGAACATGTGGATAATGCTGTCACTGTTAATTTTCTTGTAAAAGTTTTAGGAAATGCATTATTTGATGTATACAATCATATTGGTATTGGTTCAGGTCGTACTCCTTTGTTGGAATCTGAGAGAGGTACTTGGATTAAACGGGAAATTGTTCAAAACTATTTTATCAACCCTCGTACAAAAAAGTTTAGATCATCGGATTGGGGTGATTTTGATATTTAATAAAAGAACACAATAAACGACTTCATTTATGTCCAACTTGTCATAGAGGTAACACATAAGTTGTACATTGCGATTATAAAAGGACAATAATGACGTTCCAGTACATCAGTCCATATAGAGACACTGTAAGGAGAGGAGGTGGGATCACGTCCACAGCGGTTTCTCTGTTAAGTAAAGCTTTAAAACGAATTCCAGTAGGATCCATAGTAAATAGAGCAATAGACGCATTACCATACGAATTTCATATACCGGGAGGTTATCAGTATTGCGGACCAGGAACTAAATTGAAAAAACGACTGGAAAGAGGCGATCCTGGCATAAACAAGTTAGATCAGGCTTGTAAAGAACACGATATCGCATATTCCACGTTTGCCGATTCAAAAAATAGATCAATAGCTGACAAAAAGCTTGCGGACATAGCTTGGCAACGTGTAAAATCAAGTGACGCTACCATAGCAGAAAAAGCAGCAGCTTTAGCAGTAACAGCAGGTATGAAGGCTAAAACAGCAGTAGGAGGTGGAAGAAGGAGGAGAAGGAGAGTAAAAAGGAGGTCAACCACAAGAAAACATGGAGGAAATATAAAAAGAAGACGACGATCTACAAGAAAAGGCAGGAAGAAGCCCACCGTGTGGTCAATGGTAAAAAACGGGGCAGGTCTTTACCTAAGACCTTATCGTGCATATTAAATGAAAAAAATCAATTGGTCATACCACATAAAGCATTAACCAATATTGAATTATTTAAATATATTTCCTGTTTAAAAATACCATTTTTCCGCGGTGTGTTTATGAAAGACAGTTTACCAAAGAAAATGTGGCAAAATGAGACTGGAATTGTAAATTTGGATAATACTGAAGGGCCTGGCACCCATTGGGTTTGTTATAAGAAACTAAATAACAATGTATATTATTTTGATAGTTTCGGTAATTTGCCACCACCAAAAGAACTTCAAAATTACTTTAAATCTGCTAAAAACATATATTATAACTATAAAAGAGAACAACCTGATAATACTTCAATATGCGGCCATTTATGTTTGGAATTTCTAGCTAAAAGTATCAGTCACTATTGAGATGTCTTCCTATACGGTATCATTAACAGGAAAATCGTCCACTTTACGAAGTATCCTTTTTCCAGCGTTACGCTTGCAAAAAGGAAGGTTTTGGGAGGCGGCACTATTGGATTTTACAACTTACAACTCTATCCCCAATGTTACGGAAGGTAAAAATAACGTATTGCATTATTATAAGGGAAAGGATGCCAGTGGAAAATTTACAGACTTACAAGAGTGCAGGTTACCCACAGGTTCTTATGAAATTGATCATATAAATGAATTTTTGCAAACTAAAATGGGAAAAGACAATATAACATTAAAAGGTAATAACAATACGATGAAAGCTGAAATTACTTCCAAATATTATATAGATTTCACTCAACCAAACTCAATTGGTGATTTATTAGGATTTTCCAACGATGAGCCTGTTTTAGAACCAGATGTAACACATTCCGGTAAGAAAACAGTAACAATATTAAAAGTCAATAGTATAGACATAACTTGTAACATTATACAAGGTGCTTACAGGGATGGGGCTAACACTCACATCATACATACTTTTTACCCAAGTGTACCACCTGGATTTAAAATTGTTGAAAAGCCACAAAACCTGGTATATCTACCGTTGAACACCACTTTCATTTCAGACATCGTGTTGAGCGTATTGGATCAAGACGGTAACTTGGTAGACTTCAGAGAAGAGCCTATTACGATTAGATTACATTTAAAATCGACACTTTAATACAAAACCATGGGTTTAACATTTAAAAGCGAACAACCTACGGGAAACCGCATTAGTAGCTCTTCAGCTGTGGAGGAGTTAACACGCGAGAACATTCGTTTCTTAGAGAGAATTGGATTAAAATTAACCGAGTATGGATATACTGGATATAGCGCAGGGTCCAACATTCGACGAAACCCTATGGGAAAAAGAATATCACACCCACAACCCTTACACTTCATCGAAATTAAACAATAACGATGAAATTCGTATTCCCATACAAAATCAAGACATTTACACACTACCATGTGAAAGTTACTTATATATTGAAGGACAAGTTACTAAAAAGGACGGTACTACTGTTGGTACAACAGTTCCATTTATAAATAATCCTATGGCTTTCCTATTTGATGAAATTAGATATGAAATATCAGGTGTAACAGTTGATTCCACTAAAAAAGTAGGTATTACGACAACTTTAAAAGGATTAACATCTATAACACCCAATGAAACCAATTTACTTAAACCTGCCGGATGGGTATTACCTACAATTGACACGATCACTCCAAATCCAAATGGATATTTTGATTTTCATATTCCATTACGTTTGCTGCTTGGTTTTGCTGAAGATTATAGGAAAATAATATTAAACGTTAAACAAGAATTAGTTTTGTTGAGATCTTCTAACGATAAAGACATTATTAAAGCTGCAGATGCTACTACAGATGCGACTTTAGAATGGAAATTAAAATTAGACAAAATTGTATGGAGAGTTCCACATGTTAAATTGGCTGACGAGCATAGAATGCTACTTTTAAGAAAATTAAAAGCCGATCGTGATATTGTTATTCCATTTAGAAGTTGGGAATTTCATGAGCATCCCAGTTTACCTACTACGGATCGACACACTTGGACTGTTAAAACATCGAATTATGTAGAACGAGCCAGGTATATTATATTTGGTTTACAAACAGGTAGAAGAGACGACATTACTAAACATGCAGGACAATTTGATCATTGTGACTTGAAAAATATTAAAGTTTATTTAAATTCACAATTCTTTCCATACGACAATTTAAATGTGTCATTCACTAAGAAGAAATACAGTATATTGTACGATATGTACGCGAGATTCCAAAGTTCATATTACGGTAAAACAAATACACCTTTATTACCACCTGACAAATATTTCGATGCCTACCCAATAGTTGTAATCGATTGTTCTAAACAAAATGAATCAGTAAAGTCTTCAAGTGTGGATATAAAAATAGAAATGGAATTCAACGATGCTATACCGGCTAATACAACTGCATACTGTTTAATTCTACATGATAAAATCGTAACATACACACCTTTAACTGGAATTGTTAAAAATGTATTGTAAGAACCGGTTTTGTTTCATTCCGCGAGTATAAAAGCAGAGCGTACAGACCGCTCCTCATCAGTTTGTTGCCTACTGTTGTATGGGTAGCATCGTATTCAATATGGCTTCTCCTAGTGGTACACCTGAAAATGTGGTAGATATTGAGAAGGAGATATCTGAGTTTTTAGATCCTCAAGGTCACCAGGAAGGAGGTGAACAAGACGTTTGCGGACAACTTCACGCCAGTAATAATGTTGAAGAAAAAGGTAAAAGAAGAAAGACTATACAAAAGAGAAAAAGGGATATTGAAGATAATATTTCTCCAAACATATTGAGTGAGGTATTTTTGCGAATATTTTACCCAATCTCTTCCAGTTTGGATAAAAGTGTTTTAATCGGTGTTATGAAATCTACAGATTATTCCCCTACTGTAATTTTAACTCATGGACCCAAAATGATTTTGTTTACGGACAGTGCTTGGGAATCGTTTATGAAACATTTGCATCTACTAGAATGCTATTTAAGTAGTAACATGTTTGGAAGAAAGACAAGAGTAGGACTTTTGGATTCAAATGTGGAAATTGATATCATTAAACAACGTGGTGATCATCAGCTACGGTTTAGAGACACAACAAGACATGATAACAAAATTCAACTTAATCGAGAGGAGTTTTTCATTTTAACTTGTGCTACTGAACCTATAACAAGATACTTGAGACAACTGGTGTTTTCAAGTTCGATTATTAAAGATTATCTGGAAGACACATTGGACAAACAACCGGACGCACCTATATTATACGGACCTGTGGATACTTCTATATTTAATAGAGTTCCTCATGAAGTACAAATGTGGAGACAATTGGAAAAGTACGCTCAACTACATAAGAAATCAGTAAAACAGGAAGAAGAGGAAGATGGAGGAGAAGAATCAAGTGTTAGTGATGAAAATGAAAATAAGGAAAATATAAAGATGGAAACTTAAATGACAATGGTTAGTTTTTAAAACAATAACCAACATTTTGTGGGGTTAGGCCTATTGGGGACGGTGCCCACGTTAAATATACACCAACGCGCCAACAACTGTACGGCCTGGTATAAAAGTAGTACCTACCGTGGTGTGGAAATCAGTTGACCTCCTGACTTCGTAATGAGCAGACGTGTGACCTTCAAAATGGACAAGGGAGAAGAACAACAAGTAAAGTCCAAGCCTGGTATTATTGAGTTTCAAGCGTTTCGTGGTAATGATGATAGATTCATTATAAAAGAACTTGTGTTTTTGGACATGAATACAAGTGTTCCTTATTCGTTTTTATTTAAACCACCATGTTCTTATTCGTCTTTAACTAGTAAAGCCGCTACTACCAACAGATGGATTTCAAAACACTTCCATCATATCGATTGGTATGATGGTTTTACAAGTTACACGGACTTGTATCACATTATGCATCACTTTTCAGACAAGTTTACCAATATTTACACAAAGGGGCTGGAAAAGAAAAGATGGATCGAAGGATTTACTCATGTTCCGGTTAATGATGTGGAATTGGATAAGAATTATCAATACATGCTGGAAACCATATGTATTTGTACAAAAAGCCCAGAACATGATAAAGATAGACATTGCGCTTTAAAAAATGCCTATAAACTCGCCTCTTACCTTCAAAGTGGGGAATTGGGGAGTGGTGGGGGTAACGGAGAGTATATAAGTGGGGAGCAGACAGGGACCTGGCATGAGTATTACTCGAGATTCCGAGACGACAACATCTCCGAGCAAGAAGACGATCTGTAACCTGACCATGGCATCTCACCAGTTCCTTCAGACTTTGGTCGAGCAGTTCAATGCTCACTCCAAGTCAACAATATTACCTGTAAAGAAGTGCTCGGAACTAAAAGACGAGAAGCACTACATAATCCATGCTATGAAGAAGATGGAGACTACAGTTGGGGAGGCCATCTGCTGCAGTCTCAGCGAGGCACCGTTTACTCCGGGGGATGAACCAAAGTTCCAGGTGTACCTGCCCAAGAGATTCGTCCATCTTCTACAAAACGAGGATCTTCGCTCTATTCAACCCGGGTGTCTATACCTGGTGTCCCACGGCTGCACGGGTAGCAATTCTACAGAGTTGACCATCCACATCGCTGACAAGCAGCAGTGTTAGATTTAAGTTTTAATGTTGTACATATGTTGTTGTTGTAATGTTTTATAAATAAACGAATCATAAAAGACAAAAAAAAATAAAAAAAAAACAAAAAATGCAACATATCAATATGTGACAGACTTCACGTATTGATATGTTGCATTTTTTTTTAAACTTCGCGGGTGACCTTGACCTTTGACCTTTGCATTTCACAACTACCCCCACTACCGTAATTACCCCCACTACCGCACTAGGATTCAAACCTGCTTGGATGCAAAGAACGGTCAGTCTGTTGCCAACTAGCAAACGATGAGCACCTTGTACGAGCTTTGCTTACAACGAGTTATAACTGACGCATCTTTATTCCAGACGGCTTTACGAGATAATATCCCTATAACAGTAAAGCAGGATATCGAGGAGTATAAGAAAGATAATAGAGGGTATTCGGGATACTCCTGGTATAGGTTCCAAGACGGGGAAAAGTTTTGTAGGCCTTGTGGCAATGCTGCCGTCAGAGACCTTCGACGGTTCGTACAGGAAGGTGGTAGAAAACAGTTTGGATTTCTAGCACCAATGTTTAGATTTGAAAACTACAAGGACACCTGTGCTATTTGTTCCATCCCTTTGTATCAATGGAAAAAGTTTAGAAGTGTTTAATTGCATCTTCCATACCCCCACCACCATCACCCCCACCACTTTTCCATGTACCTCCAAACGCTGTGCCTCGGCTTCATTTCTACTCCAGCAGCCAACCTAGCAACATCAGGATGTCCCTCAACGTTAGTTGCGCAAGTTACGAGGAGGTGAGCATCAAGACTCAGCAGGAGCTAAACGACTTATACAAAGAGTTGCAGCTGATGGTGGCACGAGGCTACCGTATAAATGTGCAAGTTTACGCTTGCAATATACGGAACACCCGGCAGTCAAAGGAAGAGCCTGGACACTCCTCGACGGCTTCCTCACCAGCGTCCATGAAGACCGAGCCAGACAACTTGGACTACTTCAGCTGACTAGCAGTTGTATTTCTTGTCCTAACCATTGTAGAATATGTATATTTTTTCATTATATTAAAGAAGTAAAAGAGCAGAAACACCTATCTTGTTACTGACATATAAGCTCAGTAACAAGATAGGTTTTTTTTAAAACACAATTTGGATGACCTTGAAACTTCCCCCTCCACTGCTTTGTTACCCCCACCACTTGACTATTGGTGTACATGGCACATCGCAATTTGAAACCTCATTCCATCTTCAACAGCCACACCGACAACATCAACAATGGCAAACCTACCAACAGATGAAAGGTGTCCTCACGCATGTTGTGACTTCGTCCACGAGTTGGAGAAGAGGATGCAGGAGAGGGCGATAAGAAGAAAACAGATCCACTCAGAAAATATCATGATAGTCAACGGCTATCTTTTATTGTTCGGCCTTATTATGGTTGTACTTTTCATACTGTACGGCATAGTCACATGTGTCGGCAAGGTTGCAGAAGAAAACGCTCGCCACCATCAATTGGAAAGTTTCAATGTTACTTTGTAAGTTTTCCTTTTTTTTTAAAACTCCGTTTGGATGACCTTGACAATTCCCCCACTACTCCACCACACCCCCCACCACTTCACCATGTTCCTGCATGAGCATCACATCAACCGTCATTCCTTGTCCGACAAGCAACCATGGCAGACAACAACACCATCAGCCAAGCTGACTCCACTACTGATGTCGGTACAAGTACGGGTTGGACACTGTCGGTCGATAGTGTACACTATTTGGAGTCAATTTGCGAACGTATGAAGGAAATACTGCGGGACAACCCTGGGATCATAATACAAATGAATTTAAATTATGATTGGTCCCAAGTTAGAATGCAAGGGGACGACAACAACGGTCAACAATCTCCACAATATTCGCCCATGTCCCCGATCTATCCTTACGGCGAGTCTGACGTCGATGAAGATGAGGCTGATGAAGATGCAGGGGACAACGAGGCTGAAGAGGAGTAAGCTTCATTCCTTTTTTTTTAAAACCTAAATTGGATGACCTTGAGAATTCCCCCTCCACTATTTCCTTTTTTTAAAACCCAAATTAAATGACCTTGAAAATACCCCCTCCACGTACTTTTGGTTTACCCCCTCTACTTTTCAATACTGTTACCACAGTCTGTAGCTCACATCATTCCTTGCTTAGCTATCATGGCGGACAGCACTCTTTCTCGAGTTGACTCCACTACGGATGAAGAATGGCCATTTTCCTGGAATGTTCATCTGCAAGACTCGGCAGAAGTGGATATGTTGCATGAGAAATTGGTGTATGTATTAAACGAAAACCCCAACATTGAATGTAGAATGACTATGGATTTCGATGCGACAGGGGTCCACACTCAACCTTCCACTTCCAGCCAGCCTGAACCTCAGCTACAGCCAAAGAACTTTACACATCTTTACACTCCAATACGGCCGGAGGATGTGGTTATCAGCGAGGCAGACTCTACTACAAGTTATATTGAACCAACGAATTGGAAGCTTGTTGTTGACACCTTACACAAGGTCGACTTAGTATGTGACAAATTAAAGGAATTGATGATGCAAGATCCTGGTCTTCGTTTTAAAATTGATTTGTTTTTCATCTGGGGAGCACCTGCACGGGGCTCTTCGTCTGACAGCTCTCTAAGTACAACGGATGAGGAGGAGGAGGACGACTAGTTATCTTTTTTAAAACTCCGTTTGGATGGCCTTGACCTTTCCCCCTCCACTGAGTTTATTTAAGGTGCACTCTCAATGACTGCAGCATCATTTCATCGCGCACCTTCACCACAGCAACATGGAGAGTCAACTCAACTACTGTTGCGAACGGAAATGTTTTTCATGGCCGAATGACATTGATGTTGCGGATGGCCTGGCGTGTAGAAAATGTGAAGCTTTTGGTCAATGCATGTGTAAGTGCAAGTCTTGGAAGAAGCCGAAACCGGAGTTGAAGACATTCCATGTGTACCAGATGAGAGGGCATAAGTACACTTGTTGCCCTGAACGTTGCATTGAATTCACATTAAAACAGCTAACTGGCTGCAAATTGTGCAACAATCATTTTGCAGGTTTTTGCAAACATTATTTAGGAGCCTGTCAGTACAGATCAACTTGGCATACAGAAGCACTCACTATCAATGAAATCGCTATAGATACACAAGAGTAGTCTTTCTACTCTTTTCTTTTTTTAAAACTCCATTTGGATGACCTTGACCTTTCCCCCTCCACTCACCTTAGTTTATATAAGCTCCATTCCTGCTGGCCACGGCATCACTTCATCTTGCTCCCTCGCCAAAGCAACATCAAGTATGGAAACTAAGCGTGTCTCATGTTGCGAGCATAAGTGTTTAGAGATACAAGGCGTCGTCCATTGTGCAAAGAAGCTTTGGGAGGAAGAGACAGGGACAACCTATTGCTGCGAGGGCAAGTGTTTCCTACTACCAAGATGGCAAGTGGACGGGCTGGCCTGCCGGCAATGTGAATGCTTCGGATGTTGCAGGTGTAGATGCAAGAACCAACAGCTGCCACCACCGGTACTACAAACTTTCAAAATCTACAAATCCAACTACTTTTACACTTGTTGTCCGCAGCGGTGTATTAAATTTCATTTCTCCAATCTTACCAATTGTCGGAAGTGCTACGGACAACCTGATGGGTGGTGCACCTGTTTTCTGGACTCCTGCCGCTACAGATCGGATTGGTTTACAGATCCGTTGGAAATTGATGAGGTCGCCCAGGAAGCACAAGAGTAGTCTTTCTACTCTTCAACTTTTTTAAAACTCCATTTGGATGACCTTGAGATTTCCCCCTCCACTTCCCCATATACCTAGAGTACACAGAGCCTGACAGTCAGTCGCTCGGTGACTGTCGTGGGGTGCGCATCGGTGTCGGCGCTCCGTTGTTAGGTTTTCAAGGTCACAGTAATATCAAATTGTTGGTGTTGTGCTGGTTCAAGGTCACCTGAGGGATAACCGATTGCCCATTTAGGCAGGGTCATGTCAGAAACTCGAGTTTAACTTGGCACTTTTGCCGTTTCTCGTCGAAAATTCGCTCCAAGTGGTCAAGGTCACGGGGACTCTGACTGAAACTCGGAGCGTAGTGCGAGAAACGGTAAAAGTGCCAAAAAATTTTAAGTTTCAGCGTGACCTTGACCTCAGTGGCGTCGGTGACGTCATTTTGATGACGTAAGGGGTGATGACGTCATCAGCACGTCATTTCTGTGACGTCATGGGTGTGACGTCATAGAAATGACGTCATTAGTGATGACGTCATCGATGACGCAATCGATGACGTCATCGATGACGTCATCGGTGAGGTCATTGACCTCGATGACGTCATCCCTCAGGTGACCTTGAACTGGGCCAGCACCAACAATTTGACACTACTGACGACGTTGCGGGAAGTAATTATGGACATTAATGTTGTACGATTACCATATGAGGTCGAGCGTAACGCTCTACTGTCCGGTCCTGATGCAGGAGACGTAATCACGTAACGCTCTACTGTCCCGTCTTGATTTAGGAGGCGTAATCACATAACGCTAGTGTCCGGTCATAATGCGGAATGCGCAAACCAGAGGTAACTAACACTTTGGTCAGTACATCCCTGAGGGTTGGGGTTCTTAAAGATGTTAAGTGGATTGAAAATAATTTTATTGAAATAAACTCACATTGTATAATTGATACCTTATTTTTGCATTCATAAGGCAATCTCTTGATCTAAAATATTGGATGAAGGAGCTCGTTGACATACGAATCGTTAGTAAGTTCAGTAATTAGTAGGTTTTATGGGAACTTCAAAATGATCCTATGTTCTTCGTCTGTAATTAATGGCATAGTCCTCAAATAAAATCATGAATTGGTATCCACTTTTAAAATTACTAGTTTCTAAGTAGTTATAGACATTAATGTTGTACGATTACCATATGAGGTCGAGCGTAACTGAATTATGGATTTATAATATAGGCCACATTTATCAATTATGGAACTGAATTAGGGAAGGATTACGAAATTGAATTGGTTTTCAATCGTGGTAGAATGGAAATGGCAATAATGGGTGTTTCCTATTTGGTGTAAAAATCTAAAATAACCTATCAAAAAGTCACCGTAGTTTTTTTTTATTTAAAAAATAACATGTCTAAGAAGGTAATACGTAATCTCACCTCACATAGGTAGATACCTAACATAAAAAACTACAACTTAACAAATAAAGGTGCACTGAGGCACACTTACAATGAGAGCGCGAAGAGAAATCATAAAACCAAACCTCTTCCTCCCCTTACAATCCCCTCTCCTACCGACCCCCCACAACATCTGGGGGGCAACGTTATGTTTATAGCCTTCGTGCCGCTTTAAACATCTGATTGGAAACAGAAACAGAAATGGCCCCAGACCATCGCCCTGTGGTACTCCGCTGCTTTTCCTCTTGCTGCTGCCTTTCTGATTTTTATCTTGACATTTTCCTCGTCAAATGACTCTTCGTATGGTTTAGTGTGATTTAATTTTGATAGTGTGTTGTTTTGACCCATAGTCTGTTTAACTTATTTGCCTTTTTTCCGAAGTTTAAGAAGTTAATCACACACGTGCGCAGAACAATTAGTCGATATTTAAAATTAACATATCGATCCTTCTGGCTCCTCGAGAACAAAAATCAATCAAACCTACCTGAATGTAATCTTATACTCTAAAACAAGCAATGTTTGTACGGGCAAATTTTTTTCGCTCCAAGGATTTTTTTTAAAATTAATTATAGGTTTGGCCACCAAAAATCGATTGCCGTCGGTCACATGTCTGGGAAAATCCGGTTTTCGCGGTAGAGCTCTTCTAAGCTCCCAGCATGTTATCCTTATGGAGATTTTTAAACTGAACAACATTTAGCTGATAACTGTAGATATAACCCAATGTGTTACACCTTAAACCTGTGGTTTAGGAAAATTATACCAAAGTGCAGCACCCTTTGGCCTGGCAAGTGAGCAAAGCGAACGAGCTCGTCTCGAAAAGGAAGAGGGCGAGTGAGCGGAGCGAACGAGCTTTGTGTAAGAAACGAAAGTAACTATTTTAACGAGCATAAGCTCGGTCCCCCTGGTACTGTATTATAAAACGCAACAAATCTACAGTACAGCTGTGTAACTATATTGAAAGTATAGTGCTGACTGGAACCATAATCTGATTTGGAATAGCTGCCGGCGGGACCCACGAACTCGGCCGATCAGCTGATTGCGAAGCATAAAACATATGACTAATACCGGTCAGCTGTTGGATACCGCGGTCACGTGACGGTATCGAGGACATTAGCTAGATACAATCACCTGAGCATGCCCAGGGTCGGGCCGTGAGGGCTTGTCGGTATGTGGGGTTAGCAACTGCTCCTGTATTGTCCTTACTTTGAATTTAACATTACCAGGAAAAAATTGCAACAATAGTCCTTCGACGGAGATTATATTCCTACAGAAGAGATTTCTAACCATGATGTACTGGACGAATTTCAAATTCATTCGATTCTTCTTTAACGCTTTGAAAAAGACGTTTACCCTTCAAAATCACTTCATCATTCCCAGCTTAATTGGTTCTTATGGTTTTTGTCCGGCAAAACTACAAGGTTGAATTTCTTCGATGCGCATTTCAACTAGTGCAAATCTTGAGTGCATTGAAACTGGTTTCAACAACGAGTTTCTCTATTTCCAAGTACGTTTATTAATATGCCGAACGGCGCGCCATAGACAAACGACTGTCGACGATTCTTCAGTGCTTCAACTGGTTCCGTCCAGCAGTCCTTTCAAGTTGGTCTCGGTTTTTCTTCTCCAGGTTCCTTACAAGGAAGCTACGTGACCTTGTTGGAAGAATGCCGTTGCCGGCTGTACCGTAAAATAATTAGAAGTGGCTGCTGGTTACCAACGTAGTTGGCGGGAAATTTCAAGGATAGGGCTGAAATCTATCTATCTATTAATAGGCAAGTATGTTTTCTTTTCCTACTTTTTTCCAGCTTGTGTGCATCGTAGGAAAAAATCCGTGCATAACGTTAGAAAGGTCTAGTCCTGTAGATGAGCAGAATCCCATTCTAATTCACATTGGACTCAATTGCTACGCTTGCCCCACAGGTTTTCAAAGTTCCAATGTTAAAACTGGAAAAACAGGAAGAAAATATGTTTCAGTTAATGTTGTAAGACTTCTTGGGTCCAGATCAACTAAAATTTTGATCGAATTTCGATCATTAGGCTATCTCTAGTACTTATACATGGATAACCTAGGTTTGGCGTTCCCGATTAATATGCTGGCGAATATTTAAGAGTTGATGTACAAACCCCAACAAAATTCCAAAATATTACAATGTTGTAGTGCAAAATACACTACAGCATTTTTTTTAAATAGGCTACAAATATTTATCAAGACAGTGAAGTTTGTTTCGACTTGTTTGGATTGTTTTGTTAAAATAAATAAATAAATAAATAAAGTAGTTCAATCCTCAATTGATGTGATAGGGCGAACCGTTCGAATTCAAACGCAGGACAGTAGTAGAACAATTTGAAGTACAATCATGTACGATAGAGTTTAATGAAAAATGTACAGCTTAACACAGAAATGTTGAAAGAACTCACCTACTACTGTATAAAACACCAACTTTATATTCTTACCACAAACGTATAACAGCGTAATCAATAACATCACAAACCGAAACCTCCCCCCCGGATAACCTAATAAGAACCTAATGCGGATAATCCAGTAA
Organism: Neoaliturus tenellus; assembly: GCA_030545055.2. NCBI lineage: Eukaryota > Metazoa > Arthropoda > Insecta > Hemiptera > Cicadellidae > Neoaliturus > Neoaliturus tenellus. The sequence continues at coordinate 19,691,072 of CM061534.1, forward strand.
GAGGGAGATGATAACAAATCAACTGGCCGAACCCGCCGCAAAATAAGAGAAACAGAAAAGGGTAAAGGGGGAGAAAAATGTGACAGCTTGCTTTTATGGTCCCCATTACGAGAAAGAATCATTGTAGCAGTAGAGATAAAATCCTGTGTAATACATTGTACCGAGGAGATAAGGGAAATAACCAACAGTTGCTATCAGTGGCGGAATTGACTTGGTTAGGTGAATTATATTGGTACATTACTGCAGTTATAGTGTCTAGATATCTATTGTTGGCTATTTAATTGATTGCAGTAACTTTGTTATGTTGAAATCGACTTTTTTAGTACCGTATATATTTGGGTATTTGAATTTTATGGAAATAATCTGACAAACACGAAATAATACTGCTTCTAAAATTTTACTTGGACTAACTTTTACTTTGAAGTAAAAAAATATAACACTGGAACTTGGGCAGTTCGAGCTCTTATTTATTTTAAGTCGTCTACTCAAATCAATTTTAGGTTTGGGAAAATGAAACAAATTGTAAGGCACACTAATTGATACAAAGCTTTGGATAGGTAATCAAACTTTTCAGTGATTTTAGTGAAATAAGAGTTGACTTTAATGCATTAGGCTAACTTACTGTTATGCTAAACTAAGCTAAACACTCATCCCACAATGCAAAGATATGAACGGAAATTATATAATGAAAGAACTTTTTATTTATTAGTATTTATTTAGTAAAGAGTGAAACTTGAAACGACCGTATTTCTATTTGAGCTATTTACATTATACCTTAAACAAAGTAATATACTACAGGTTTAATAAACAACAACTTACGGAGGACGGCTCACAAACTCTCAGTCAGATAACTTACCTGTAAACAAAACAAATATAAAAAAAACTAGAATCACAAAATTAGGGAAACGGCACTTCTATAGCAGCTAATATTATGAAATCAAAACCATGATTTATTTACTGATGCACTCTGTCTGTGATACCAACGCAAGTTCAACGAACTGTTTAGCAAAACAAGAAAAGTGTTAAGACTCTTGAAAGCGAATATGGAACGAGCAGTATGAGTAGGAATGTGTGCTGAGAAGAGAGTTGCTGAAACCACCCGTTTCCCGCTGCAGCGGCTGATAGCAATTTACAAGAAACATCTTCAACTTTCTGCGTTCACTGTTTCCAGGAAACTTGCATATAATACACAAACGTGCCTTCTGCTGCTGCTGCTGGCATGGAAGTAAACATACGAACGACGCAATTACTGTTTGTAGGTTGGTTTAAGGTGTGGCTACACATAGCAGGAAAGGACACGGAAAGGACACGGACAGGACAGTTTCTGATGAATGCTCCCTGTGTTATCAAATGGGAGCGGCTACACATAGCAGGAAAGGACACGGAAAGGACACGGACAGGACATTTGTCGTGTCGGATGGATCGCCAAACGAGCATTCATCCGCCACTGTCTTGTCCTGTCCGTGTCCCGTCCTGGTATGTGTAGCCACCCCTTCCGACACTATCAGAAAATGATAACGGTAGCTCAGTGTAGTGAGTGTGGCGGCCGGCGGGATGAGCCGTGTCGGACGGCTGCGCGCGCAACCTTCCGACGTCTGACGGCTGCGCGCGCAGCCTTCCGACTCAGAAATGTCCTGTCCGTGTCCCGATATGTGTAGCCACCCCATCAGAATTTTGTCCGTGTCCTTTCCGTTTCCTTTCCGTATCCTTTCCTGCTATGTGTAGCCGTAAAGAGAAACTTTAACTACCTTCTAATAACAAAGCTTGTTTCTCATATTTTTAATTATTTATTATTTCCTTTCCCTGTGCAAAGTTCATCCCCCATTAATTACAACATCAGTTATTTTGAATTTAATAAACAACAAATTAAATTCTCTGACTTTCTCGCTCAACCCTCCCTTTGACACTTTTAAAATTGATGATACCTTGTAATAAACGACGTATTGTACCGATACAACGGCCGACAACAATGACTTTACAACAGAGCGAGGCCATGCTGCGCGGTGCGGCGCCCCGGCGGAGGCGCCAATACACGTTGCGGCGTCCTGTCACTTCTTCACGCCTTCCTCCACGATGAATAAAGACCACCGGAAATCTCTGAACAGCTGCGGAGTGAAGCGTGTTGTTTCCCCGCTCCAAATAAATCGCCACCCTTTCAAACGAAGAGTAAATTGAAATCACCCTATTTACTTCCTGGCGTAATTGAGGCAGATGGTCAAATGGGGAGGGGGCGATTCAAATTTCACACCTGGATGGTGAATAGATTGGGGTGGGGTGGGGGATAAGCAATGTAAAACAAACTAACACACACTATATTTTAACATTATGCAGTAGAGGGACACACCCACTATACATATTGTATTGGATGAAAGAACTATATAATGTGCACTATAGGTCAAAAATAAAAATGAATTTTTATAAAGTATAGACTGTACTTACTACTCAAAATTAAATTCACTCTATAAAGTTAGATTGCACAAATGACGTAGAAATGTACATAATGTGAATTAGTTAAATAAACCGAATGCATGACAATTGCATTGGATATTTAGCACAGTATTTCACAATAAAACTGGAAAACCTTACGAAAAAAATATGTTAGGCTAACAAAAAATAAATGTTGTAACAGGATGTCATGAAAATATATGTTTAGAACAGTTCCCGATTTGACAAATATTGCATGTTATGTTAGAGTAAAAAAGTAGTCAACAACTACAAATTGGATGACGAAAAGCTAAATAAAAGTGATTGTAAAATCATATAACTTAGGGCTTGGATATACAACTCTGAATTTAATATCCTCACAAACTTCAATGTATATAGGCCTACCACAATGCAACAGCTTTAATTACAAACCTATTTATAACTCCATGAGCTTGATATAACATGCAGATCAAAGAACTAGTTTTAAAATTATATCATCCCATAATACTACCCCCCATGTTCAGCTTCAGTTATGTAGGTAACGGTGGCGCCGGCCCCCCCCCCCCCCAGCCACAGTTTTGAGCCCCGTTTTAATTTTAACCCTCCCCTGAGGAATGGCGGCCAATTAAAATATCTTTGGGGAGAGTTAAAATATATCTTTGTCAGTCGGCCTTTATTATGTGAGGTTGGCGAAAAGAGTGTTCCGTCGTGTTTTATTAGTATTTGGGCTACATCTAATTTTTTTATTAAAAAGTGCTTCATTTTGAGACATACATTTAGGTGCATTCCTAATTCTATGTGTCACGCACAAACTATTATTTCATGTCTGTACGACAGAAAGTTGAATACTTTCGCTTAGTTTATTTGTAACTATTAAAATAACAACAAATCATAAAATCTTCTTTAAATTTATAAATAGTATTATTAAAAAGATCTACGAAGTACTTGAAAAAAAATCAACCCAGTAGTCTCACAAGGAAAAAGAATTGAGACTTGTGTACTTTATGGACTGTCCAAAGTAGGACGCTGTGTGTTTGTAATGGTTAACATTATAAACGGAAACAACTGTCAATACATCAAACGCCCTTGCCTTTCAACCGAGTCCAAAATAACCAATATGCAAAACAAACATCAAGTGACTGATTAAAGTTTTTTCCTTTATTGACACAAGTAGTGTGAAATTGAGGATGCTGGCCCAGTTCAAAGTCACCTGAGGGATGACGTCATCGAGGTCAATGACCTCACCGATGACGTCATCGATGACGCAATCGATGACGTCATCACTAATGACGTCATTTCGATGACGTCACACCCATGACGTCACAGAAATGACGTGCTGATGACGTCATCACCCCTTACGTCATCAAAACGACGTCACCGACGCCACTAAGGTCAAGGTCACGCAGAAACTTAAAATTTTTTGGCACTTTTGCCGTTTCTCGCACTACGCTCCGAGTTTCAGTCCGAGTCCCCGTGACCTTGACCATTTGGAGCGAATATTGGACGAGAAACGGCAAAAGTGCCAAGTTAAACCCGAGTTTCTGACATGACTCTGCCTAAATGGGCAATCGGTAATCCCTCAGGTGACCTTGAACTAGCACAACACCCCCAATTTTATATTACTGTGACCTTGAAAACTTAACAACGGAGCGCCGACACCGATGCGCACCCCACGACAGCCACCGAGTGACTGACTGTCAGGCTCTGTGTACTCTAGGTATATGGAGAAGTGGAGGGGGAAATCTCAAGGTCATCCAAATGGAGTTTTAAAAAAGTTGAAGAGTAGAAAGACTACTCTTGTGCTTCCTGGGCGACCTCATCAATTTCCAACGGATCTGTAAACCAATCCGATCTGTAGCAGCAGGAGTCCAGAAAACAGGTGCACCACCCATCAGGTTGTCCGTAGCATTTCCGACAATTGGTAAGATTGGAGAAGTGAAATTTAATACACCGCTGCGGACAACAAGTATAAAAGTATTTGGATTTGTAGATTTTGAAAGTTTGTAGTACCGGTGGTGGCAGCTGTTGGTTCTTGCATCTACACCTGCAACATCCGAAGCATTCACATTGCCGGCAGGCCAGCCCATCCACTTGCCACTTTGGTAAGAGGAAACACTTATCCTCACAGCAATAGGTTGTCCCCGTCTCTTCCTCCCAACGCTTCTTTGCACAATATGTGACGCCTTGTATCTCCAAACACCTATGCTCGCAACATGAGATGCGCTTACTTTCCATAGCTGATGTTGCTTTGACGAGGGAGCACGATGAAGTGATGCTGTGGTCAGTGGGAATGGGGTTTATATAAACTAAGGTGAGTGGAGGGGGAAAGGTCAAGGTCATCCAAATGGAGTTTTAAAAAAGAAAAGAGTAGAAAGACTACTCTTGTGTATTTATAGCGATTTCATTGATAGTGAGTGCTTCTGTATGCCAAGTTGATCTGTACTGACAGGCTCCTAAATAATGTTTGCAAAAACCTGCAAAATGATTGTGGCACAATTTGCAGCCAGTTAGCTGTTATAGTGTGAATTCAATGCAACGTTCAGGGCAACAAGTGTACTTATGCCCTCTCATCTGGTACACATGGAATGTCTTCAACTCTGGTTTCGGCTTCTTCCAAGACTTGCACTTACACATGCATTGACCAAAAGCTTCACATTTTCTACACGCCAGGCCATCCGCAACATCAATGTCATTTGGCCATGAAAAACATTTCTGTTCGCAACAGTAGTTGAGTTGACTCTCCATGTTGCTGTGGTGAAGGTGCGCGATGAAATGATGCTGCAGTCATTGAGAGTGCACCTTAAATAAACTCAGTGGAGGGGGAAAGGTCAAGGCCATCCAAACGGAGTTTTAAAAAAGATAACTAGTCGTCCTCCTCCTCCTCGTCCGTTGTACTTGGAGAGCTGTCAGACGAAGAGCCCCGTGCAGGTGCTCCCCAGATGAAAAACAAATCAATTTTAAAACGAAGACCAGGATCTTGCATCATCAAGTCCTTTAACTTGTCACATACTAAGTCGACCTTGTGTAAGGTGTCAACAACAAGCTTCCAATTCGTCGGCTCAATATAACTTGTAGTAGAGTCTGCCTCGCTGATAACCACATCCTCCGGCCGTATTGGAGTGTAAAGATGTGTAAAGTTCTTCGGCTGTAGCTGAGGTTCAGGCTGGCTGGAAGTGGAAGGTTGAGTGTGGACCCCTGTCGCATCGAAATCCATAGTCATTCTACATTCAATGTTGGGGTTTTCGTTTAATACATACACCAATTTCTCATGCAACATATCCACTTCTGCCGAGTCTTGCAGATGAACATTCCAGGAAAATGGCCATTCTTCATCCGTAGTGGAGTCAACTCGAGAAAGAGTGCTGTCCGCCATGATAGCTAAGCAAGGAATGATGTGAGCTACAGACTGTGGTAACAGTATTGAAAAGTAGAGGGGGTAAACCAAAAGTATGTGGAGGGGGTATTTTCAAGGTCATTTAATTTGGGTTTTAAAAAAAAGGAAATAGTGGAGGGGGAATTCTCAAGGTCATCCAATTTGGGTTTTAAAAAAAAAGGAATGAAGGTTACTCCTCTTCAGCCTCGTTGTCCCCCACATCCTCATTAGCCTCATCTTCATCGACGTCAGACTCGCCGTAAGGGTAGATCGGGGACATGGGCGAATATTGTGGAGATTGTTGACCGTTGTTATCGTCCCCTTGCATTCTAACTTGGGACCAATCATAATTTAAATTCATTTGTATTATGATCCCAGGGTTGTCCCGCAGTATTTCCTTCATCCGTTCGCAAATTGTTTCCAAATAGTGTACACTATCGATCGACAGTGTCCAACCCGTACTTGTACCAACATCAGTAGTGGAGTCAGCTTGGCTGATGGTGTTGTTGTCTGCCATGGTTGCTTGTCGGACAAGGAATGACGGTTGATGTGATGCTCATGCAGGAACATGGTGAAGTGGTGGGGGGTGTGGTGGAGTAGTGGGGGAATTTTCAAGGTCATCCAAACGGAGTTTTAAAAAAAGGAAAACCTACAAAGTAACATTGAAACTTTCCAATTGATGGTGGAGAGCGTTTTCTTCTGCAACCTTGCCTACACATGTGACTATGCCATACAGTATGAAAAGTACAACCATAATAAGGCCGAACAATAAAAGATAGCCGTTGACTATCATGATATTTTCTGAGTGTATCTGCTTTCTTCGTATCGCCCTCTCCTGCATCCTCTTTTCCAACTCGTGGACGAAGTCACAGCAAACGTGAGGACATGTTTTATCCGTTGGTAGGTTTGCCATTGTTGATGTTGTCGGTTTGGCTGTTGAAGATGGAATGAGGTTTCCAATTGTGATGTGCCATGTACATCAATAGTCAAGTGGTGGGGGTAGCAAAGCAGTGGAGGGGGAAGTTTCAAGGTCATCCAAATTGTGTTTTAAAAAACCTATCTTGTTACTGAGCTTATAAGTCAGTAACAAGATAGGTGTTTTTGTTCTTTTACTTCTTTAATATAATGAAAAAATATACATATTCTATTATTGTAAGAACAAGGAAGACAACTGCTAGTCAGCTGAAGTAGTCCAAGTTGTCTGGCTCGGTCTTCATCGACGCCGGTGAGGAAGCTGTCGAGGAGTGTCCAGGCTCTTCCTTTGGCTGCCGGGTGTTCCGTATATTGCAAGCGTAAACCTGCACGTTTATACGGTAGCCTCGTGCCACCATCAGCTGCAACTCCTTGTACAAGTCGTTTAGCTCCTGCTGAGTCTTGATGCTCACCTCCTCGTAACTTGCGCAACTAACGTTCAGAGACATCTTGATGTTGCTAGGTTGGCTGCTGGAGTAGAAATGAAGCCGAGGCACAGCGCTTGGAGGTACATGAAAAAGTGGTGGGGGTAATAGTGGTGGGGGTATAGAAGATCCAATTAAACAGTTCTAAACTTTTTCCATCGATACAATGGAATGGAACAAATAGCGCAGGTGTCCTTGTAATTTTCAAATCGAAACAGTGGCGCTAGAAATCCGAATTGTTTTATACCACCATCCTGTACGAATCGCCGAAGGTCTCTGACGGCGGCCTCGCCACAAGGCCTACAAAACTTTTCCCCATCGTGGAACTTATACCAGGAGTATTCCGAATACCCTGTATTTTCCCTCCTGTAGCGTTTGACATCTTCTTTTATTGTTAGTGGGATATTGTCTTGTAAACATGTTGGGAACAAGTCCTTGTGAGTTATAACTCGTTGTATGCAAAGCTCGTACAAGGTGCTCATCGTTTGCTGGTTGGCAACAGACTGACCGTTTTTCGCATCCAAGCAGGTTTGAATCCTAGTGCGGTAGTGGGGGTAATTACAGTAGTGGGGGTAATTGTGAAATGCAAAGGTCAAAGGTCAAGGTCACCCGCGAAGTTTAAAAAAAAATGCAACATATCAATACGTGAAGTCTGTCACATATTGATATGTTGCATTTTTTGTTTTTTTTATTTTTTTGTCTTTTATGATTCGTTTATTTATAAAACATTACAACAACAACATATGTACAACATTAAAACTTAAATCTAACACTGCTGCTTGTCAGCGATGTGGATGGTCAACTCTGTAGAATTGCTACCCGTGCAGCCGTGGGACACCAGGTATAGACACCCGGGTTGAATAGAGCGAAGATCCTCGTTTTGTAGAAGATGGACGAATCTCTTGGGCAGGTACACCTGGAACTTTGGTTCATCCCCCGGAGTAAACGGTGCCTCGCTGAGACTGCAGCAGATGGCCTCCCCAACTGTAGTCTCCATCTTCTTCATAGCATGGATTATGTAGTGCTTCTCGTCTTTTAGTTCCGAGCACTTCTTTACAGGTAATATTGTTGACTTGGAGTGAGCATTGAACTGCTCGACCAAAGTCTGAAGGAACTGGTGAGATGCCATGGTCAGGTTACAGATCGTCTTCTTGCTCGGAGATGTTGTCGTCTCGGAATCTCGAGTAATACTCATGCCAGGTCCCTGTCTGCTCCCCACTTATACTCTCCGTTACCCCCACCACTCCCCAATTCCCCACTTTGAAGGTAAGAGGCGAGTTTATAGGCATTTTTCAAAGCGCAATGTCTATCTTTATCATGTTCTGGGCTTTTTGTACAAATACATATGGTTTCCAGCATGTATTGATAATTCTTATCCAATTCCACATCATTAACCGGAACATGAGTAAATCCTTCGATCCATCTTTTCTTTTCCAGCCCCTTTGTGTAAATATTGGTAAACTTGTCTGAAAAGTGATGCATAATGTGATACAAGTCCGTGTAACTTGTAAAACCATCATACCAATCGATATGATGGAAGTGTTTTGAAATCCATCTGTTGGTAGTAGCGGCTTTACTAGTTAAAGACGAATAAGAACATGGTGGTTTAAATAAAAACGAATAAGGAACACTTGTATTCATGTCCAAAAACACAAGTTCTTTTATAATGAATCTATCATCATTACCACGAAACGCTTGAAACTCAATAATACCAGGCTTGGACTTTACTTGAAGGTCACACGTCTGCTCATTACGAAGTCAGGAGGTCAACTGATTTCCACACCACGGTAGGTACTACTTTTATACCAGGCCGTACAGTTGTTGGCGCGTTGGTGTATATTTAACGTGGGCACCGTCCCCAATAGGCCTAACCCCACAAAATGTTGGTTATTGTTTTAAAAACTAACCATTGTCATTTAAGTTTCCATCTTTATATTTTCCTTATTTTCATTTTCATCACTAACACTTGATTCTTCTCCTCCATCTTCCTCTTCTTCCTGTTTTACTGATTTCTTATGTAGTTGAGCGTACTTTTCCAATTGTCTCCACATCTGTACTTCATGAGGAACTCTATTAAATATAGAAGTATCCACAGGTCCGTATAATATAGGTGCGTCCGGTTGTTTGTCCAAAGTGTCTTCCAGATAATCTTTAATAATCGAACTTGAAAACACCAGTTGTCTCAAGTATCTTGTTATAGGTTCAGTAGCACAAGTTAAAATGAAAAACTCCTCTCGATTAAGTTGAATTTTGTTATCATGTCTTGTTGTGTCTCTAAACCGCAGCTGATGATCACCACGTTGTTTAATAATATCAATTTCCACATTTGAATCTAAAAGTCCTACTCTTGTCTTCCTTCCAAACATGTTACTACTTAAATAGCATTCTAGCAGATGCAAGTGTTTCATAAATGATTCCCAAGCACTGTCCGTAAACAAAATCATTTTGGGTCCATGAGTTAAAATTACAGTAGGGGAATAATCTGTAGATTTCATAACACCGATTAAAACACTTTTGTCCAAACTGGAAGAGATTGGGTAAAATATTCGCAAAAATACCTCACTCAATATGTTTGGAGAAATATTATCTTCAATATCCCTTTTTCTCTTTTGTATATTCTTTCTTCTTTTACCTTTTTCTTCAACATTATTACTGGCGTGAAGTTGTCCGCAAACGTTTTGTTCACCTCCTTCCTGGTGACCTTGAGGATCTAAAAACTCAGATATCTCCTTCTCAATATCTATCACATTTTCAGGTGTACCACTAGGAGAAGCCATATTGAATACGATGCTACCCATACAACAGTAGGCAACAAACTGATGAGGAGCGGTCTGTACGCTCTGCTTTTATACTCGCGGAATGAAACAAAACTGGTTTTTACAGTACATTCTTAACAATTCCAGTTAAAGGTGTGTATGTTACAATTTTATCATGTAGAATTAAACAGTATGCAGTTGTATTAGCCGGTATAGCAGCGTTGAATTCCATTTCTATTTTTATATCCACACTTGATGATTTTACTGATTCATTTTGTTTAGAACAATCAATTACAACTATTGGGTAGGCATCGTAATATTTTGAAGGTGATAATAAAGGTGTATTTGCTTTACCGTAATATGAACTTTGGAATCTCGCGTACATATCGTACAATATACTGTATTTCTTCTTAGTGAATGACACATTTAAATTGTCATATGGAAAGAATTGTGAATTTAAATAAACTTTAATATTTTTCAAGTCACAATGATCAAATTGTCCTGCATGTTTAGTAATGGCGTCTCTTCTACCTGTTTGTAAACCAAATATAATATACCTGGCTCGTTCTACATAATTCGATGTTTTAACAGTCCAAGTGTGTCGATCCGTAGTAGGTAAACTGGGATGCTCATGAAATTCCCAACTTCTAAATGGAATAACAATATCACGATCGGCTTTTAATTTTCTTAAAAGTAGCATTCTATGCTCGTCAGCCAATTTAACATGTGGAACTCTCCATACAATTTTGTCTAATTTTAATTTCCATTCTAAAGTCGCATCTGTAGTAGCATCTGCAGCTTTAATAATGTCTTTATCGTTAGAAGATCTCAACAAAACTAATTCTTGTTTAACGTTTAATATTATTTTCCTATAATCTTCAGCAAAACCAAGTAGCAAACGTAATGGAATATGAAAATCAAAATATCCATTTGGATTTGGAGTGATCGTGTCAATCGTAGGTAATACCCATCCGGCAGGTTTAAGTAAATTGGTTTCATTGGGTGTTATAGATGTTAATCCTTTTAAAGTTGTCGTAATACCTACTTTTTTAGTGGAATCAACTGTTACACCTGATATTTCATATCTAATTTCATCAAATAGGAAAGCCATAGGATTATTTATAAATGGAACTGTTGTACCAACAGTAGTACCGTCCTTTTTAGTAACTTGTCCTTCAATATACAAGTAACTTTCACATGGTAGTGTGTAAATGTCTTGATTTTGTATGGGAATACGAATTTCATCGTTATTGTTTAATTTCGATGAAGTGTAAGGGTTGTGGGTGTGATATTCTTTTTCCCATAGGGTTTCGTCGAATGTTGGACCCTGCGCTATATCCAGTATATCCATACTCGGTTAATTTTAATCCAATTCTCTCTAAGAAACGAATGTTCTCGCGTGTTAACTCCTCCACAGCTGAAGAGCTACTAATGCGGTTTCCCGTAGGTTGTTCGCTTTTAAATGTTAAACCCATGGTTTTGTATTAAAGTGTCGATTTTAAATGTAATCTAATCGTAATAGGCTCTTCTCTGAAGTCTACCAAGTTACCGTCTTGATCCAATACGCTCAACACGATGTCTGAAATGAAAGTGGTGTTCAACGGTAGATATACCAGGTTTTGTGGCTTTTCAACAATTTTAAATCCAGGTGGTACACTTGGGTAAAAAGTATGTATGATGTGGGTGTTAGCCCCATCCCTGTAAGCACCTTGTATAATGTTACAAGTTATGTCTATACTATTGACTTTTAATATTGTTACTGTTTTCTTACCGGAATGTGTTACATCTGGTTCTAATACAGGCCCATCGTTGGAAAATCCTAATAAATCACCAATTGAGTTTGGTTGAGTGAAATCTATATAATATTTGGAAGTAATTTCAGCTTTCATCGTATTATTATTACCTTTTAATGTTATATTGTCTTTTCCCATTTTAGTTTGCAAAAATTCATTTATATGATCAATTTCATAAGAACCTGTGGGTAACCTGCACTCTTGTAAGTCTGTAAATTTTCCACTGGCATCCTTTCCCTTATAATAATGCAATATGTTATTTTTACCTTCCGTAACATTGGGAATAGAGTTGTACGTTGTAAAATCCAATAGTGCCGCCTCCCAAAACCTTCCTTTTTGCAAGCGTAACGCTGGAAAAAGGATACTTCGTAAATTGGACGATTTTCCTGTTAATGATACCGTATAGGAAGACATCTCAATAGTGACTGATACTTTTAGCTAGAAATTCCAAACATAAATGGCCGCATATTGAAGTATTATCAGGTTGTTCTCTTTTATAGTTATAATATATGTTTTTAGCAGATTTAAAGTAATTTTGAAGTTCTTTTGGTGGTGGCAAATTACCGAAACTATCAAAATAATATACATTGTTATTTAGTTTCTTATAACAAACCCAATGGGTGCCAGGCCCTTCAGTATTATCCAAATTTACAATTCCAGTCTCATTTTGCCACATTTTCTTTGGTAAACTGTCTTTCATAAACACACCGCGAAAAAATGGTATTTTTAAACAGGAAATATATTTAAATAATTCAATATTGGTTAATGCTTTATGTGGTATGACCAATTGATTTCTTTCATTTAATATGCACGATAAGGTCTTAGGTAAAGACCTGCCCCGTTTTTTACCATTGACCACACGGTGGGCTTCTTCCTGCCTTTTCTTGTAGATCGTCGTCTTCTTTTTATATTTCCTCCATGTTTTCTTGTGGTTGACCTCCTTTTTACTCTCTTTCTCCTCCTTCTTCCACCTCCTACTGCTGTTTTAGCCTTCATACCTGCTGTTACTGCTAAAGCTGCTGCTTTTTCTGCTATGCTAGCGTCACTTGATTTTACTCGTTGCCAAGCTATGTCCGCAAGCTTTTTGTCAGCTATTGATCTATTTTTTGAATCGGCAAACGTGGAATATGCGATATCGTGTTCTTTACAAGCCTGATCTAACTTGTTTATGCCAGGATCGCCTCTTTCCAGTCGTTTTTTCAATTTAGTTCCTGGTCCGCAATACTGATAACCTCCTGGTATATGAAATTCGTATGGTAATGCGTCTATTGCTCTATTTACTATGGATCCTACTGGAATTTGTTTTAAAGCTTTACTTAACAGAGAAACCGCTGTGGACGTGATCCCACCTCCTTTCCTTGCAGTGTCTCGATATGGACTGATGTACTTGAACGTCATTATTGTCCTTTTATAATCGCAATGTGCAACTCATGTGTTAACTCTATGACGAGTTGGAAATAAATGAAGTTGTTTATTGTGTTCTTTTATTAAATATCAATATCACCCCAATTTGATGATCTAAACTGTTGTGTATTAGGGTGAATAAAGTACTTTTTAAAAATTTCCCGTTTAATCCAACCACCTCTCGAGGCTTCATCCCAAATTTTATGACCTGGCCCTCCTCGAAGAACTTCCGGTGTGAAATGATTGTGTAAATCAAATATCGCATTACCTAAAACTTTTACAAGAAAACTAACAGTGACAGCATTATCTACATGTTCAGGGTCTTTAAGGTTTGTTATACGTTTATTATTACAATCATACACTTTACTATCCTTTAATGATGTTGTAATGGTCTGTCCTACAGTTGCAGCATCATTTGCTTCTCTTCCTTGTCCCAAGTCTCTTATCACTCTATTATTACATGTAAACCATCTAAAATATTTATCTGGATCTAGATGTACGGTTTGTGATAAAGCAGCTGCATCATGTTTTTCATAACCCCATCCCATATTTGATAACTTTTTATCCATGCAATCCCAAGCATCATTTTTGTATGTTAATAAATTAAATTTTTCATTACCTTGAACAAATTCATCCCCTTGCTTCGATACTACTTGATCTTGTTTTACAAAAGAGGTTGTTTCTTGTTTTAAGGTTTCCATCATTTGACCCACTGTTGCACCATCTGATGGCGCCGAACCATCTTTAACATTTGCTAAACAATTATTAAAACAATCTATAACCCCTACATCACGTATGATGCAATGATCTTTAATATATTTTAGATTTACAGCATCGTTTTCAGTTTTTGGATAGCCTATATCATTAATAACAAATTTATAAAAAGAAAATCCATCTTTTGTCTTTTCAGGTATCAAAGAATGTAAATAGCGTCTATTTACGCTGTCTTTTGCATCTTTAGGGTCATCTACGTTGGATATACGTTTATTGTTGGCACTATACGTTTTCCCATTGAATTTTAACGTATTTTTTAATTCAGATGACAAATAACCTTTGTTTATCGCATCACCATTTTCATTTGGTTTACCAACGTTGATAATTCTATGATCTTCCGCGTCATATGTGTTATTTTGTAGTTTTAATGTTGGCGATATCCTTTCCTTTAATATTTTTAAGTTTATTGCATCGTTTTCATCCGAAGGATCTTTTATGTTTTTTAACCTTTTATTACTCATATCATAATCTCCATCAGGTGTTTGTGGTAAACCAGCACTTCTTTTTAAATTATTCGCATAATATAACCCATCCGAGGAGTAACGTCCGAACTTGTCAACACTCATGGTGCAACTGAATAGTACTCTAAGGAGTAACGCATTTTTATGAGATTACCCCACGGTTTCGGAGTTCATCCACTAAAGCCACCCATTCGTTTTCCAATCCAGTATGACCCGCTTCTTTAGCTTCATGTATTAGTTTCATTCTATCCACCAATTTATTGATGTTATTATAATAAATCACATTTGTGTTATATAATTTCTTCATTAAACCTGTACCTGTAACGGACTTACTTCTTTTTCTTCGTTCCTGAGCACTTACATCCAAAGTGGATGCCATAAATCTTCGTTTTACAGGTTTTCTTTGTGTTAACGGCATTGTTTGTCTTCTAGTTGGTATTAACTTGGATACAAATTCTTTATATTTTAAAGACTTAGATCTAAAAGGAGGTTGGTCAGGTAAATACTTTCTCCTATATGCATTTGTCTGTTCCAAAATATTTTTATATGCTTCCATGTCTTTTTCTTTCACTAACGATACTGAAGGCTTATTTTCAAATAATAATTCAAATAATCCTTTTGTGCCCTTATATTTTTGATCACCAATGACAATATTATCATGTTCGTCAACGTTTAACGGGCTATTACCTATCATTAAACCGTCTTCTGTTAATCTCGCTCCATAACTATGGTAATTCTTATTAGGAATTGTTCCGAGTAACATTTTTACCATGTATTTCCTTCCTAAAGGTCCTTTGTTATGAATGTTTTCACCCAACAAGCTTATGTTTGACGGACCTTCCCTTGTCTCTTCTTCTTTTTCCTCTTCACTAGCAGTTGATACAACTTCATGTCCTCTTTTGGCTTTTACTTCATATAATTCTTTTATTCCACTATAGTCCGGTGATTCTAGCTCTCTTTCGGGTTCTCCACCGGTAAAACCACTATACGTAGAGGATTCCAGGTCTTCATCACTAAACTCTTCTGATTTTACATTTTCTCTTTCAAACTTCGTAATAGGTGCAATCGCATCTCCTTCCAATACAGGTTTAGCAAATTTTTTGTTTAATTGTTTCAAGGGTTCAGTAATAGGTTTAAAAGTAGATTCAAGGAATTTCTCCCTCTCGCTAATACCTAGTTTCAATGCTCTGTTTTTAGCCCGAATAGAATCACTAAGTGATTTTATTTCTTTTACTAATTTTTCTTGGTTAACCATGTTTGTAGCAAGACGTGTTGTACAACAATGAATGTGTTATACCGCGTTTAATGTATTAATATAAATTTATCAAATCCTATCCTGTATCGACCATTGTTTAGCGGTTGTTCCTTCATAATTGTTAGGAACCCATACTTTTCAGCCCAAGCCTTTCCACACAACTCTTTAAATCGTTCAAATGTCATATCCGCATTTACATGATCAAAATATATATGTTTTAGGTTGGTTTCGTCCTGTTTAAATACAATTAACATGTTTGCATTGTCTCTAATGAGTTGTTTAGGTATTTTGCTGTAAGTTTGGCCAATATAAATGCTATCTATGTTGTTATGTCGACCCATAGCGAAGTAATTCCTTATTGTGTTTTGGTTTTCACAAGATACATCGTCGAATATAAACACGGAGAATGGTTTAGCTTCTTGTGGCTGCATGACACTCTCGCTTGCATTAAACTTTAAATATTTAACTTCAGGCACATTAGTCAGTATCTTTTCCAATAATTGATACTTTGGTTGTTGTAGTGATTTTGAAAATACATATAGATTGTTAAATCGTAATCCTTTAGGGTTTGTAATCAAATTGAATACTACATTAGTTTTTCCACAGTTGGAAGGTCCGGTAACCAGACAACGAACGGTGTTTGGTAACAAATTGCCATGTTTCCCACTATTGAATTCTGAATTATCCACTGTGAGTTCATCTATATTATTAATAGTAAAACTCTCTTTTTGTGGTACTATCTCCATCCTTTGTAATGGTTCAACCTAAAATGATTCTCTATCGTTATATCAAATCCTTTTTAGGTATCCAAGAATCTTCCGTCTTATTAAATCCTAACCATCGTACTTTGACCTTATCTTTTTTCCGTTGCAACACCTTTTCAACTAAATATACATCGCCTACTGTTGATTTTAACATTTCATGTCCATAAAACCCTCCTTCAAGCAATTGTCCTTTATTATCTTTTAAAATATATGTCTCAGGTACTGTAGGTTGTACTTTGAATACAGTAAAAACCTCATTGGTCCAATTTGGCAGGTATCTTTTACTGAATACACCTTTATATTTACTTATTCGCACTTTATCACCCACATTAAATTTTTTAGGCTTTAGTTTTTCAACTTTTGGTTTAGTATTCGTTTTTATAAGTTTTAATACAAGGTTTTCATTTTTACTAGTTACTTGGTTTGGTTTCATCCCGATAGTCCTATGAAATTTGTTATTGTAATCGTTTATAAGTTTTGGTAACATATCAATCCATATGTGCGATCCTCTGTTGGAAAACATTTTATACATTGCACTTTTTAAAGTTCTATTGAATCTTTCGATTATTGAGGCTTTTACTTCTGAATTGGTTGAATAATGGTTTATATTGTGTTTTTTCATTAAAGTTGCAAATTCCTTATTAAAATATTCTTTTCCATCATCTGTTTGTAAATGTTTAATAGTATGTTTGTCTCTTTGTATAGCTGTTTCCATTGCTTTTGTAACACTTTTGCCACTTTTATCTTTTAGTGGTAAAGCATCTGCCATTTTTGAAAAACAGTTAATAACAGTCAATATGTATTTATATCCTTTATTTTGTTTGCTATAAGGAATCATTTCGATTAAATCCGCTTGATATAAATCATTAATTCCTTTTATCACCGTAGTTCTTCGTGGAAACTTTCTTCTTGCAGGTTTATGAAGTTCGTTGACAATTTGTTGCTTCAAGTCCTTCATATTGCAGGTTTCAATGTTTGTTGTATCACATGTATAATCACAATGAATGTTGTTTTAAATATTCACATCATTTATATGGGTCAAGGTCATCCAAACTTGTGTAAAAAAATGGGGAACACGGCGTTGGACTTGCCGTGTTCCCCATTTTTTTACGGAAGGAGAAAGGAATAAGGTCGAAGTTGTAGAAGGACGAAGAATAGGTTACTAGTTGATAGGGTTTAGGGAGTAATGGCCGAAAGGAAGAGTGTGGATTTTGTCGGGCATAATATGTCTTTTATCATCCCGGGCTGACAGTGCTTTTTTAATTTCGGTGACACTGTAGACTTGATGCTTGAAGCTTCGGATATTGTTGAATGTTGCTGACATTGTAGTATCTTCAAACAAACAAGTCTTGTAGTGGTCAAATGTCATGTTTTTTTTTTCAAATAAGATGTCTTCACTCCTTTTGCTTTCTTGACTGTCGGTGTGTTGTTCTCGTGGTACATCTTAAATGAATACAATTTCGCCATCAACGCTACTATTTCTTCTAAAGGCATTCCATTTGCTTCATCTTTAAATTTTCCAATTACTTTTTTATTTTTTTCATTAAAATTTGGATGGTTCTTCGGATAGTCAGAAAAGTCGAAATCTTCTTTGTATGGAAATGTCCTTAGGTCTTCATACATGTCCAAAGTCTTTATCCAGTAGATAAACGCGTCCGTATCCATGTATGCGACTCCAATGTTTTCCCTTCCGTAGTGTTTAACCATTTTGTTATAATGGAAATCATACATCAGGGTTTTACTTATGTCCAAAATCGACATACCTATGTATAACGGACGGTCCATGACTATTGTTGTTTTCTTCATACTGACGGCGACTAGATTTTCGTTTATAATCATGGATGTTCCAAAATTTGGTTTTTGCACTAATTTTTCCAATTTTCTAGGATCACTCACTAATTTTACATTTTTATGTTTTCTTTTGTTCTCCAAGGTCTTCCCAAAGATGGCGTTGTTCATTAATTTATAGAAGTCCTTTTCAAATGCTGTTGTCGCTGCAGCTCTTCTTGTAGTGTTGGAATCAATGTATGGTTTCAACCAACAAGACTGGGTGAATTCAATTGCTCTATGAATTCTCACTATACGTAGACCCAATTCAAGAGCCTGTTGAACTACCCAGTAGTGAGCCACATAGCGATCTTTATTCTCCAAGGTCATCATCAATTTTGGCCATCTTCCTGTCGGCGAAACTTCAGTCTTGGCTAGGAGAGGCAAGTCGTAGTGATGGTCATGAAGGTGCTCCGGGTATTCAAAATCACAGTCCAAAATATAGCCTTTTGGACCATCCTTTGGAATCTGTGAGATGTCTCCGATGGTGGCCGGGTCGATCCACTTGAAGTCAGCGTAGGGAAGCGGATTTGACATTGCCCAACCATAAAGGTTGTTTGCATCAAAGTAGCCAAGGTAGACCGATGGTTGTTGCTCGTCGAAGCCGGGGATGTACTTGTTGTTGGCTTTGACATGACGTGTTACAGCTTGTGTCAAACCGCCCCGTACACCAGATTCCATCATGAGCACCATATCAATATCCGTTAGAAGTTCCAGTCGACAGTTGGTTGACTTTAGCATAGCTTGCCATGCTAATCCTGGAGATGTGTACGAGTGTAGAGGGTCCAGTCCATAGGCGGAGAAGCAGGTGTTTCTGAATTCTTCCATCACATCGCACAGCAGAGTTACGTCCAATTTTATATAAAAGTCAGAATATTCCCCTAAGGTTTGAATGTTTAGTTGGTTCCAAACATTACATGCATGATTGTAGTCTTCAACGGAGATTTCACTTTCGTTTAATTTGCTGTTGAAGGCTTCAATCGGCGGTAGACTGGTTTCTTCAAATTTTTCTGTAGAAGTTATGTAATCGTAGGGGAACACTCCTTTACGTAATACTAAGTCCAATTTATCTTCAGGTACAATCTTGCTGGTTTCTTTTAGGTCTTCTCTTCGTAGATTCTCGGACAATCTGCTCAAACTAGAAGCCATAAATCTATAAGAGTCTACAAAGCGAAGTTTAATTTTACCTACTGTTTTTGAGAAACTGATATACTTTTCCAATGTTGTAGCAAGAACATCAATTCTACCATTATCTCTTCCTAACTCTGGAATAATGAAGTGGGAGTCGTAGCCGCTAAGATTGTGTAACACGACAGGGATAAAGTGGGGCAGTTTGTAATTTATATTGCATGAATTACAAGCAGCTCCTCTGTATAAACCTGTCAGGTGATCGTGATCTCTAACTTTTGGATTTTCTTCACTGAAGCTCTTCTCGCATAGATAACATCTTGATGTCAGATTATATTCTTCTTGTTGATTCTCATTCAAAGGTTCCATAGGTACGACATTACCATACAAGCGTTGTACCTTTTCAGCAATGTCATACAACTGGTCTACGAAATACTTAGCGGCTTCTTCACCACGGTAGAGTATTGGAGTGGATGTTAAACCATAGTCTTGCAATTGGTTTTCAGACAAGGTTGATTTCACTAGTAGACAAAAACTGTTGGGTTGATGCAACTGATATTTTGTTCTTCTAGTCACTTCACCGTCCGGCAGCTCCTGTGGTACTAACGTAGATTCAAAATCTGCGTAGATGACCAGTGGAATACGATATTGGTGGATTGTTTTGTTGAATTGGATAAACGCTCGAGATGGTGGTGGCAGACTAACCTTCACTTCATAATTCTCGTTACAGAGTCTTTTATGTTCCGTCATCCATTCAGATCCTCCACGTCTTAGTTCTTTATATGTGAAACAGAAACATCTTTTACACACTGTTAACCTACGTTTATGTTTTGATAATTGATTCCATACCAAGGCTACAAAGTCCTTTATCCATACATAATGGGAAATTTCACCCTTAGTTATCAATAGCAAATCCGTGTGGTTTCTCTGTTCAACTTTTACTACCCGCAAAGGATAAACGTTGTTCGAATCATCCAGACCAAAAACGGTTCGCACTTTTTGTCGGGGGGGGGGGGGGGGTTCGCACTTTTTGTCGGGGGGGGGGGTCAATTTAAAACAATAAGCCTCACTTAAGGCGTTTATGTTAACATCGCTGAAGCCTCCAAAAAAGACACACTTATAGACGAGTCAAACCTTGTGTGTTACTTGACTTGTACATTTTTTTAAAAGAGCTTAATACCTTGTTAATAAGACCTGACTGTTAAAGAATTTTTTGAAAACTTTTATATATTTAGGTCAAGGTCACGGAAAAACTTTAAAAAAATTAAGCCCCACACCCCCCGATGGGGGTGTGGGGCACTTGGGTTGTCATCGCTGTAGCCTCCGAAGAGACCCAACTATGACAACAAGGCAACATCCAATGTCGTGTTCCCTTCGCCACGCAAGACTTGTAAACATTTACTGCATTGTCTTTTCAATAGCTAACAAAACATTTACTTAATTTTGAGAGAGGTTGAGGACAGCCCTAGTGGCTTACGCCCTCGGTCCGAGTGCAGAGGCCGCCGCAAATTGGCCACAGCTGTGGTCTGCATGCCAGCGTACAAACGGACCGGTTCCCAACCCAGCCGCAATATTGCATGCCTGAGAGGACCCATGCTAAAATTGGTTTAAAATTGTTTTACACGGGGGTCTACTCCCGTACCCTACCTTTAATATTTAACTTTATCAATGCAGTAAATTTTTATAAATCTTTGTGGGTCAAGGCCACACGGACATTAAAAAAATTTCGGCCCCCGTACATCCATGGCGAACCACGAATGTTCGGGGGCCTTGGGGACTAAAAACACAAATAGCTAACAAAGATTCATTTACATAATTTTGAGTTTCCAGAAGGGAAACAAGAGGTTGAGGACAGCCCTAGTGGCTTACGCCCTCGGTCCGAGTGCAGAGGCCACCGCAAATTGGCCACAGCTGTGGTCTGCATGTCAGCGTACAAACGGACCGAGTCCCAAACCCAGCCGCAATATTGCATGCCTGAGAGGACTCATGCTAACGTTGGTATAAAATGCTTTTACACGGGGGCCTACTCCCGTTCCCTGACTTTACAATTTACTTTGAGCATTGAAAAAGCTTAAGGGGGGATTGCTAAAACAAGCGTATACACTTTAGAAACATATAACACACTTACAACACACAATTGAGCTCAACGTAGTCAATGCTGGAACAAGCACATACATGTTAAACACATATAACTAACAAGACACAAAGGATAAAAGACACACAGGAGACATAAGGTACAAGTAAAACACTCTCATATAAAACAATTCGCAATACCCAAACGCAAGCGCAATATCTTACAACTAATACAAGTCTTAAAGTTAGAGTAGACTTCGCTAAACACTGAAGGCGCCATTCAATGTTTAGTGATGCCTATGGCGGTCCGTCCCGGTCGTTCACGTTCAACGCGCGGGAGCGGACTGCGAGCCGGCTCTGGCTGGGCCCCCTTATATCCCCACCGGGGCTGCCACGCCCAGGATATCAGGGGTGGGGGAGGGGGTGGGGGGGGGTTCGCACTTTTTGTCGGGGGGGGGGGGGGTCAGGTAAGTTAAGTGGGTCAAGGTCACCCACAACACTTGTACTCTAAGTGTTGGCTGTACCCCCACCACAACTGGGTCCCTAGGCTGCACAACACCGCTTCGCCAGTATGTCTCCGGCTTCCATGCGGTGCGTCTCGCTGTTCCATAGCTCTCTATATGTAAGTAATTTTACAAGTTCTGAATGTAGGTCACTACACTTTACCTCTGGGACGATATCGACTTGTAGTATTTCAGTGTTTTGACTCAAGGTCATCACACTTTAACTCTAGCACATCGGTTATCGTACCAGAGGTGCTCAATAACCTAACTTGTAATGTTTAGGGTGGCGTTTGCACGCCACATGGTATCGCCATGACTGTCCAGTCCAAGTTTTAAGTTAAATTAATTTTACTGTAATCTTTTCAATTTCCGCTTCGTTTTGCCAAAGTATAAGGTGTCGCTTAATAAAGTGGTATTTCTCTAAAGTTATATAAGATTGCAGGGATACAATTAGTTTATTTAGGAGACTCTTTATCTTGGAGTTTAACACAATTTCCACTTTGACTTTGCTTCCTCGGCTCTCACAGCCTAAGCTGTACAGAAATGTTTCTTCTAGTGCCAACTCGGGCCAAGAGAACAGTGTGTTGACTGTAGGACAGCTCATGGTGAAGTGATGCGATACTCCAGCGTTAAGCCTCACCTTCCCCCACCACTGTGACCTTCCCCCACTCCTGCTGTTTCCCCCACCTCTTTTCCCTTGACTCGTGCGCTACAAGCAGTCTCTCAGTATTGTGTGGACTTTTGTGAGGAGACGCCATGTCGCAGGACACTTTAGGTAAGAAACTTAGTCGTGTTAAGGCTTTATTAGTTGCTCACTGTCCACCACTCAAAGTTAAGAGGGTTTCGACTTTAGCTAAGTGGCGCAAACTGTTGCGCGGACACCCTAGGTTTTATACCAAACAGACTAATGTCAGTTTTACTGATGAAAATTTGTTTAGAATATTAGATGAAATGACTTTTCCTTGCAAAATTCAGTTAGTTACTCCCATTCCTGACAGTTTAGAGTCTTAGTCTCTCAAGCCGATATACCTATAATACACAGAGCCTGACAGTCAGTCACTCGGTGGCTGTCGTGGGGTGCGCATCGGTGTCGGCGCTCCGTTGTTAAGTTTTCAAGGTCACAGTAATATAAAATTGGGGGTGTTGTGCTAGTTCAAGGTCACCTGAGGGATTACCGATTGCCCATTTAGGCAGAGTCATGTCAGAAACTCGGGTTTAACTTGGCACTTTTGCCGTTTCTCGTCCAATATTCGCTCCAAATGGTCAAGGTCACGGGGACTCGGACTGAAACTCGGAGCGTAGTGCGAGAAACGGCAAAAGTGCCAAAAAATTTTAAGTTTCTGCGTGACCTTGACCTTAGTGGCGTCGGTGACGTCGTTTTGATGACGTAAGGGGTGATGACGTCATCAGCACGTCATTTCTGTGACGTCATGGGTGTGACGTCATCGAAATGACGTCATTAGTGATGACGTCATCGATTGCGTCATCGATGACGTCATCGATGACGTCATCGGTGAGGTCATTGACCTCGATGACGTCATCCCTCAGGTGACCTTGAACTGGGCCAGCATCCTCAATTTCACACTACTGACACAAGATCAGAAAATGTTTTAAATGGTTAAAGTTTGTACTGCAATTGCTTTTAAATATACAAATATCTTAGAAGGTCATTAAAACACGAGAATATGATAAACGAATTAATGTAAAATTTAATATTTTACTGGTTTTCATACTTCAATTTATATTTTTTACAAAAATGTACCGTCATGACAAACCTAAAGTTCAAATTTTAGCTTTTGGGTGAAATGGGTTCATTGTTTGTTTTAAGTTTATGCTCAAGTCATCATAGAGTATTTAACAGGAAGTCGATGAAATAATAATACTATTTTCATTACATTTGTCAATAATAGACGACAATGTTGAAAATATATAGCGTCGCTTTATTAGTTTATTTTCCATTTTATGCATGGTAAAAAATATTGAAATATTTTTAAAGAGTAGGCCTACTACACGTACACTCATTCTCCAACCTATTAAATAAATGGGATTTTAAGACACAAGTAGACAAATTTTATAAATATAGGCATGTTCCTATAAGTTTAATGATGTTGGTTTTCCTACTAAACACCAGGTAAAACTGTTCTATTTCCTCTCAACTTTGACAACAAAACAGATGACACTCAAGTTGAGACATCGGACGGCGCTGAAGCCATTCTAGTCCAATTAATTGGCCCGGAATCACTTAGCTCCGACTCCGAGTCACCAATCAGTTGAGCCAATCGTCTACCAGAGTCTGGAGTGGCTGAAGCTGGTATAAATCACACTGGCTGGACCACTCAATCTGCCACATGATGGACTGCCGCTCCCGACGATATAACTGCTGCACCTTGGCAGTCGTGAAGCGTACTTGTCGGATAACGGCTGTTAAAGTGACATAACTCTAATTGGAGATGACAATATAGGAATTCGTAATTGTAATTACCACAAGCTGAACGGTTTAACCGATTTAAAATACTACAGATGAGAGAAAATTAGTAGTTGACACTTATCTAATTTTCATGTTTGTAAACTACTCTGGTTATAGCCTAACCAAATATTTAACAATCTTCACAATTAATTATTACTTACAGCATATATTTAAAGTTTTTATTGACTATGAATCTATTTAAGATTCTAAATTATACAAGTTTCAATAAATGCAGTAGTAATTCTACCAACGAATTTTGAGGCAATGCGCTTACAAATTTTAGATCTAGTTTCCACATTGTTCACCCCCAACACCTATAAAATAAGCATTCTCAAATCAAACTAAATATATAGAGCTATGGCTTTATATACTGTAGCATACCAATCACTATGTATCAGAGATGAAAGAAAAAATATGTGGTACTGTAAAAGATATTTTCAATCTAAATAATTGTGTATTAATTAAGAGTCATCTTCACCTTTGGGCTGGTAGCTCATTGTTGCACATTCGGCAATGTTAACCGTACGGCTATTATGCTAAAACATAGTATTTTATTGCCCTGTTTCGGACGCTGTTATTCAACCGATTTTATTTAAACTTAGTAAGTGTTTAGTTGAATATTAGGCCCCTCATACCTCAAAATTTTGAAAATTTAACAAATATTACTATCTGTGAAGTCGCAAAGTAAATCGATTTTCCTTAGTAATATTTGTTAAATTTTCAATATTTTTGAGCTATGGGGGACCTAATACAACTATTCAACTAAACACTTACCATAAGTTTAAAGAAAACCGGTTGAAAACGGCGTCCGAAACGGGGGAATAAAATACCATGTTTTGCATTAAAAGCCGTATATTTAACATTGCCGACGGCGCAACAATGGGCTAAATTCCCAAAGGTGAAGATGACTCTTAACTTTATGTCGTCAAACAAATAAGTAGTTAGTTATACTAAGCGAAACTTAAACCAGTTGGAATTTTAACAGGTATATACGCATAATAAAATCTACTATTCTTATAGATGACGCCACACACAATCCGCTCCTCTTATTACCATCTGTGCACACAAGCAGATGTGCTGGTGACGTCACCACGCCAGCTGACCGACCTTACCGCCAATAATCAGCTGAACCCTGAGGCCATCGCCCGATCAGCTGATACTTTACACTTTGGCCCGCAGAACGCACGTATCAGCAGCGACGCAGCATTGGTAACCTTTCGTTCTGGGGAATGTGGAATATTTCGATTCTAGGAATGAAACTCGGCCTAAAAAAATTGATTACGAGTGGAGTGTGATGGAGTTAAATGAAAAAATAAACGCAATCAAAATTACTAAAATAATATTTTGTAATTGATTTATCTCCAGTTATGGAAGTATAACGATTTGTGAAAAAGTGCTTAAGTTTTCGTAGGGTTCCAAATAAAGTTTCAAAACAATATTTATGAATTTTTTTAATGTTTTAAAGTGAAAAGCATCAGGACTATAGAAGGTGTAAATAAAAGATTGCCAGGATTTTAAACAGGTGCTACTGAACAGGTTTTAAAGATGCTTAAAAACAATTATACTGTCTTATTGAAGAGGCGAAAACACAGTTTTTTTATATACCTTCATATATTTTAATGCGAAGTACATTTCTTGCTCTTCAGGTATTAAAGCAGTATTCAATTTATTGCAAAAAAAAAAATAGCTTTTTTAATGGTTGGGAAAGGTAGGCTAAGTATTAACTAATCTGACCTCCCAGGACGTCTGATTTGGCCATTTTGACATCTTTTCTTGGGTCACATAAAGAACATTGTGCATAAAGAATTTAAGACCTAATACATCATCTGTGTGAGCGAATTTCATCAGCAATCAGGACTGTAACAAAAACACGGCAAGAAATGGAATGCGGATGACGTCTGCAGAGCAAAACAAATTAAGCTCACAATGAAAGGTATTCAAAAACTTAGTTTTTCCTCTTCGATTTGATATTTTAATCGTTTGCGTGCCTTAAACTTTTTCAGTAGTGTTAGTTAAAAATCCCGGGATTATTTTATAAAGAACCTGTATAGTATAGGTGTGATGAAAACAATTTCTTGACAGTACTACACGTGTTGATAGTACTTAAGATGAAATTAAATACGTCTTTCAGAACTCGAAGTGTTTATACGTCTACCATAGCGTAATTGCATACAAGAGGATGGAGGACTTCTTGTATGTAATTACATACGGTAAAAATAATCTAGAACTTAAGTATTGTAAGCGCAATAACAATAACGAAAAACATGATTCGTTTTATTTGCACAAACCATAACTTTATACAACACTAGGAAGCGAACCTTGGTTGATCATACCAGTAATCAAGTTTTTTTTCCCAATAAACGCATTAACCAAGATTAGTTTGTTATATTTCTGTTTAGCATTTTTATCCATACAACATAGAGTGGTTTTAAGCGTTTTATCGATCAGATGAGTTTAGAAAACACCCATCTCTCTGGCATCGACGGTTGAGTGGTTAAAATTCCAATGCAGATCATCGCCATTGTTTGCCACGTCAACAACAGCCGGTGGCGACGAGGGCGACTCTTCACAGACATTTCAATGAGAGCATTTTGAAATCTCTGTTCTAAACTATCGGGAAAAATCCACTACGCAGCAGCCTGCCTTTGAGTTTTCAGTGTTTTCCTTTTTTTCGTGGTATACACTTTTGGGTTGAATAAAAAGTTATTGATGGTTGTATTTATGCCCTAATTGATAACTGTTTGCAAGGAGTATTCGCTTTGTTTTAAATAGTAGAGAGAGAGAGTTCTTCATGTTTCATGTATGTTTATGAATAAGGCAAATTTGTCAGTGCTTGCTGGAAAACACCACCAATCCACACACAGTCAGATGACATTGTTAAGCATTTCAAAGTAATAAAAGCTGAAATAGATTATTCAATGAATAAGCCATGTAAAGTAAAATAAGAATTAAATGGTTATCGTTGGTAAAATCAGAAGTTGAAGAATAATTCACAGACAGATGAGCTCATAGACAAGCGTAAATTCTTTTCTTTAATTTGTCATTATATATTAACTGGAACCACAAATTAAGCCTAAAGAGTCACAACTCACAACCTAACTCATGAATCCGATCATCAAAAATTTTCATGGTAAAGTGCGCTATATCACCTTCAGGGGTGGAGTTTCCTTTCACACAAATTTCCATTCTCTTTAACAACCTTTACTTGTTTACAAGTCACAGGAGCCTCAAGCAGAAAAGAAACAACCCATACAAGCATCTACACAAAGCCATCCAATTCCAACACGCTATTCTCCCCCGCCAAACCGCGAGGACCGCTGTGTGATCCAAAGTCAACAGAGTGAATCCAAGGACGTGTCCGATGGACCGCGAAGGCCGAGCAACGATCACTGATCAGGCATTGTGTGCCGCCGGGTACATGGAGTGACGTAACCCCGGGACTTGCTCAACGGCGGGGCGGGTGGCGGTTGGCGACGACGGG
This sequence comes from Neoaliturus tenellus, assembly GCA_030545055.2. Taxonomy (NCBI): domain Eukaryota; kingdom Metazoa; phylum Arthropoda; class Insecta; order Hemiptera; family Cicadellidae; genus Neoaliturus; species Neoaliturus tenellus. Next base: position 19,718,952 of record CM061534.1, read on the forward strand.
GGAGAAATCAGGAGGGTTAAAGCTCGATATGAGGACGCTATAAGAGTTCAAGGATGGAATCATTAACTTTATGATGACTGTAATTAGAATCTGAGATCAGGAAAGCCATACTCAGTTCAGAACCTTTTTTCGTCAGACATCAACCAAATAAGAAGCTGACATCAGATACATTGATTGGACATCGATTCACTCTATGGTGCATGTAAGGTGAATACAGTTGGAGGATAAGTGTGATAGTTCGATGTGTGGCTTTGTTACTGACAAAGACCAGATGATTCATTGGTCAGAATTATTAATAAATAGCCCAATTAATAGCTAACAAGCCTTAGCAGATGGAGAAACCAAGCACGACTAGTGGTCACCCTCCAATCACTAAATAACTATTTTGAGACAGGGACTTCATAGTGGGTATTTTAACATGAATATGAATGAGAAATAACTGTAGGATGATTGTGGCGCGATCTTATGTAGTCTTGTTACTCACTAAGGCCTACATACGTAGTTATAATTAATAGCCCAACAGCCAATGGTATCTAGGGACCTACAAGTTAACATGGGATCCGAACCGCAATTTCAACCTCATATTATACGAATTGATCTAATAACGAGGATGGTCTTTATGGATGAACTAGTATTCAATAGTGCGGACGTTAGTCCCCGCTTCGTCCACATCCACAATTCGTGAACTCCAAGTAGCTGGATTACAGGACGTCGCCACCGTCCCACAATCAGCAGTTGTGGAATGAAAAGTATGAGAAACGAGAAACCAAAGGGTACATGTGAGTAGTTGGGTGATTTAAATTCGTAGCGTCTATAGTGTACATACCAAACACACCAACCAAGTGTGAAGCAGACAATACGAGAAACCAAGCGGGATGTAATTCGAGCAGATGTAATTATTGTAAAAAGGTACATTACGTCTAGTGTCCTCCTACTGAATACAACAACCAGATGTTAAGCGAACAGTAGGAGAAACCAAGCAGGATGTATGTGGAGCAGATGTAATTAGTGTTAACAGGTACATTACGTTCAGTGTCCACCTACTGAATACACCAACCAGATGTGAAGCGGACAGTAGGAGAAACCGAGCGGGATGTATGTGGAGCAGATGTAATTAGTGTTAACAGGTACGTTACGTCCAGTGTCCACCTACTAGAATACACCAACCAGATGTGAAGCGAACAGTAGGAGAAACCGAGCGGGATGAATGAGGAGCAGATGTAATTAGTGTTAACAGGTACATTACGTCCAGTGTCCACCTACTGAATACACCAACCATATGTGGAGCGAACAGTAGGAGACACCGAGCGGGATGTATGTGGAGCAGATGTAATTAGTGTTAACAGGTACATTACGTCCAGTGTCCACCAACTGAATACACCAACCAGATGTGAAGCGGACAGTAGGAGAAACCGAGCGGGATGTATGTGGAGCAGATGTAATTAGTGTTAACAGGTACATTACGTTCAGTGTCCACCTACTGAATACACCAACCAGGTGTGAAGCGAACAGTTGGAGAAACCGAGCGGGATTGTGTGGAGCAGATGTAATTAGTGTTAACAGGTACATTACGTCCAGTGTCCACCTACTGAATACACCAACCAGATGTGAAGCGGACAGTAGTAGAAACGTGCGGGATGTATGTGGAGCAGATGTAATTAGTGTTAACAGGTACATTACGTCCAGTGTCCACCTACTGAATACACCAACCAGGTGTGAAGCGAACAGTTGGAGAAACCGAGCGGGATTGTGTGGAGCAGATGTAATTAGTGTTAACAGGTACATTACGTCCAGTGTCCACCTACTGAATACACCAACCAGATGTGAAGCGGACAGTAGGAGAAACCGAGTGGGATGTATGTGGAGCAGATGTAATTAGTGTTAACAGGTACATTACGTCCAGTGTCCACCTACTGAATACATCATATGTTGAGTAACTGGGGGACCACTTTGGCACCTACGGATGTATTTCAACGCTTTTTAAGCCTCGTTCACAATTACGTACTGTACCAATTGCTCTAGGGTACAAGTAAGTATGTGGTTCCTTCTCCCATAACGGCTAGGTTTTTTTCACAACTTGCCTTATCTCTGTTTTGGCTTAAAAATTACTCGCAAAACATATTCACTCTGGAAAAGTTATACAAAAAATCAGAGTATAGCGTCTAATTTTATCCACCCAAACCAATAATCGTTCATTATTTATACAAACCTTCTCAGAAAACTTGGCTTTATTCAACTAACACATCCCTTGTTTCCGTTTACCAAAATCCTCAATTTTAAGAAATAGTTCTTATAAAATAAATTACCGTTAACAGCTTTAATGGCCTCTCAAATCACTGGTAAAACTTTTAATGACGCATAACAATAAATGAAATTTCCTAACTCCAGGTAACACTCAGCATACCGTTGAATAAAAATGCAGACAAGGGAGATAAATGCAAGATACGAACCCTGTTGATATTTCGTGGCGCGGCAAGGACTGGGGAGGAAGGAGGAAGAAGAAGGGTGTAAACCCGAGTTTCCCGGGGGATTAAGTCACTCGGATTCGCATCCGTAAACCCGACATCAACGCCGGTTTATCTCGGTTTTATTCTGATTCAGATTCGTCACTTTCCGGATCAATCTCGGCCTCTCCGTATCCACGTGTCAGAACCTCTCCGGCTCCTGTGCTGGGTCTCGTCAGAGTGACCTGCTCAAAATGTGCTGTGAAATCCTTCGACAGCACAATAATTTTAAAATCTGTAAATATGGTATCACTATAGTAATTTGGCCGGGAAAATCACGATTAAGTGCCTATTATGACGATTGACTGCGCTACGAGCTGTACTTAGGAGAAAACGTGTCTGCATTGAAAATAAAAAATTTAAGAGGAAAGGGTTTTCCTTTTTAGCGAATTTCCCATAGGGAATAAGCTATTACCGTAGGTCTCATGGTAAGACCTAAGCCCGGGACCATGTTACTTTTTTCGTTTTTAGGTGCCCAGAGACCAAAAATAATAGTCATTAAAAATTTTATATATATATATATATATATATATATATGTATATATGTATATATGTATATATATATGTATATATATATATATATGTATATATGTATGTGTCCCTAGACACGATAACTCTCGTAAAAATGGTCCAATCGACACCAAATTTGGTAGAGATGTGTAATCCTACGTTTATTCGGATGAGTTCGAAAACCAGACATATCGACCTACCGGAAGGGGTAGTTTTGGGGGGTTTTGTACCCCAAAAATGGGTTTTTTGCATTTTTCATATGTAAATTTTAAATATTTTAAATTTTTATTTTGACCATTGGATTTAGCTCAAAAAAACACACAATTTAGTATTTTGAAGCTTTGCTCTATCTCCATTGGTTACCGAGATATTACAAAGTCTAAAGACAGTACATTGTCTTTTAGGGCTCCAATGTTAATCTTATGGAGAACAAGGATGTGTTAATATTTCACTTATTAACCAATATTTTTGGATGAAACTTGGTATTTAGCTTCATTTGGTTGAGATTCATCCATTTAAGGTAAAAAAATCTTGTTTTAGCGAATTTCCCATAGGGAATAAGCTATTACCGTAGGTCTCATGGAAAGACCTAAGCCCGGGACCATGTTACTTTTTCGTTTTGAGGTGCCCAGAGACCAAAAATAATAGTCATTAAAATTTATATATATATATATATGTATATATATATGTATATATATATGTATGTGTCCCTAGACACGATAACTCTCGTAAAAATGGTCCGATCGACACCAAATTTGGTAGAGATGTGTAATCCTACGTTTATTCGGATGAGTTCGAAAACCAGACATATCGACCTACCGGAAGGGGTAGTTTTGGGGGGCTTTGTACCCCAAAAATGGGTTTTTTGCATTTTTCATATGTAAATTTTAAAAATTTTAAATTTTTATTTTGACCATTGGATTTAGCTCAAAAAAACACACAATTTAGTATCTTGAAGCTTTGCTCTATCTCCATTGGTTACCGAGATATTACAAAGTCTAAAGACAGTACATTGTCTTTTGGGGCTCCAATGTTAATCTTATGGAGAATAAGGATGTGTTAATATTTCACTTATTAACCAATATTTTTGGATGAAACTTGGTATTTAGCTTCATTTGGTTGAGATTTATCCATTTAATGTAAAAAATCTTGGTTTTTAGCGAATTTCCCTATAGGGAATACGCTATTACGGTAGTAGTGACGGTAAGACCTAAGCCCGGGACCATGATACTTTTTCGTTTTGAGGTCCCTAGAAGCCAAAAACACCGTTCGTTCAAATTGATATATATGTATATATATATATATATATATATATATATATATATATATATCTATATATATATATATCTATGTGTCCGTGAACACGATAACTTTTGAACGGAACCTCCGATTTTGATGAAATTTGGTACAGGGGTGTAAGCCAGCATCTACCAGGTTGAGTTCGCGAACCAGGATGATCGGACCATTGGAACGGGGTTTTATGGGGTTTCAAAAGGGTTAAAAATGGGTTTTTGGCATTTTTCGACCTTAATTTTTAAAATTCATATTTTTTAACTGAAACCATTTAAAAGAGCTTAAAAAAACAAACAATTTGGTATTTTTAATTTTTATCTTAGCATAACTGGTTACGGGGAAAATAAAGAAATGTGTTTTCCATGTTATTCTTATGGGAAATCAAGAAAAGCCTATATCTTGCTTATTTATTGACATAACTTAATCAAATTTGGTATGTACATTATCTAGATAAGGTTTAACTTATACTTGCTTACAAAACCCATATGGCGGCAAACCTACATACTCACCCCCATGGGGTTTATGGGGAAAATAAACAGAACACCATAACCTTATAAAATTTGGTATGTACAATCACTAGGTAGGATTTAACTTATATTTACCAACTAAACCCATATTATGGCGGCAAACCTACATACTCTCATCCCCATGGATTTTATGGGGAAATAGAAAATATACCAAAATTTCATTGGAAATTCGCTGAGTACGCAGGTCTGCTGCGACGGGGGTATTGTACTTATCTGGCAGCAAACCTGCATACTCTTTTCCCATGGTAATCATATGGAGAATAGGCAAACTCTTTTATTTATGGACAGATATTGATGAAACTTACTATATGGCTTTATATGGTCGAAATAAATTTTTTCTATGCTAAAAACCTACTTTTAGTGTCCCCCATGGCAGCATACCTGCATACTCTTTCCCTATATCTTAGGGAGAATAGACATTTATTTCCCTATTTATGAGCACGTGATGAAATTTTGCTTACAAGTTTAGCTGGTCAAAATTAGTATTACTAATTTGGAAATTCGCTGAGTACGCAGGTCTGCTGCGACGGGGGGTATTTCACTTTTTTTAGTATAAAATTTCATTCAACCCAATATACATAAACTACTCCCGAAGTCCTTTTTCAAATCCCCTGGAAAGTCCTCTTAGCTCGCAGATCTGCGACTGGGCTTTCATAAAATATCACGATCTACTCATCCGTCTATGTAACGATTAACAAACCAACAAATGTCAAAATTTGTCGAATGTTAACTTTATTAAAACCGAGCATCTAATGTAAGAACTAAAATTAAGATTAACTATTTTAAATGGGTGTCCATTTTATTTCACATGCAACCAACGGCTGGGGAGATGTATCCAATAAACTTATTTCAAAACTATAAAACTTAATTTGGTGTTATACTGAACTTATATCACAAATGGCATCAAATACTATAGCAAAAGCCTAATTATGCGGTGCTGTTAATTTAATGCTAACCAACGTCTGAGTTGCGGTAAACCAGCGCTAGCCACCGTTGACATGACTCAATTGACCGATAAATTAGTAACCAGTTAGGTCGGTGTACGGAATTTATAATTTCATAAAAAAAATTGCTTTCAAAGTTATACAGAATTACTTACAATGACGTGGAAAAAAGTTTAAAAAAATATATGGTCATCGACTGGTTTTTTTTTTTTTTTTTTTTTTTTTAAGAGGAGGGTTTTTCGTAAATAGCTCGAATATGTAATAGCTTTATTTGTACAGCAACTGAACTAGTGACATTTTTAGTCACTTTAGAAATACACTTTGTTATGTTTGGATCATCCAACAGTCTATTTTCAATTAAATTACTGTAGTTACATTTGCTGTTAGAACTGTAAATGTACATATAGCTATCTCGTTTTATGTAACAGCCTTTTCGTGACTACTTTAGAGTCATTTTCATTTCTATAGCCTATTCCACAGCCTCGTAGTTACTCAATTATTGAAATTTTGATTTAGAGCAGCTTATCGTCATAAAATACTCGATTAACCAACGTTTGATTCGAAACTGAATCAGTGACATTTTGGGTTGGGCAGCTCATTTTCATAATCAATTAACTTATTCCAAAATCGGGTTTTTAACTAGACATTTTCAGTTTCAGCATGTCATTTTCGTAGTAATTTACGTATTCCATAGCCGTACTCGTTACTGATTAGTGATGAAATTTTAAAAAAGACCAGCACATTTTCAGTCGTTTCACTTATTCCACAGCCACATCGAACATAACTGATTCAGTAACATTTACAGTTCGAACAGCTAATGTTCCAAGTTGATATGCTGATTCAAAACCTTTTTCAGCTACGTCAGCACATTTTCACAGTATGCGGTTAGTTATATTATCCGACAGCCGGGTACCTGTCATTTCGAGGGACCTAGCCCAGATATTGCCCAAGTTGTACGGAGCCGTGGAAATTAATTTCCATACATATTGGCAGCCCAAAGTTGGCCCACTTTAAATGTTAATTTTACAGAGTCCGTCCCCGCGCCGCAGTGACAGCGGATCGCTCAATTTGTGGAAAAATACGCATTCACATCAGTGACAGTGTTGTGACATTGCATTCACATCAGTAGTGGCAGTGTGGTGACAATCTGACAGTGCACGGCGACGAGTGATGCATGTGGGAATTGACGTCATTCGACATCTTAACAGTTGAAGCGTGGGACATTACACTTAAATTTAGTAAATGAAAAATACTAGAACTAAAATATATAAGCTATCTCCAGCTACTGTTCTCCACTTTATACCATTAAAATCAATCGGTGATTCGTTGAAGTCCGATGCGTTCAAGAATATACACAAACTGAGTACAATAGCGTAGAAACACAAAAAATTGTTTTTACTACAAGCAACTATTGAGCCCGAATGTCGAAAGTGAAGAAATTATTTATTTTAGGCATTCATTTCGTTAACAAGAATCGCAGTACTGTATACTTTTTTTGGCGAAGTAATTTAAGTGTGTGACACAGTACCTAAAAAGGTTTTTCTAATTCTTTCCTGCAAAAGCCATATTTTTGAATAGATTAACCCTGATCAATTCCCCTTTCAATGCATTTTACAAGTTAGAAAAAATGGAACATGAGTAAGCTAAAAATAAAAATTGTCACAGCTACTCTAATAACCTCCGACCAAATAAACGTGACGAGTTAATGCATTACTTAAACCGTCAAAGTTTCCAGGGGGCTCATGTTTATTCGCTGTACAGGGTCGCAAGTTTAATTTCCTCCCCTCGTTTTCCCCAGGAGGGGGGTACGGGGAAGGGCAGAGGCTGAATTTCCCGGATTATTCACTCAAGAAGGTCTCTAAGAGCAGAATTAATTCGGTGTCACTTTTTATACGTCAGTTGATAATATTTTCTCCCTTCTCTGCTTCCACGAAACATCTGGGCCTTCATTTCTCTTCCCTCTCTTCTGCGTTCTAAACACTCTGGTGTGGCAAAAATTCCTTTGTAATAGCGGCAGTTTGTTGTTTAGGATAGCTGTTAGTTTTGTAAAGCTTTGTTTCATTTAGTTGGTCAATTAATCGTTTTGGTTTTATCAAGCAGTTTAATACTTTTACTTTTGTTTAGTTATTACTTTCACTAATTTTTACCTGAGACCTTTGCGATTATTCATCGCAGTCTCTAAAATCCTCTCAAAATATCTCAATAAAAACATCATAGTTAAATATATGTGAGAAATGTACGCGGTTGAAATGAAGACAACCCTCGAAATCGACGGTGAGTATATAAGATTAAATTATTTTCGGAAACGAAACGTCAAGAGTGTCAGAGTCAAAGTGATAAAAATTACAATGCCCCGATACAATCAGCTACGTTTGATGGCGGGCACGGAAGGGTCGGTCCCTGGAGGCCTTCAGACGACGCTACTCTGTCGGCCAACTCTTGGCGGGGCGGGGGAAGAGACGATTTTTCAACTTTTCGCCCCACCTCACTCTTATCCACACTTTGAAAAAATTCTGATCCAGAAAAAATATTAAACTTTTAATCTATTTGAAACCAAATTGAACCAAAAAAGCCAACAAAACTAAAATCTTAGTAGCAAGTACTGTATACAGTACATCAGGATTATTTTTGTAGTGAGCTCTTACCTTATTAAGCATTGTATGTTTAATCTATGCTCTTACATAATAAATAGAAGTAAAGCTACGCTCACTATGAAATTGACAAAAAAACAATCTGTGAGGTTATAGATTATGAAAATTTGCTTTAAGCATGATAATCCATCTGTTTAAAAGTATCTATATATTAATACGCAAGCATGTTTCATTTCCTCCTTTTTTCTCAGCTCGTGTGCATCGTAGGATAAATCCAAGCATACCGTTAGAAAGGTATAGTCATGTAGATGAGCAGAATCACACTCTAATTCACATCGGACTCCAGGGCTACGCCCCACAGGCTTTCAAAGTTCCAATGTTAATCTTATGGAGAAAGAAGAATTGAATGAATCATTGAATCATTGGGCAGCTGTTGAAAAAGCAACTGCTAGAACATTAGAAAGAACATATGTTTTAGTTGTAAAATGTTTTTAAGCTTCTTGGGGCCAGATCAACTCAAATTTTGATCGAATTTCGATCAGGAGGCGATCTCTAGTATACTTTATTGATTATATTACTGAAACACAGGACTAACATTTAGAAAATTATTTTCTAGTCATCACGTCATATCGTTTAGACAATTTTCTTATTTTAGTAAAAAAATCGCCATTTTAAATTGAAAATTTTAAACGTTTTCATAAGGAAGCTACAGTATAAACTAGTTTTACTTTTGCAAAACTTCCGTTAGGACCTAAAGAGATTTGTATCTTAATAGTGGTTCACTCCCCGTAACGTTTCTTACCGCATGGCTTTAAAAATAATTTCCAGGCACAACAGAACGCATAAAGCGTGAATAAAATTTTGGGAGAGGGGCATGTAGAACACATCAGTATACTATAAGGTACTACCAGTCCTGAAGTTTTATATATATTTTTTTTCAAAAGTTGGGGAAGGGGTACTTGTGCCCCCGAGAAGAGCCTATATGGCTGCAAACCCAACAAACTTCTTTAACAAAATACTGTACAGATAATTTATTTGAGAAAAAGGTATTTAGGTCACGTCGGAGCACTTTGGATAAGTTTTACCCACTTCCTGGGCATTAAACCACAAACTCGCAGGAACCCACAATTCACCACGGAATAAATTAATTCCCCAACAGCCCACACGATGGCGCTCCGTTACAACAACTTTCGACGCGCGGCGCGGGCGCGGGCGCGTGCGGTGCGATATATCGAATTACCGCATCATTCGATTACCACGCTGAATTTGAACAGACGTTGGAAAGTGTGTCCAACACGTGTAATGCGATAGTTTCACTATTGCGTTTTTACAGCGATTGCCCACCAGTGTTGGACAGGATTAGTTGGAACGGAGTTTCCTGGTTGGAGAAATACGGGGTGTAATATATTACAAACGGATTATAGAGGTTGTTTGGAGTTGGAAACTTTCTAAAACATTGAGTCTAGGTGTAAATTCATATACAGTAGATACATCGTTTTGCAATTACTAGACTACATCTATTACCATTGTATAAGAAACAGCAGATACGAAAACGCGAATAGAAAATTTTTCAATCATTTTTTGTTATTTGAGATGAAAATCACCCAATATGACACGAATTTATTTAGGAAGATTCTACTATAAGTGTGGAAGACAAAAAGAGAAGAAAGCATTTTGTTTGAACAAATATATAGCACCAGGGGGGCCGAGCTTATGCTCGGTAAAAACGTTACCAGCTGATTTGTTCAATTTTTGTAGCAATCGATAAGGTTAACATGGGAACTTTAAAGGGCTCTGGGATGAAAACCGGATTTTCCCAGACATGGTACCAATTCCAATCGATTCCTCGTGGCCGAAACCCCCATGGTCATCAAAAAAATTAAAAATCCCTGGAGGGAAAAAAATTTTTGCCAGTGCAAACATTGCTTGTTTTAGAGTATAAGATTAATTCAAAGGGGCAATCAAATTCATAATATGTTATCCATAATTAACTACAGAGCCATTTTGAGGTATGTGTAACCTTTTTTAACGAAAATAATAATAACCAAACCTATTCTTTTCATTGGGACGCAGCCGGTCCTAGAAATTACAATTAAAAATAATATAAGTTACGTAACGTTCAAGGAAGATAACGGGTTAATCTTACAGGTGACGAGCCACAAGGACTTTATCTGTGACGTCACGCTTACCTAATGTTAAATTATAAGACTGTTGGGCAAACCATGAGACAAGTACTTCATGGAATATCGGTTTCTCAACAGTTAGAGGTCTTGCTTAAATTTTTAATAAACATTTCGAAGGTTAGGATAAACTGGATTCGATACAATAATCCATCAGGTTACCTCAACGGGCGCCCAAATATGAACTTGATGGCAAAACACACAGATAATATCCAATCACAAACATTGTATTATCTTAAAACAACATCAGGTACACTTTGTAATAGTTTTTCTTTTCTGTATCAGCAAGGAGCGAGGCTTGAGAGGAGGATTCGTCCAGACACCAACCACTTGAAAGGAGAGACGAAATACTTCAAGAGGATACGCCTGGCAGTAAAAGTCGATATTGGGGGAGACTTCACTGAACCACTAAGGAAGCTATAGATAAAATGAAATATAAGAAGTAACTGAAGTAACTTTGATGTCCAAAATAGATGGTTTGATTAATACTTACCACTTTCCATTGCATTTTTAGCCATAAACCTTAGCATAGTTTTGAAAGTGTGCAAAAAGATTATGATTCTGTACTTACAAATCAAATTAGTAGAGGGACTGATTCTTACCTGAAAAAACAGACATACTGTAATTATTACCATGGGAAATGGAATTAATAAAATTCTATTTCTTAATTTTAGCTTGCGTTATTTTAGAATTTGAGTACGGTATACTAAAAGTCAAGTCCAGAAGTCTTAAATGTACCTTGTTGTTAGTTTATAAGTTACAGTACCTGGGGGACCGAGCTTAAGCTCGGTAAAATTATTACTTTCGTTCTCACACAAAGCTCGTTCGCTCCGCTCACTCGCCCTCTTCCATTTTAAAGACGAGCTCGTTCGCTTCGCTCACTCGCCAAGCCGACGGGTGTTGCACTTTTGTATAATTTTCTTAAACTACAGGTTAAATATGTAACACATTGGTTTAAATGAACAGTTGTCAGCTGATTTTTGTTCAATTAATAAAATCTCCATAAGGATAACATGGAAACTTTGAAGGGCTCTAGCGTGAAATCCGGATTTTCCCCAGCTATGGGACCAGCTCCAATCGATTTATAACGGTGGCCAAAACCCCCATATTCAATCAAAAAATCAAAAATCCTTGGATCGAAAAAAACTTTGCCCGGACAAACGGAGCTTGTTTTAGAGTATAAGATAAGATATTGAAAATCTATTAGGAAATTAAATTCCGAGAAATAAGAGATTTGGGTTTAGAATAAAGTATTAAATTTATGTCAATTGATTAGCCTTAAAACTCAAATTGTTGCATTAAATTTTATATTCTGGCACGAAGCGAAACGGATAAATTATTTTCATAGCAATGTTTTGTGTATACGTGTGGATACTGGGACGGTGGCGACGTCCTGTAATCCAGCTACTTGGAGGTCACGAATTGTGGATAGTTATGAGCGATGGCTTGTGGATGCGATATTCCCTGGTGGGGATTAACGTCCGCACTAGTGAATACTAGTTCATCCATAAGTACCATCCTCATAATTAGACCAATTCGTATATGGGAGGTTGAAATTGTGGTTCGGATCCCACGTTAAACTGTAGGTCCCTAGATACCATTGGCTGTTGGGCTATGAATTAACAGTCCTGTCTAAGGAGAATGTCGGCCTTAGTCAGTAACAAGACTACAAGATCGCGCCACAATCATCCTACACTCATCCCTCATTCGTACTTGGCTTTAAACTACCTATTGAGTTAGGTCGCCAATTCAATAAAGGTATTAATACGTGCTACAAGCTTGGTATGTATATGAAATTCTTTTTAGCCTTTAAAAACAAAAATACGATACGATAGTTGCTTTTGGATTTGTTACTTCAGTACAAAAACTACTCAATATTTTATCAGTTGTCGTTGGTGTTCTAAAGGATTTTATGTTTAACGGCATTTCACCATATTACAATCAACAATCCGCAATGTCAATCAAACGGTTAAAAATCTTGTAATCTGACTCATGTCGGGTTCTTTACGGGTTTAAAAGAGGGGGACAAAACCCCGAGTCAAAAGGGAACGGGACATTTGAGGCCCCCGGCATAAAACTCTAAGGACCGGATAACGCCCTTGAATGTCCTCAAAAAGGTAAGGGTAGCCCCAAGAGGCGGGCCATAAAGAGATTTGGCTCTTAGTGTATCCGTTATGTTGAATCGTTAATAAGGGTATTGTTTAAAGTTTCAAGTGTTACTAGTGGCGTCTTAAAGCGGGTGGACTATTTGACATTTTTCATTAGGTTTTGCCATTTTGGAAAACAATCCATGAAAGTTTCTTTGATTTTTTAAGACTGTCTACTAAGTATTATATCCTCCAATATACTAAAGGCTTAAAATCACACAGAGATTATAAGAAAGGCGACTTATAAAACTATAGGTACTAAAATAATGCAATTGCAATTTGTAATTGCGTTTATGGAAATCTAGAGCTTTTCCGGTTTTTGGTGTAGCCTATCATTGGATTTTACTTACGTACACTGACACTGATTTATTAAATACTAGTGCACGTGTTGCTCAACATCGAGCAATTTATTTTCATACAATACAAATAAGTTACATTAGTTCTAGATCAATGAAATCCGACCAATCCAATATTGTGAATATCAGTGATCACCAAAAACTACAGCTGTACATTAGCAGATGTTTAAAATGCTAAAACCAATCGCAATGTTATTCTAATGGGGAAATTTCAAATTTAATTTGTTGTTAGCACCCTTATTTTAAGTCCGATATTCATCAAATTTTGGCGGAAACAATTTCAGACTAAGCCCTATCCCCTATCCAACGACACAAAAAACTTGAAAATCGGTTGAGAATTGTAGGAGGTGTTCTCAAGACAAAAAAAAACCCCTTAGCGTATTAAATAAGTATAGATAAGTATTAATTGCATATTAATATTACCATTATTTAGGAATGACACACATAATTGATACAGTAATTTCTATTCAAATAGTGTTTTTCCTAATCTTGAGGATAGGTATTTGTGACAAAACAAATAAATCTTTTAGCAAAATAATCTAATTGCATGTTTGCTGTTGATTCAAATACCGTTTTCCAAAACACCAAAACAGCCAATGAACACTACGTGTTTTACTAGCAAAATACTCGCGGGTGCATGAGCAGTTGGCTAACCTGACGATAAAACAGCTGTTTGCAAATCATCTGACTGGATAAATCACCAGCTGATTGTGGCGACCACGTGACTCGATGCGTGATGTGATTGGAGCCTTGACTCGTCATAAGGATGTGGCACTGCATACGTACAGCGATAATAACGCATCCATCATCTTGACAAGCGCTTGGCACTGGAACCAGTGTTGCCACATGAACGAGAAAAAATATCCTGTTCGGTAGGAATATAAGAGTGTTTACAACGGTTCCATCGATGTTTACTACAACACAACCTAAGACATAGTAACAGTGCATCCCAATATTGTTTCGTAATGTAAATTAGATTCGAAACAACATTTGTTCAAAAATTACCAAGTATAAATGAAAAAATAGATCACCGATCAATTTTTTTTTTCAAGCAAAACTTTTAAGTCAGAATTTAAAGTATACACTGTAGAGCATCGTTAATCACATATATTCCTGTTTTAAATTAGTTTTGTTGAAGTATGCTTAGAAAGAAGTAGTTTTATTACTAGGCTATATTTGTTATGCTGAATTTTTATTTTCTGTCAAGGCGGTCATTTAATTATTGTAGGTAATTATGTAATACTAGGGACCGCCTGCTCGTCGAAATTCGACCAAAACTCGAAATGATCTTGAGCCAATAGTTTTAAAATGCTTCATAACTGGAACATCTGTTCTTCTTGATTTAATAGCATTTGTTATTAAAACAGCTGTCTAAGAATCAATCAATTATTCTTCTCCCATTAGATTAACATTGAAACTTTGAGAGCCGGTAGGGCGGAGCCCTGTTGACCGTTGTGAATTACAATGGGATTCTGCTCATCTACAGGACTCTACCTTTCTAACGGTATGCCCGAATTTCTCCTACGATGCACACAAGCTGGAAAAAAGGAAGAAAGGAAACATGCTTGCCTATTAATAGCCCTATATAGATGTTACAAACTAAAACTATTGTGACCAGTTGAAATACTAGAGAAAACTATAATATTTCTTTTGAAAAATTAAAACTCCCGTCCTAAAAATCAAAATCGATAGCCGAATGTTGTTTTCGTCTCGAGGATCCAGGTGTTCCTGAGGGGGGGGGGGGGTTCCAAACTCAAAACACCCCTCCCTCACGTTCCGCGCCAACAGGCATAACCATCATATCCGCCGTTTGGTCAGCTGACGGTTTCAATTTGGGGACAATAACAGTCAGATCGTTACCAACACTAAAACCTCACATCCCCTACACTGACTTAAGAGGGGAGGACGATTCTAGTGCAACTATACGGTTTTAGAGGCAATCCAAAGCGAATGACTGAATCTACAACCCCATAAACTTCATTTAAGCACACTCCTACAAAAGCTTGCCATTTCTCAAGATTTATTCTCTAATTTAAAATGTGCAAAACGTGCCCAAGGTTATAAACATGGACAATGAATTCTACTTCTGTTTTCATCTGATTTTGTGGGTTGGTTTCTCAAAGCTGTCAACTACATTGCCATTTTCCATTGTCCTATTTTTTTATTTATTTTTATTGTCCAAGTTCTTTATTTTTAGAGGACAATTTAAAAATTATTTCGGAATACACGAAAACATTGGTAACTTCTTTCAACAAGTTTAAAAATAAACTAAAAACTCAACCGACAAGAATATCCAACAACCAGCCCCTAGCACTAATAAAACCACCAGTCCCGTCCAACGCCCCACCACTAAAATCCACTGTCGTTGAAAGATACACAAAAACAATACCAAAGATTATTTTTTGAGAAGAACAAAATATTTTTATGAATAAATGTGACTTTTAAAGATAAAGTAAACATTTACGAAAGAAACAAGCATACCGGTAAACATCAACATAAATGAGCAAAACTGCTTTGATAAATAATTAGTTGAAAGACAGGCTGGTTATTTATGCAACAGTGCAGCAAGTTTAGTCAATAATGACCTTGAACAATATTGTTTCTTCACAGTGATTGTTCTTAAATGGACTCTCGTCTCGAGGCACCCAAACTTATTTAAGGGATTTGTCATAAAAAAACCTAATAAACTCAACCGCCAAGAATATCCAACCAGCCCCTAGCACTAATAAAACCACCGGTCCCCTCCAACGCCCCACCACTCCATACAAGCACCTTCCCCACAAAGGCATAATCACCTCTCCAAGATCCGTATCGGGGGGCGAAGACAATATAAGTCTCTGCAGGGATGTAGTATCAATGTTGAGTTAGGCCCCTAATGGATATTACACTACCTGGTGCCCCGCCCTTACATGTAAAGCGCATTATTTTTTACAGAACTTTTTTCACGTCCGCCCCCGGTTGGGGTTGTTCTGTATTTCCTGTCGCCTCGCCTCGTCCCCAGGTTTCCGCGAGGGTGGAAAGGTAAGGGTGTTTCCTTTGAGTGCGACTGCATTATTTCAGACTTGCGATTTTACTTATTGCAAGAGGGGTTTGAAATGGCGATTTAGAGAGTACCTTGGTTCAAAAGTTCTATAGTAGGCATATACTTGCTGTATTTTTATAGTTTGAAATGATTTTAAGGTAGTACCAGGTTAACCGAGCCTTGATAGTTGGTTTTAATTCACTTTTATTATAGTGTCATGGTAATAAAGCTATTAAATTTCCACCAACAACTAACTATATCTCTTCATAGTTAACAGCTGTTTAAAAAAGACTGCTCAACATTCACGTTCCTTTATTTTTGTTGACCTTTCATGTTTATTTCGTTACCAAAATACCAAACCCATAAGACAAATGTTTAAAATTACAATTTTTTAACTTAAATGTAGACCAAATTCGATTTTTTTTCTAGGATTAAGACGGTTTCTAAACTTATTTTTGGGCCAAAACAGTCTTAAATGCAAAGTTTAAGCAAAATCTATCCGCTATATTCAAAGATCTTGGAACACACATCCCTTCAGACAGTGCTCGTATCATGGTATAGGATACATAGGATTTCGGCAATACTGTACCTACTGCATTTTAGAAACTTATATCAGAAAAAATTATTTTATGTCATGAAGAAGGATTTTCACTACTTTCGAAGTCATAAAAAACGAATATAGGAATACAAATAGATAAAATAAGTAAATTAATTACTTATCAATGACCCTGTCAGAAAACGGAATGCGATCATATTTAAGAAAAATCATCCGACCCTGACCATTTAGAAGATTATGTACTGAGAGTAAAAACTCAGTATTCAGAATTTTAGGTGAATGCAAACTGTTCACGGTTATATAACTGAAATAAACTTAATAGTTTCCACGTAATTCTTGAACACGAGGAAGCATGACATTACTATTTCATGGTGCACTTGGTACATTAGGCACTCAAGGTTACACGTGGTTACACAATATATATTACTCAGTGACTCATTAAAACTTTCAAAATATAATCAACCTCAAAAGAGGTTAACACCATGTGCAATTAACTAACAAAAGCTGTTTGGAAGTTACACCTGCTTAGCAGTGATTTATGAAGTTTCTAAGCTGCATAACATTTAGAGCTCTGACGTCAGCTACAACACCTGTGACTTGTACAGGTGTTGCCAACATGTTTGTTTATCTTCCTAACATTTTCATGGCCGGCGAGTTGCCATAGCCACAACAATGAACAGCTGATTTTATTTCTTTTGCTGCGAATCAGATGATAGTTAAGTAGAATGCACAGCTGATTGTCTTAGAATTTTTAATAGGCCTATATCAGAGATGATAACAAGATAAAGACGTCATGGCAATAAGAGCCACCCAACAATGCCACATCGTTTCTGTTGGTAACTTTAGTTAGAAGTCAATGGAGCAAAGATTAGGCCTGCTGAAACAAAATAAATTCAACCCTCTTAAAAATTTTCACATCTGTGTTTTGCTTTTACAACCAGAATCGTACACATAGGTGAGCTAGTCAATCGAAGATTCTACACGGGTTACAAATTCCCCATAGAAACATCTAAGTGTACTTAATTATTGTGATCAAATATTTACCAAAGATATCTCTGCCCCTGAGTGACATTTCACAACTATCTATTTACTAGCAGTCCCAAATTTTCTTCAATGAGAAAATGTATAACAATGATAAATGTTCTTCGAAAGGCTTGATTCCACTGATTTCATAGACCACTGCTGATGATGCTAGTACAAACTGAGAAGGAAGATTTATTCTTTGACAATGATTATGAAAATGCTTTATATATACAGTGTATTAGTTGCAAAGTTCCATCATGGTACGATCAGACCGGTCGCAAACTGAGTTCTCTGTGTCCTCACCGATGGCGGGAGAGCCTTAAGCTTCGTTATCAGTTCCAGACGGTGACCCGCTGATAACAACTCGTCCTCGTGGAGATAATGATGATAAAGAGGTAAACAAACACTGCCTCCTGCGCACACAGCCCGTCATCAGCCGACATGGTAACGCCTATGGCTCAACAACGGCGACGTCTAATTCCGATTGGGAGGTGAAATACGCCACCTGTTCTCTCATATTGCTTGTCTTACAGAGCCTTCAACTTCTTGCCTCCATGGGTTTTGATTCTTCCTTCGCATTGATTAACATTTCTTTGTAGCATTTTTTATGTAACTCAATTGGATGAAGACTAAATGATACTTCCTTCTAACAACCTCCTGGAAGCAGACCTACATCCTTATTCCCAAGAAACTTATGGGCGAAAGAAATCAAATCACCAACAATCGAAAAAAAATTCGATAAGTAGCCTACGCAGATCTGCTGTGAAGGAAAGTATTTCAGCCACCACATTGACATTGAACTGGCGTTTGTTGCAAATAGAGACAACAAAACAGTAAGGCACATGTTCAAAAACGAAATGGATCAAATAATATTTAAGCTGATTCCCATTTATCCATCGACCATATACTAATAAACAAATTTTTTGAAAATAATTTTCCAATATATGTTTGGCAGACCAAAGACATACGTTAGATCCATGTTAAATACTGTTCAAGTCAGTCTGAATCTCGACTGTAAACGCTTAAGGGATTCGACAGAAGCGGTTGGCATTAAAAATAAAAGCCGAACCGCTGAGTGAGGACGATAAGAGTTTTGGTTTATGACGCGCCTTGAGACGGACCGTTTACTGCGTCACTCCCATAAACAACGCTCATCCGTGGATTCCAGCTTTCAACGGCGTTATAACGTTTGTTTGGTTGTTGCAGTTATGCATGTAGTGCATCTGGGCTAAACAAACACACGAAGGGTCACTACAAAAATGTTTGAGCAATGGGAAGTATACATTACAGTACAGTACCTCAAACTATAGGTATGTAAGTTACCAAAAACGTTAAATCATTGACTATGTACACTAACGTGAATAGACCTATCATCATCTAAAGCAGTTTGAGGCAAAAATTTAGAAGTTTTGTGTATGCGGCGTCAAAGCCGCTGCCATCAATGTTGTAACTATTTAGCTGAATTTACAGTGCTGCAAAAACATTCCATCACAACATAAACAAAAACCTCCATTGTAAAATTTTTAATCCTTGATTGAGAAGAGTGGTAGTACTGATTTGCCTATCACATGACTCTGGTACTTCCATGTACGCCGCACGAGATCGCACCACCGTCAATAGGTTTCAAACACGTTTATGCTATGAGAAGTCTACTAACGTTAGTGTACATAGTCAATGGTTAAATGCTCTTAGCACTCTATATCCCACCAAGGAAGTACGGTTATATGTCGTGGTGGTATAGTGGGTCATCGCACTGGATTCATGCAGTAAAAGGTTGCATCTAAAACTGGCAATGGTGTAAAACTAAATGAGAATTAGCAATGTTTGTTCACTCCTCTTAAAAACACGCAGATTAGTTTTGAAAAAATATTTGACTGGGATTTCCATATAGAGCTTTTAATCTGAATTGCACAACGATTTAATCTTTGAATCATGAGCTACGGATTATTTATGCTTTTCCCCAGCGAAAACCAAAGCAAACCCCACAATTGTTAAAATGAACCGACATGACAGAATATTAAACACCACTCCGATATCAATAACAAAACGCCCGCTTGCAGCAGCACACAATACAAGCCACGGTTGATGGCTACAATAATTGGTGGTGGTTTTTACAGTCACTCCACAACGCTTAACTGACCGTGCATCCTACAATATCAGCTGTACCGTGCTCGGGGGGGGGGGGGGGGCGTGGGGTGCACGGGACCGTAATATTGGCTATTTGGACTGTAGGGGGAGGGGAAAACTGGGGGAGATCCGTGAGACTAACTGTACCTGATACAGAAGGCGAAACAGTTGGGGAAAGTCTCATAGTATACAACAGGAGTGAAATAGAAGAACTGAAATAGGTGCACTAGTATGTAGTATATACTGTTAGCTATATTTTGCATAACAACATAAATCACTTTTAAAGTACATTGTAAGACCAATATGGTCATTAAAGTCTCGTAGATGTCAAATATTTTCAATTTAATACAAATCCTAGATATTAATAATTACTGTACTATCAAGTAAGCCCACACTCAAAAGTAGAAATAAAAACTAGGAACCAATCATAAAAGAGAAAGTTATAAAATAAGGAACGATCCAAAGTGCTTGATAGTAGTGCAAAAGTAAGGCTGCTGGCTCACTTCAAGGTCACCTGAGCGATGACGTCATCGAGGTCAATGACCCCACCGATGACGTCATCGATGACGTCATCGATGACGCAATCGATGACGTCATCACCAATGACGTCACATCCATGACGTCACACCCATGACGTCGCAGAAATGACGTGGCGATGACGTCATCACCCCTTACATCACCAAAATGACGTCATCGATGTCACAAAGGTCAAGGTCACGCCGAAACCTAAAATTTTTCGGCACTTTTGCGGTTTCTCGCACTACGCTCCGAGTTTTAGTCCGGTTCCCATGACCTTGACGACTTGGAGCGAATTTGCGATGAGAAACAGCAAAAGTGCCGAGGAAACTTGAAGTTTGCAACGTGACTCTGCCTAAACCGTCATGTGACACCGCTCGGGTGACCTTGAACTAGCCCAGCTGCCTTACTTTAGACCAGTACTACAACCGCGATGTGCACCCTACGACAGACACCGAGCGACTGACTGTCCGGCCCTGCGCACTCTAGGTATATGGGAAGTGGTGGGGGAAATTGTGATAACCTTGGGAAACTTGAAAATGTCAAGCCGGGTAGCACCGTTTCGGTGCTACCTTAAAGTTACATGCTAAAGTGTGATGACCTTGAGTTAAAACATAGAAATACTACAAGTTGATACCGTCCCAGAGTTAAAGTGTGATGACCTTGAGTCAAAACACAGAAATAATACAAGTTGATGCAGTCTCAGAGTTAAAGTGTGGTGACCTTGAGCTAAAATACTGAAGTACTACAAGTCGATATTGCCCCAGAGTTAAAGTGTGATGACCTTGAGTCAAAACATAGAAATACTACAAGTTGATACCATCCCAGAGTTTAAGTGAGATGACCTTGAGTCAAAACACAGAAATAATACAAGTTGATGCAGTCCCAGAGTTAAAGTGTGATGACCTTGAAGTTGTAGAATCAAAGTGGAAATTGTGTTAAATTCCAAGATGAAGAGTCTCCTAAATAAACTAATTGTATCCTTGCAATCTCCTATAACTTTAGAGAAATACCACTTTATTAAGCGACACCTTATACTTTGGCAAAACGAAGTGGAAATGGAAAAGATTACAGTAAAATTAATTTAACTTAAAACCTGGACTGGACACTCATGGCGATACCACGTGGCGTGCAAACGCCACCCTAAACATTACAAGTTAGGTTATTGAGCACCTCTGGTACGATAACCGATGTGCTAGAGTTAAAGTGTGATGACCTTGAGTCAAAACACTGAAATACTACAAGTCGATATCGTCCCAGAGTTAAAGTGTAGTGACCTACATTCAGAACTTGTAAAATTACTTACATATAGAGAGCTAGAGAACAGCGAGACGCACCGCATGGAAGCCGGAGACATACTGGCGAAGCGGTGTTGTGCAGCCTAGGGACCCAGTTGTGGTGGGGGTATAGCCAACACTTAGAGTACAAGTGTTGTGGGTGACCTTGACCCACTTAACTACCTTACCTGACCCCCCCCCCGACAAAAAGTGCGAACCCCCCCCCCCCGACAAAAAGTGCGAACCCCCCCCCCCCCGACAAAAAGTGCGAACCCCCCCCCCCCCGACAAAAAGTGCGAACCCCCCCCCCCCCGACAAAAAGTGCGAACCCCCCCCCCAACAAAAAGTGCGAACCCCCCCCCTGATATCCTGGGCGTGGCAGCCCCGGCGGGGATATAAGGGGGTCCAGCCAGAGCCGGCTCGCAGTCCGCTCCCGCGCGTTGAACGTGAACGACCGGGACGGACCGCCATAGGCATCACTAAACATTGAATGGCGCCTTCAGTGTTTAGCGAAGTCTACTCTAACTTTAAGACTTGTATTAGTTGTAAGATATTGCGCTTGCGTTTGGGTATTGGGAATTGTTTTATATGAGAGTGTTTTACTTGTACCCTATGTCTCCTGTGTCTTTTATCCTTTGTGTCTTGTTTGTTATATGTGTTTAATGTGTATGTGCTTGTTCCAGCATTGACTACGTTGAGCTCAATTGTGTGTTGTAAGTGTGTTATATGTTTCTAAAGTGTATACGCTTGTTTTAGCAATCCCCCCTTGAGCTTTTTCAATGCTCAAAGTAAATTGTAAAGTCAGGGAACGGGAGTAGGCCCCCGTGTAAAAGCATTTTATACCAACGTTAGCATGAGTCCTCTCAGGCATGCAATATTGCGGCTGGGTTTGGGACTCGGTCCGTTTGTATGCTGACATGCAGACCACAGCTGTGGCCAATTTGCGGTGGCCTCTGCACTCGGACCGAGGGCGTAAGCCACTAGGGCTGTCCTCAACCTCTTGTTTCCCTTCTGGAAACTCAAAATTATGTAAATGAATCTTTGTTAGCTATTTGTGTTTTTAGTCCCCAAGGCCCCCCGAACATTCGTGGTTCGCCATGGATGTACGGGGGCCGAAATTTTTTTAATGTCCGTGTGGCCTTGACCCACAAAGATTTATAAAAATTTACTGCATTGATAAAGTTAAATAGTAAAGGTAGGGTACGGGAGTAGACCCCCGTGTAAAACAACTTTAAACCAATTTTAGCATGGGTCCTCTCAGGCATGCAATATTGCGGCTGGGTTTGGGACTCGGTCCGTTTGTATGCTGACATGCAGACCACAGCTGTGGCCAATTTGCGGTGGCCCCTGCACTCGGACCGAGGGCGTAAGCCACTAGGGCTGTCCTCAACCTCTCTCAAAATTAAGTAAATGTTTTGTTAGCTATTGAAAAGACAATGCAGTAAATGTTTACAAGTCTTGCGTGGCGAAGGGAACACGACATTGGATGTTGCCTTGTTGTCATAGTTGGGTCTCTTTGGAGGCTACAGCGATGACAACCCAAGTGCCCCACACCCCCATCGGGGGTGTGGGGCTTAATTTTTTAAAGTTTTACCGTGACCTTGACCTAAATATATAAAAGTTTTCAAAATTCTTTAACAGTCAGGTCTTATTAACAAGGTAAATATATTAAGCTCTTTTAAAAAAATGTACAAGTCAAGTAACACACAAGGTTTGACTCGTCTATAAGTGTGTCTTTTTGGAGGCTTCAGCGATGTTAACATAAACGCCTTAAGGGAGGCTTATTGTTTTAAATTGACCCCCCCCCCCCGACAAAAAGTGCGACCCCCCCCCCCCTCCCCCCCCCCGGGTACCTTGGGCGTGGTCACCCGGTGGGGATATAAGGCGGCCGGGTTGCACGCATTTCTCATTTTAGCTCCAGCGCTTATGCTGACCGGTTCTTAAAATGTATCGTCGTATACCTTATGATCCTTCGTACTATAATCTGTTTGGTATTAATAGTATTACAGACAATGAGCAGAAATTGTATAAAAAATTTTGTTGTTTACTTGATAGAACGCCCAAACTACCACCAAATACTTTCACCTACAAGCTACCCCTGATAGACAAGGATGATGTAAGCAAACTAACAACAATTCAAGTGAAATTTCTCGAAGAAAAAATCCTTGTTTGTGTAAGAGAAGTGTTTCATAATGAATATTCAAAAAGATTGGCCTTCGACTTTATTAAGGAACATGCAGGAGGTGAAAAAGAACAGTACCCAGGATTATATTATTTATATCTTTTTGAGAATGGAGCAAGTGTAACGGTAGAAATAAGTATCAAACTAATGTAATTCTCCGAACCAAGTGTTAAACTAGGACTTGAACTTGGACTTGATTGAGGTTTTTTTGTAGAACAGAGCGGGGGATAGATCACTTTGCGGCAATGGACTAGCATGCTGCTTAGTGGTTTATCCCCCGCTCAAAGGGTATCTTTACGCGACCTTGACCCACATAAATGCATAGTTTGTGGGGGTATAAAAAAGGGCAAACCAATTGGATGGATACACCACTTCTATACCATGGCTCTATTGCAGTGCTCTATCCCCGCTAAAAATAATAATTCCAAGTGACCTTGTTCCACATAAACTTGCTCAAACAGACATCTTTCAAAATATTTGTACAAAGTAGTGGATTTAGACCAAACATTATTGGTTTATCAAGCCTGTTGAAGAATATATTGAAAATGGGTGTTTAAAAGCCAAATTTACTAAATGATTGATAACCGGATGTATATGAACGTCACCTTCCCCCACCCTTCAACCTCGGGTATAAAGGGACCCGGTTGAGCGCGCTGCTCATTATTGCTTGGACATTCACCGAGTGCACACTCAAAGCCAAACTTGTTCAAAAATGGCTCTTTGCGATATTTGTGGTGAGTTTTTCCAAGATGAAGATATCTTTGTTTTACACCGAGAATTGCATCATGAAGAAAACAGAAAAGAACAGATTGTTGTAAGTGAAGAAGACTTGGATGCGTTTGATCGGTTATTGGAAAACTACCAGAAACAGATGGACGACTGTGATAGCTATCTACAGTTACACCGAGAATTGCATCGTGAAGAGGACAGAAAAGAAGAGATTGTAGTAAGTGAAGAAGACTTGGATGCGATTGATCGGTTTTTGGAAAAACCCCAGAAGCAGAAGGACTGGGCTAGCTATTTACAGTTAATGCAAAGAAGAAGACCAAGTGTTATTCAATTTGCCGGAGCTGGACCATCTACAGCTGGAGGATTTATTGAAAAGGAAATGGAAGGAAAAAAAGTGGAAGATGTAAAACAACTGCGTACCCAAGAAGAGGATATGGAAAAAGAGGATACAGAAGAAGTGGAAGAAATAAGACAACTGCGCACCACAGCCTTGCCAGGACCAGTTGTAACTCATTTCAAAATTAATAATGTGCAATTGGAATTGGAAAACTTTATAACCCAAGCTAAAAATTTAGTTGTAAAAACATTGATGGAAGAATTGGCAAGATTGAACTTTATTAAATTTGGATTGGTGTTGGAGGCTATGTTTACTAATACCAATGGTGAAAACTCACCGAGAGCATTCATTGCTAAAAACCGAACCCTTACAACCACATCTGATATCAACGAAATTTTAGAAGATTGTTTGAATGAACTGCTAATGAAACTCCAAGAACACGAAGGAAGAGGATCTGGCTGGACGCTATCATCGATTGAAGGTATGGATGTGAGGGTTCACAAGCATGGATATGGTATGAGGGGTAGCAGCTTTATCCCTCTACCAAAGAAAATTAAAGACACCAACTCTTGCAGAAATGTTACAAACGGGGATAATGAATGTTTTAAGTATGCGATGCTAACTAAGTATGTAAAACATAATCCTTGTAGAGTTGGTAGGGAATATTATGAAAACGAACACCGCTACAACTTCCGAGGAATGTCGTATCCTGTGAGTCTTAATCAAATTGCAAAATTGAGAAACAAAATCCAGGTGTTTCTGTTAACGTGTTCGGCTTAGATGATTCGAACAATGTGTATCCTCTACGAGTTGGAAAAGTGGAGCAAAGAAACCATACTGATTTATTATTGATAACTAAAGGCGAAATTTCACATTATGTGTGGATAAAAGATTTTGAAGCATTGGTTGTACGACAATTAACGAAAAATAAAATTAGAGTGACAGTGTGTAAGAGATGCTTTTGTTTTACGAATAAAGATTTGAGACGTGGAGGATCGGAGTGGTTGAAGGAACACCAAAGACTTTGTAATGACAACTATGAAGTGAAGATTAGTCTGCCACCACCATCTCGAGCGTTTATCCAATTTAACAAGACAGTTCACCAATATCGGATTCCAGTAGCCGTCTACGCAGATTTCGAATCCACGTTAGTACCACAGGAGCTTCCGGATGGTGAGGTGACTAGAAGAACCAAATATCAACTGCATCAACCTAACAGTTTTTGCTTATTGGTGAAATCGACTTTGCCTGAAGAACAGTTGCAAGACTATGGCTTAACATCCACTCCGATACTCTACCGTGGGGAAGAAGCCGCTAAGCATTTCGTAGACCAATTGTATGACATTGCTGAAAAGGTGCAACGCTTATTCGGTAATGTTTTACCTATGGAACCTTTGAATCAAAATCAACAAGAAGAATACAATTTGGCAACAAGATGTTATTTATGCAAGAAGAGCTTCAGTGAAGAAAATCAAAAAGTAAGAGATCACGATCACCTGACAGGGTTATACAGAGGAGCTGCTTGTAATTCATGCAATATAAATTACAAACTGCCAAACTTTATCCCTGTCGTGTTACACAATCTTAGCGGCTATGACTCCCACTTCATTATCCCAGAGTTAGGACGAGATGATGGAAAAATCGAAGTATTAGCTGAAACATTGGAGAAGTACATCAGTTTCTCAAAAACAGTAGGTAAAATTAAACTTCGCTTCGTAGACTCTTATAGATTTATGTCATCTAGTTTGAGCAAATTGTCTGAGAACCTAAGAAGAGAAGATCTAAAAGAAACCAGCAAAATTGTACCTGAAGATAAATTGGACTTAGTAATGCGTAAAGGAGTGTTCCCCTATGATTACATAACTTCTGCAGAAAAATTCGAAGAAACCAGTCTGCCACCGATTGAAGCCTTCAATAGCAAGTTAAATGAAAGTGAAATCTCCGTTGAAGACTACAATCATGCTTGTAATGTTTGGAACCAACTAAACATTCAAACCTTAGGGGAATATTCCGACTTTTACATAAAATTGGACGTAACTCTGCTGTGCGATGTGATGGAAGAATTTCGAAACACCTGCTTCTCCGCCTATGGACTGGACCCTCTACACTCGTACACATCTCCAGGATTAGCATGGCAAGCTATGCTAAAGTCAACCAACTGTCGATTGGAACTTCTAACAGATATTGATATGGTGCTCATGATAGAATCTGGTGTACGGGGCGGTTTGACACAAGCTGTAACACGTCATGTCAAAGCTAACAACAAGTACATCCCAGGCTTCGATGAGGGACAACCATCGGTCTACCTTGGTTACTTTGACGCAAACAACCTTTATGGTTGGGCAATGTCAAATCCGCTTCCCTACGCTGACTTCAAATGGATCGACCCGGCCACCATCGGTGACATCTCACAGATTCCAAAGAATGGTCCAAAAGGCTATATTTTGGACTGTGATTTCGAATATCCGGAGCACCTTCATGACCATCACTACGACTTGCCTCTCCTAGCCAAGACTGAAGTTTCACCGACAGGAAGATGGCCGAAATTGATGATGACGTTGGAGAATAAAGATCGGTATGTGGCTCACTACTGGGTAGTTCAACAAGCTCTTGAATTGGGTCTACGTGTGGTGAGAATTCATAGAGCAATTGAATTCACCCAGTCTTGTTGGTTGAAACCATATATTGATTCCAACACTACAAGAAGAGCAGCAGCAACATCAGCATTTGAAAAGGACTTTTACAAATTGATGAACAACGCCATCTTCGGGAAGACCTTAGAAAACAAAAGAAAACACAAGATTGTAAAATTAGTAAGTGATCCTAAGAAATTGGAAAAATTAGTGCAAAAACCAAATTTTGGAACATCTATGATTATAAACGAAGATCTAGTTGCCGTAAGTATGAAGAAAACAACAATAGTGATGGATCGTCCGTTATACATTGGAATGTCAATTTTGGATATAAGTAAAACTTTAATGTATGATTTCCATTACAACAAAATGGTTAAACACTACGGAAGAGACAACATTGGAGTTGCATACATGGATACCGACGCGTTTATCTACTGGATAAAGACTTTGGACATGTATGAAGACCTAAGGAGTTTCCCATACAAAGACGATTTTGACTTCTCTGACTATCCGAAGAACCATCCAAATTACAACGAAAAGAATAAAAAAGTAATCGGAAAATTTAAAGATGAAGCAAATGGAATGCCTTTAGAAGAAATAGTGGCACTGATGGCAAAATTGTATTCATTTAAAATGTACAACGAGAACAACACACCCACAGTCAAGAAAGCAAAAGGAGTCAAAACATCGTACTTGAAGAAACATGTGACATTTGACCATTACAAGACCTGCTTGTTTGAAGATTCTACAATGTCTGCAACGTTCAACACTATCAGAAGCTTTAAACATGAGGTCTACAGTGTCACTGAAGTTAAAAGAGCACTGTCAGCTCGAGATGATAAAAGG
The DNA here is from genome assembly GCA_030545055.2 of Neoaliturus tenellus. NCBI lineage: Eukaryota > Metazoa > Arthropoda > Insecta > Hemiptera > Cicadellidae > Neoaliturus > Neoaliturus tenellus. The sequence continues at coordinate 19,747,252 of CM061534.1, forward strand.
CATATTATGCCGGATAAAATTCACACTCTTCCTTTTAGACACTACTCTCTAAACCCTATCGACTAGTAACCTATTCTTCGCCCCTCTACAACTTCGACCTTATTCCTTTCTCCTTCCGTAAAAAAATGGGGAACACGGCAAGTCAAACGCCGTGTTCCCCATTTTTTTACACAAGTTTGGATGACCTTGACCTATATAAATGATGTTAATATTTAAGACAACATTCATTGTTATTATACATGTGATACATGAAACATTCAAACCTGCAATATGAAGAACTTGAAGCAAGAAATTGTCAACGAGCTTCATAAACCTGCAAGAAGAAAGTTTCCACGAAGAAATACAGTGATAAAAGGAATAAATGATTTATATCAAGCGGATTTAATCGAAATGATTCCTTATAGTAAACAAAATAGAGGATTTAAATACATATTGACTATTATTAATTGTTTTTCAAAAATGGCAGATGCTTTACCACTAAAAGATAAAAGTGGCAAAAGTGTTACAAAAGCAATGGAAACAGCTATACAAAGAGACAAACATACTATAAAACATTTACAAACTGATGATGGAAAAGAATATTTTAATAAGGAATTTGCAAATTTAATGAAAAAACACAACATTAACCATTACTCAACCAATTCAGAGGTAAAAGCATCAATAATTGAAAGATTTAACAGAACTTTAAAAGGTGCGATGTATAAGATGTTTTCCAACAGAGGATCACACGTATGGATTGATGTGTTACCAAAACTTATAAGCGATTACAATAACAAGTTTCATAGAACTATCGGTATGAAACCAAGCCAGGTGACTAATAAAAATGAAAAACTTGTATTAAAACGTATAAAAATGAATACTAAACCAAAAGTTGAAAAACTAAAGCCTAAAAGGTTTAATGTTGGTGATAAAGTGCGAATAAGCAAATACAAAGGTGTATTCAGTAAAAGATATCTTCCGAACTGGACAAATGAGGTATTTACCGTATTTAAGGTGCAACCTACAGTACCAGAAACTTACATTTTAAAAGATAATAAAGGACAATTGCTTGAAGGAGGTTTTTATGGACATGAAATGTTAAAATCAACAGTAGGTGATGTATATCTAGTAGAAAAGGTGTTGCAACGCAAAAAAGATAAGGTTAAAGTAAGATGGTTAGGATTTAATAAGACGGAAGATTCTTGGATACCTAAAAAGGATCTAATATAATGATAGAGCATCATTTTGGGTTGAACCATTACAAAGGATGGAGATAATACCGCAAAAAGACAATTTTACTATTAATAATATAGATGAACTCACAGTGGATGGTTCTCAATTCAATACTGGGAAACACGGTGTTTTGTTACCAAACACGGTGCGTTGTCTGGTTACCGGTCCTTCCAATTGTGGAAAAACAAATGTAGTATTCAATTTGATTACAAACCCTAAAGGCTTACGTTTTAATAATTTATATGTATTTTCAAAGTCACTACAACAACCGAAATATCAGTTATTGGAACAAATACTCAATAATGTACCTGAAGTTAAATATTTTAAATTTAACGCGAGCGAGAGTGTCATGCAACCGCAAGAGGCTAAACCATTCTCAGTATTCATATTTGACGATGTATCTTGTGAAAATCAAAATACAATAAGGAATTACTTCGCCATGGGTCGACATAACAACATAGATAGCATTTATATTGGTCAAACTTACAGCAAAATACCGAAACAGCTCATTAGAGACAATGCAAACATGTTAATTGTATTTAAACAGGATGAAACCAACCTAAAACACATATATTATGACCATGTAAGTGCGGATATGCCATTCGAACGATTTAAAGAGTTGTGTGGAAAGGCTTGGGCTGAAAAGTATGGGTTTTTAACAATTATAAAGGAACAACCGCTAAACAATGGTCAATACAGGATAGGATTTGATAAATTTATACTAATACACTGATCATGATGTAAAACATTCATTGTTGTACAACACGTCTTGCTACAAACATGGTTAACCAAGAAAAGTTAATAAAGGAAATAAAATCACTTAGTGATTCTATTCGGGATAAAAACAGAGCATTAAAATTAGGTATTAGCGAAAGGGAGAAATTTCTTGAATCTACTTTTAAACCTATTACTGAACCCTTGAAACAATTAAACAAAAAATTTGCTAAACCCGTTTTGGAAGGAGATGCAATTGCACCTATTACAAAGTTTGAAAGAGAAAATATAAAATCAGAAGATTTTAGTGATGAAGACCTGGAATCCTCTACATATAGTGGTTTTACCGGTGAAGAACCTGAAAGAGAGCTAGAATCACCAGACTATAGTGGTATAAGAGAATTATATGAAGTAAAAGCTAAAAGAGGACATGAAGATGTATCAACTGCTAGTGAAGAGGAAAAAGAAGAAGAAGCAAGGGAAGGTCCGTCAAACATAAGCTTGTTGGGTGAAAACATTCATAACAAAGGACCTTTAGGAAGGAAATACATGATAAAAATGTTAGCTGGAATAAATCCTAATAAAAACTACCATAGTTATGGAGTAAGATTAACAGAAGAAGGTTTAATGGTTGGTAATAGCCCGGTAAACATTGATGAAGATGATAATATTATTGTTGGTAATCAAAGATATAAGGGCACAAGAGGATTATTTGAATTATTATTTGAAAAAAGGCCTTTAGAATTGTTAGTTAAAGAAGAAGATATGGAAGCATATAAACAGATTTTGGAACACACCAATGCATACAGGAGGAAGTATTTAGCTGACCAGCCAGTTTTTAGATCTAGGTCTTTAAAATATAGAGTATTTGTATCCAAGTTAATACCAACAACGAGAAGACAACCAATGCCGATAATGCCAAGAAAACCTGTAAAACGAAGGTTTGTGTCATCCACTTTGGATATAAGTGCTCCAGAACCAAGAAAAAGAAACAAATCTGTTACAGGTACAGGTTTAATGAAGAAACTATATAACACAAATGTGATTTATTACAATAATATCAATAAATTGGTGGATAGAATGAAACTAATACATGAAGCTAAAGAAGCGGGTCATACTGGATTGGAAAACGAATGGGTGGCTTTAGTGGATGAACTCCGAAACCGTGGGGTAATCTCATAAAAATGCGTTACTCCCTAGATTACTATTCAGTTGCACCATGAGTGTCGACAAGTTCGGACGTTACTCCTCGGATGGGTTATATTACGCAAATAATTTAAAAAGAGGTGCTGGTTTACCACAAACACCTGATGGAGATTATGATATAACTAATAAAAGGTTAAAAAACATAAAAGATCCCACAGATGAAAACGATGCAATAAATTTAAAAGTATTAAAAGAAAATATATCACCAACATTAAGACTACAGAAAAACACATATGACGCAGGTAATCATAGAATTGTCAATGTTGGTAAGCCAAATCAAAACGCTGATGCAATAAACAAAGGTTATTTATCATCAGAATTAAAAAATACGCTAAAATTCAATGGAAAAAACGTATACTGCTGAAAATAAACGTATATCCAACGTAGATGATCCTAAAGATGCAAAAGACAGCGTAAATAGACGCTATTTACATTCATTAATACCTGAAAAGACAAAAGATGGTTTTTCTTTTTATAAATTTGTTATTAACGATATAGGTTATCCGAAAAATGAAAATGATGCTGTAAATTTAAAATATATAAAAGATCATTGTATTACACGTGATGTAGGAGTTATTGATTGTCTAGGTAATTGTTTAGCGAATGTTAAAGATGGTTCGGCACCATCAGATGGTGCAACAGTGGGTCAAATGATGGAAACCTTAAAACAAGAAACAACCTCTTTTGTAAAACAAGATCAAGTAGTATCAAAGCAAGGGGATGAATTTGTTCAAGGTAATGAAAAATTTAATTTATTAACATACAAAAATAATGCTTGGGATTGCATGGGTAAAGGGTTATCAAATATGGGATGGGGTTATGAAAAACATGATGCAGCTGCTTTATCACAAACCGTACATCTAGATCCAGATCATTCTTTTAGATTTTTTACATGTAAAAATAAAGTAATAAAAAACTTGCATAATGGAAGAGATCCAAATGATGCTGCAACTGTAGGACAAACATTACAATATGACAGTGCAAATAAAGAGTTTATTTATAATAAGCAAAGATTTAAATTAATGGATGTAAATGATTATCAAAATATATTAATTGCAGATCCAAATTCATTTAGCGGATTTAGAAAATTGTCTGGTGAACAATTTATTCATAAAAATCATGTGTTTCGAAATGAATCAGACGGAGCATTAGTTAGTGGAAATTTTAAATATTTTAAATGTCCCGGGAGCAATGAAAATGTAACTGATAAAGACTAAGAATTTGTATAAAAACTGATATGGGTTAGAAATCGAGACTAATATTATAAAAATGGGTTACACTCTAGAATGTTATTCAGTTGCACCATGAGTGTTGACAAGTTCGGACGATATTCCTCGGATGGATTATATTACTTTAATACTTTAAAAAGAGGTGCTGGCTTACCACAAACACCTGATGGAGATTATGATATTAGTAATAAACGGTTAAAAAACATTAATGATCCCACAGATGAAAATGATGCAATAAATTTAAAAGTATTAAAAAAAGAGATATTACCAACACTGAAACTAGACAAAAACACATATAACGCGGGTAATCATAGAATTTCCAACGTCGGTAAGCCAAATCAAAACGCTGATGCAATAAACAGAGGTTATTTATCATCGGAATTGAAAAATACGTTAAAATTCGATGGAAAAACGTATAATGCTGAAAATCGACGTATATCTAACGTAGCAGACCCTGTAGATGAAAAAGACAGCATAAATAGACGCTATTTACATTCTATAATACCTGAAAAGACAAAAGATGGGTTTTCTTTTTATAAATTTGTTATTAACGATATAGGTTATCCAAAAAATGAAAATGATGCTGTAAATTTAAAATACATCAAAGATCATTGTATTACACGTGATGTAGGAGTTATTGACTGTCTTGGTAATTGTTTAGCGAATGTAAAAGATGGTTTTGCACCATCAGATGGTGCAACGGTGGGTCAAATGAAGGAAACTTTAAAACAAGAAACCTCCGGTTTTGTGAAACGAAACCAAGTAGTAACACGTCAAGGAGATGTATTTGTACAAGGAAATAAAAAGTTTACTTTGCTTGAAGAAAACAATTATGTTTGGGATGGTAAAGGAAAGTTATTGACAAATTTAGGTATTGGTGAAAAGCCTGGTGATGCTGTTACTTATGAACAGATAATACAATTAGAGCCAACTGGAAAAAAATGGTGGAATTGTGATAACAAACGATTAACAAATGTTGCAGACCCTGATTATGCCAATAACGCTGTAACTGTTAATTTTCTTGTTAAAGTAATAGGTAATTTATTATTTGATATGCATAATTATATTGCAGCAGGACAACATAAACCTATTGACGAAAAAATGAGAAATACATGGATTAAACAAGAAATTCTTTATAAATATTTTTTTAATCATAACACACAAAAGTTTAGATCATCAGATTGGGGTGATTTTGATATTTAATTAAATAACACCATATATTACATCATTTATGTGCAACCTGTCATAGAGGTAACACATGGGTTACGCTTTTCGAATATAAAAGACAATCATGGCGTTTCATTACACCAGTCCATATCGAGACACTATACGGAAAGGAGGCGGTATCACGTCCACAGCGGTTTCTCTGTTAAGTAAAGCTTTAAATCATATTCCAGTAGGATCTATCGTAAACAGAGCAATAGACGCTTTACCATACGAATTTCACATACCGGGAGGTTATCAGTATTGCGGACCAGGAACTAAATTGAAAAAACGACTGGAAAGAGGTGATCCAGGCATAAATAAGTTAGATCAGGCTTGTAAAGAACACGATATCGCATATTCCACGTTTACCGATTCAAAAAATAGGTCAATCGCTGATAAAAAGCTAGCGAATATAGCTTGGCAACGAGTAAAGTCTAGTGACGCTAGTATTGCGGAAAAAGCAGCAGCTTTAGCGGTAACAGCAGGTATGAAGGCTAAAACAGCGGTAGGAGGTGGAAAAAGGAGGGGTAAGAATAAAAAAGGATCAACCAAGAGAAAACATGGTGGTAATATTAGACTAAAAAGACGTTCTCCGAGGAAAAATAATAAAAAACCGACAATATGGTCAATGGTAAAAAACGGGGCTGGTCTATACCTAAGACCGTATCGTGCATATTAAATAAAAGAAATCAATTGGTTATACCACATAAAGCGTTGACTAATGTTGAATTATTTAAATATATTTCCTGTTTAAAAATACCATTTTTCCGCGGAGTATTTATGAAAGACAGTTTACCAAAGAAAATATGGAAAAATGAGACTGGAATCGTAAATTTGGATAATACTGAAGGGTCCGGCACCCATTGGGTGTGTTATAAGAAACTAAATAGTAATGTATATTATTTTGATAGTTTTGGAAATTTGCCACCACCTAAAGAACTTGAACATTACTTTAAATCTGCTAAAAACATATATTACAACTATAAAAGAGAACAACCTGATAATACTTCAATATGCGGCCATTTATGTTTGGAATTCCTAGCTAAAAGTATCAGTCACTATTGAGATGTCTTCCTATACGGTATCATTAACAGGAAAATCGTCCACTTTACGAAGTATCCTTTTTCCAGCGTTACGCTTGCAAAAAGGAAGATTTTGGGAGGCAGCACTGTTGGATTTTACAACTTACAACTCTATTCCCAATGTTACGGAAGGTAAAAATAACTTATTACATTTTTATAAAGGAAAAGATGCCAGTGGGAAGTTTACAGACTTGGAAGTTTGCACTCTACCCACAGGTTCTTATGAAATTGATCATATTAATGAATTTTTGCAAAATAAAATGGGAAAAGACAATATAACGCTAAAAGGTAATAACAATACAATGAAAGCTGAGCTTACTTCAAAATATTATATAGATTTCAGTAAGTCAGACTCAATTGGTGATTTATTAGGATTTCCCAAAGATGGAGCGATTTTAGAACCAAATAAAACACATTCCGGTAAACAAACTGTAACAATATTAAAAGTCAATAGTATAGACATAACTTGTAATATTATACAAGGAGCTTACAGAGATGGAGCAAATACTCATATAATACATACTTTTTACCCCAGTGTACCACCTGGATTTAAAATTGTTGAAAAGCCGCAAAACCTGGTATATCTACCTTTGAACACCACTTTCATTTCAGACATCGTGTTGAACGTATTGGATCAAGACGGTAACTTGATAGATTTCCGAGAAGAGCCTATTACGGTTAGATTACATTTAAAATCAACACTTTAATACAAAACCATGGGTTTAACATTTAAAAGCGAACAACCTACGGGAATCCGCATTAGTAGCTCTTCAGCTGTGGAGGAGTTAACACGCGAGAACATTCGTTTCTTAGAGAGAATTGGATTAAAAGTAACCGATAATGGATATACTGGATATAGCTCAGGGTCCAACATTCGACGAAACCCTATGGGAAAAAGAATATCACACCCACAACCCTTACACTTCATCAAAATTAAACAATAACGATGAAATTCGTATTCCCATACAAAATCAAGACATTTACACACTACCATGTGAAAGTTACTTGTATATTGAAGGAAAAGTTACTAAAAAGGACGGTACTACTACTGGTACAACAGTTCCATTTATAAATAATCCCATGGCTTTCCTGTTTGATGAAATTAGATATGAAATATCAGGTGTAACAGTTGATTCTACTAAAAAAGTAGGTATTGCAACAACTTTAAAGGGATTACCATCTATATCACCTAATGAAACCAATTTAATACAACCTGCAGGATGGGTTTTACCTGCAAAAGACACAATCACTCCAGATACAAATGGAAATTTTGATTTTCATATTCCGTTACGTTTGTTGCTTGGTTTTGCTGAAGATTATAGGAAAATAATATTAAACGTTAAACAAGAATTAGTTTTGTTGAGATCTTCAAACGATAAAGATATTATTAAAGCTCCAGACGGTACAACAGATGCAACTTTAGAATGGAAATTAACATTAGACAAAATTGTATGGAGAGTTCCACATGTAAAATTAGCTGACGAGCATAGAATGCTACTATTAAGAAAGTTAAAGGCTGATCGTGATATTGTAATTCCTTTTAGAAGTTGGGAATTTCATGAACATCCCAGCTTGCCAACTACGGATCGACACACTTGGACAGTTAAAACATCTAATTATGTGGAACGAGCCAGGTATATTATATTTGGTTTACAAACAGGCAGAAGAGACACCATCACCAAACATGCAGGCCAATTTGATCATTGCAACTTGAAAAATATTAAAGTTTATTTAAATTCACAATTTTTTCCATACGATAATTTAAATGTGTCATTCGCTAATAAAAAGTACAGCATATTGTACGATATGTATGCAAGATTCCAAAGTTCATATTATGGTAAAACGAATGCACCTTTACTATCACCAGAAAAATACTTAGATGGTTACCCTATAGTTGTAATCGATTGTTCTAAACAAAATGAATCGGTAAAATCATCAAGTGTAGATATAAAAATAGAAATGGAATTCAACGCGCCTATATCGGCTAATACAACTGCATACTGTTTAATTCTACATGATAAAATCGTAACATACACACCTTTAACTGGAATTGTTAAAAATGTATTGTAAAAAACCGGTTTTGTTACATTCCAATGCATTCCGCGAGTATAAAAGCAGAGTGTTCAGGTCGCTCCTCATCAGTTTGTTGCCTGTTCTTGTATGGGTAGCATCTTATTCAATATGGCTTCTCCTAGTGGTACACAAGAAAATGTAGTAGATATTGAGAAGGAGATATCCGACTTTTTAGATCTTCAAGGTCAACCGGAGGGAGATGAACACAACGCTTGCGGACAACTCCACGGCAGTAATAATGTTGAGGAAAAAGGTAAAAGAAGAAAGAATGCACAGAAGAAGAAAAGGGATACTGAAGATAATATTTCTCCTAACATATTGAGTGAGGTATTCTTGCGAATATTTTATCCAATCTCATCCAGTTTGGACAAAAGTGTTTTAATCGGTGTTATGAAATCGACGGATTATTCACCTACTGTAATTTTGACTCATGGACCCAAAATGATTTTGTTCACCGATAGTGCTTGGGAATCTTTTATGAAGCACTTGCATCTGCTAGAATGCTATTTAACTAGTAACATGTATGGAAGAAAGACAAGAGTAGGACTTTTGGATTCAAATGTGGAAATTGATATTATAAAGAATCGTGGTGACCATCAATTGCGGTTTAGAGACACAACAAGACATGATAACAAGATTCAACTTAATCGAGAAGAGTTTTTTATTCTAACCTGTGCAACTGAACCAATAACAAGATACTTGAGACAACTAGTGTTTTCAAGTTCTATTATTAAAGATTATTTGGAAGACACTTTGGACAAACAACCGGACGCACCTATATTGTACGGACCTGTGGATACTTCTATATTTAATAGGGTTCCTCATGAAGTACAAATGTGGAGACAGTTGGAAAAATACGCTCAACTACATAAGAAATCAGTAAAACAGGAAGAAGAGGAAGAAGGAGGAGAAGAATCAAGTGTTAGTGATGAAAATGAAAACAAGGAGAATGTAAAGATGGAAACTTAGATGACAATGGTTGGTTTTTAAAACAATATCAAACACTTTGTGGGGTTAGGCCTACCGGGGACGGTGCCCACGTTAAATATACACCAACGCGCCAACAACTGTACGGCCAGGTATAAAAGTCGTACCTACCGTGGTGTGGAAATCAGTTGACCTTTGGACTTCATCATGAGCAGACGAGTGATCTTCGCAATGGACAAGGAAGAAGAACAAGTAAAGTCCAAACCTGGTATAATTGAGTTCCAAGCGTTTCGGGGTAATGATGATAGATTTATCATAAAAGAACTTGTGTTTTTCGATATCAATACAAGTGTTCCATATACATTTTTGTTCAAACCACCATGTTCTTATTCATCATTAACTAGCAAAGCCGCTACTACCAACAGGTGGATTTCAAAATATTTCCATCATATCGATTGGTATGATGGTTTTGCAAGTTACACGGACTTACATAACATCATGCATCAGTTTTCAAACAGGTTTACCAATATTTATACAAAAGGACTGGAAAAGAAGAGATGGATCGAAGAATTTACTCATGTTCCGGTTAATGATGTGGACTTGGATAAAAACTACAAGTATACGATGGAAAATGTTTGTATTTGTACTAAAAGTCCAGAACATGAAAAAGATAGACATTGCGCTTTAAAAAACGCCTATAAACTCGCATCTTACCTTCAAAGTGGGGAAGTGGGGAGTGGTGGGGGTGACGGGGGTTATATAAGTGAGGAGCAGACCGGGACCTGGCATGAGTATTACTCGAGATTCCGAGACGACAACATCTCCCAGCAAGAAGACGAAGAAGAAGACAGTCTTTAACTCAACCATGGCATCTCACCAGTTCCTGCAAACTTTGGTTGAGCAGTTCAATGCTCACTCCAAATCTACCATACTACCCGTCAAGAAGTGTTCCGAACTTAAAGACGAGAAGCACTACATTATCCACGCCATGAAGAAGATGGAGACTTCAGTTGGAGAGGCCATTTGCTGCAGTCTTAGCGAGGCACCGTTCACTCCGGGGGATGAGCCCAAGTTCCAAGTCTACCTGCCGAAACGGTTCGTCCATCTCCTCCAGAACGAGGATCTGCGCTCCATCCAACCCGGCTGTCTCTACCTGGTTTCCCACGGTTGCACGGGTAGCAATTCCACCGAGTTGACCATCCACATCGCCGACAAGCAGCAGTGTTAGATTTTAATTTTACTGTTGTACATATGTTATTGTAATGTTTTATAAATAAATAAACCATAAAAGACAAAAAATGCAACATATCAATATGTGAAGTTTGTCACATATTGATATGTTGCATTTTTTTTAAACTTCGCGGGTGACCTTGACCTTTGACCTTTGCATTTCACAGTTACCCCCACCACCAAGCTAAAGGTTAAACCTGCTTCGATGCAAACACCCCCACCACTTTTTATAGTACCCCCAAGCGCTGTGCCTCAGCTTCATTTCAACTCCGACGGTCAACCGTACAACATCAAGATGTCTCTCAATGTAAGTTGTGCTAGTTACGAGGAGGTAACCATTAAGACTCAGCAGGAGCTGAACGACTTGTACAAGGAGTTGCAGCTGATGGTGGCGCGAGGCTACCGTATAAATGTGCAAGTCTACGCTTGCAATATACGCAATCTCCGACACCCAAAAGAAGAGTCTGAACATTACTCTTCTCCAGCGACTTCATCACCGGCGTCCATGAAGACTGAAGCGAGCCAGACTTTGGATTATTTCAGCTGACTAGCAGTTGTCTTCCTTCTTCTTACCATTGTAGAATATGTTTATTTATTTGTTATATTAAAGATGTAAAAGAGAAAAAAACACCTATCTTGTTACTGACATATGTGCTCAGTAACAAGATAGGATTTTTTAAAACACAATTTGGATGACCTTGAAACTTCCCCCACCACTTTTTCATAGTACCCCCAAGCGCTGTGCCTCAGCCTCATTTCAACTCCAACGGTCAACCGTACAACATCAAGATGTCTCTCAATGTAAGTTGTGCTAGTTACGAGGAGGTAACCATTAAGACTCAGCAGGAGCTGAACAATTTGTACAAGGAGTCTGAAAAGGAGGTTGTCAACAAAACCGATGATCAACAATTGTGGGACTCCTCTATTACAGAAAAGGAATTACATGCAGCCGTCGAAGCTGTCGAGGAAAAGGAAAAGAACCTCAGGCAGCTCTGGTTGGCTCAGATGGATATTTGCGGATCTGTGCCGCGTGATGATTTTGAACTTCAATGTCAGATGGCGATTACCCAGCAACTAGAAGAAGCCGAAAAGGAGCTAAAGAGTGGAGGTACTATCCGGGCGGAGGTGAAAACTGAGAAACAGGAAGAATATAACGAATATGGTGATTAAACGTACTGTTGATCCCAATCCTTTTAGTTTTAAGTGGTTATGTTATAAGTAAATAGAAAAAAGTTTCCTTTTTTTAAAAAACTCCATTTGGATGACCTTGAAATTTCCCCCACTACTCTGTAATACCAGCATTGCTCGCTGCACCAAGCATCATTCCTCCTCCAACAACCATGGCGGACACACCTGCTTGCAATGCCATGTCTTCCACCGAAGATGTACCCAATACGAATTGGAAATTGACAATCGACAACGTGCATTATTTAGAAACCATCTGCGATTGGATGAAGTCTATTCTCCTCGACAACCCGGGAATAAAGCTCAAGGTCACTTTAGATTATGATTGGTCTGAAGTTATACTGCAGCAAGACGATCAACAATCACTGGAGTATTTGTCAAATTTACCATCGTCAACCATATATACTACAAATGAGGTGGAAAGGGAAGAAGAGGAGCATGAGGTTTAGAGTTTCTTATTTTTTTAAAACCCAATTTGGATGACCTTGAGATTTCCCCCACCACTTCCCATATACCTAGAGTGCGCAGGGCTGGACAGTCAGTCGCTCGGTGTCCGTCGTAGGGTGCACATCGCGGTTGCTACTCCAATTCCTGACAATTTGGGGTAGTTCAAAGTCACCACACTTCTACAACTTCAAGGTCATCACACTTTAACTCTGGGACTGCATCAACTTGTATTATTTCTGTGTTTTGACTCAAGGTCATCTCACTTAAACTCTGGGATGGTATCAACTTGTAGTATTTCTATGTTTTGACTCAAGGTCATCACACTTTAACTCTGGGGCAATATCGACTTGTAGTACTTCAGTATTTTAGCTCAAGGTCACCACACTTTAACTCTGAGACTGCATCAACTTGTATTATTTCTGTGTTTTGACTCAAGGTCATCACACTTTAACTCTGGGAAGGTATCAACTTGTAGTATTTCTATGTTTTAACTCAAGGTCATCACACTTTAGCATGTAACTTTAAGGTAGCACCGAAACGGTGCTACCCGGCTTGACATTTTCAAGTTTCCCAAGGTTATCACAATTTCCCCCACCACTTCCCATATACCTAGAGTGCGCGGGGCCGGACAGTCAGTCGCTCGGTGTCTGTCGTAGGGTGCACATCGCGGTTGTAGTACTGGTCTAAAGTAAGGCAGCTGGGCTAGTTCAAGGTCACCCGAGCGGTGTCACATGACGGTTTAGGCAGAGTCACGTTGCAAACTTCAAGTTTCCTCGGCACTTTTGCTGTTTCTCATCGCAAATTCACTCCAAGTCGTCAAGGTCATGGGAACCGGACTAAAACTCGGAGCGTAGTGCGAGAAACCGCAAAAGTGCCGAAAAATTTTAGGTTTCGGCGTGACCTTGACCTTTGTGACATCAATGACGTCATTTTGGTGATGTAAGGGGTGATGACGTCATCCGCACGTCATTTCTGTGACATCATGGGTGTGACGTCATGGATGTGACGTCATTGGTGATGACGTCATCGATTGCGTCATCGATGACGTCATCGATGACGTCATCGGTGGGGTCATTGACCTCGATGACGTCATCGCTCAGGTGACCTTGAAGTGAGCCAGCAGCCTTACTTTTGCACTACTCTTGATATTGAATTGTATAAATTACCTAGTTTAACTCGACGCCACAATTCTGTAATCTAAGGTTACAAGTACTTTTTAACTTCTGAGGAACTATATAACAAAATATTTCCTATCTTGGAACAACTTGAGTTGAAACTTGTAAAAACATAATAATAATTTTGAACGCCAATTTTCAATCAATGTAAGATGTATAATGATTTAATCCCGTTTCTGCATGAAGCAAGTAAAACACAATATAATTTCAATAACTTCAGTAATTGGTTTATCCCATATTTACTGTATGTTCCAATTAACTAATTAACGACTCATTTCATTCCCACTTTACATTTCAAGTACTCCAAACAATAATTGTAGATAAGAAAGACGCCAACGAAACTATAAAGGCACAGCAATTCCTCTGGCCTTCACACACCCACGCGATGTCAAAGGCATTGCTGGAAGAAACGGACAACAATTGGCTACGCGTCGAGAGCATTTAACACTTAAGAGTCATCTTCACCCCTGGGCCATTAGCCCATTGTTGCGCAGTCGGCAATGTTAACCATACGGCTTTTAATGCAAAACATGGTATCGCATTCCCCTGTTTCGGACGCCGTTTCTCAACCGATTTTCTTTAAACTTGGTAAGTGTTTAGTTGAATAGTTATACTATGTCGCTCATACCTCGGAATTTTGAAAATTTTACTAAATTTTGAAATATTCCTAAGGAAAATCGAGTTACTTTGCGACGTCTCAAAGAGTAATATTTGTTAAATTTTCAAAATTCCGAGGTATGAGCGACATAGTATAACTATTCAACTAAACACTTACCAAGTTTAAAGCAAATTGGTTGAAAAACGGCGTCCGAAACAGGGGAATGCGATACCATGTTTTCCATTGAAAGCCGTATGGTTAACATTGCCGACTGCGCAACAATGGGCTAGTGGCCCAGGGGTGAAGATGACTCTTAAGCGCTAAATCTTTTACACCTATCACTAATTTACGAGCTGAAAACCAATTTGCACATGATGAAGTGATACTAAAATTGAAATCTACGGTCTAAGTGATTTCTGGTTGAAACTTGAAACCCAGACGTTTTTATTACTTTAAAATAAGATTTATTGGGTAGTTATTAATGTTAAATGTCTCCTAGAAATACAGCTTGACCGATTCAGATATAATCGTGGTGATAGTTATAAATCGTTCGTATTTAAATACTAATATACTAGATTTAATTGATTATTATATTGTTCCTCAATGTGCACTCTAGGAACAGAAAATGAAATATTCTTATCTTGATACAATCAAAATATTTCTTTAAAGACGAGTCTCTATTATTGTGTAAAAAGGCGACTTGGGGGGGGGGGGTGGGTCTTCTTCATCAAACGCAATTTTTAATTCTTCCTTAAGTGGCCTACTATCTATCAACCAATGCCTAGAAAACGGTTTGATTGGTTTTGAATCAAAAATGTATTTTTAAGAATTTGCAAAGATATACGATATATTTTTACCTACACAACAGTTGCCTAGATCACTGTTTACAGTACCAATGAGTTGTTGGTAAACTACTTAAAATGATCTAAATGTTAATTATCGAAAGTCAAACAGAAGCATAATCAATAAATACTCAAATAACACAAAGTGTTTAAATTAAGACAATCCGCAACGTAGCATTTTGTTAGAACAATCGCTTCAAATCTAACATGATTCTTACTTGGGAAAATCCAAAATTGAATTCGGCGATGAATACTCTCGATGAAGTGTATAGTTTTGTCTCAGAATTGAACAAGCCCGCGTTACCGCCCGTATGAGTCAACCCGTTCCACTTTTCCCGTTTGGGAGAAAGCGCCCAGGATCACTCGTGGACCCAAAACGTCCTCCATCCCCGCCCCCGCGCCGCACCGTGTACCACGGGAAACGTGAACATTCGATTTGTCGATCTGTGGCTGTGGGCTGGTTTGGACCATGCGACGAAAAATGCGCCGCGGGTGGCATGTATTTGTTATGCACATATGTATTAACATTTTCAACAAGTAGGCTTTCTTAAAAGGGCACCAGTACTCAAAACAGTACTTGTTTCAATTATAGTTTAAGGTTAATAGCCTAATACCTGAAATAGGCTAAGTTATTCGCAAACAAGTTCTACGATAATTTAATAGACTAACAATCAGTAACTAAATAGTGCAATTTTTTTTAATCTAATTCTTTTTATTTATCTGATTCTTAAGGATATTAAGTGAAACGATTGAACTACTCATTTCATGGAACCAATTATATAGCGCTAATTAGTGGGACTGAATACTTTTCTGACTATTGAATACAAAGTGCTAACTGAATTCAAGCATGGGAGGAGGATGGTCTCCGTCTTGGATTTTCATTCCTGTAAGACTAGTGATGTGGGCCGGGCAAATGCCCAGTGGGCGGGTCGTTTATAAATGGGCATTTGCCCGGGCATTTGCCCAAAGCGATTTTAAGCGCCCAAAAACTGGGCGTTTATGAAAAGTTCAGTTTAAGGCGCAATACAATAAAACCTGTAATATTTTCAGTGTGGTATTTTAAATAAATATTTTTCTAAATTGTTATATAAAATCTTATTAACTTATTAAGCAGGTTTCTACTCTGTAATTCATAAATATGTGAATAAGATAAATTTATAATGACTAATTAATTAAATTTAAAGTAATTAAGGTTTTGTTAGTAAAACAAGTGCTTTTTAACCACCATGTAAATTTCCTAACATAAAAAGGCACCTATAAAATTATTTTTATTCTTATACAGGGTGGAAAAAAAGTCTGGAGACGATTTAATATTTTTAAAAGTATTTAAGTAACAAAACTAAAACGTTGCATATTGATTTTGAGTGACTAAGACTACTTCCTAAAGTACTTAGTGCCCTTGGATCTCGAAGGGGGGACGGTCCACAAGGAGTAAGAAGAAAATCTTAAATGTAAGCATATGTCAATATGTACATCAAATTAAAGGTCTTTAGGACTGGAGAACAAACCCGATCTCAAAAGAATGACCGAGTAAAAATAGCAGGTGATCAAACTTTGTATTAAAATCATATTGGTGAAAACAAAAAAATGCAATAACTCCCAATCCACTCTACCTTTTGAGGTCGGGTTTGTGGCAAATTGCTCAGAATGCAATGTACTTTAAAATGATGTATCATATGACGTAGCCTATTGCAGTTTTCCTGACGACCTCCACTAGGGACGTCTCTAAAGAAAGTCTTGTGGGAAACTGCATTGGCCTACATCATATATGATACATCATTTTAAAGGGCTTTGCATTCTAAGCAATTTGCCACAAACCCAACCGGAACCAAATTACAACCTTACAATCGTTAAGTTAAGACTGATTCATTGTGGGTAGGCTAATAAACAAATGTAAATTAATTCTATTACATTAGCCAGATTTTAAAAATAAACCTATGAGGTTATTTTCAGTCTAAATTATTTCCTCTTGTTGACAAAAGAAAAGTGTTGACTCTCTAGTACTGACTTCCTACCAATATAATTAAAATTATACAAGTAATTATTTTTTTTAATATAGGCTATTATGTAAATATCTAATGTAGAGGTTTAAAAAGTTGACTAGAAGAGTAGTGTTCAATTTAATTTCCATTAATCAGGTTTATTAGCCTTTAACTGGATAAACGCCCGGCACTTATGGATTTTGGGCGGTTATTTGGGCAAATGCCCTGGGCATTTGCCCTGAGATTTAAACGCCAGGGCGTTTTACATCACTATGTAAGACTAATGCTAAATTTTAAACGCCCGCTATGCCTTTAAAATTTGTCAAAATCACCAATTTAAATAATTTAAATTTGTAATTTTAAGGAAATTTAATAGAACTAGGCCTATTCAATCAACTTTTTTATTGATTGTTTGAATGATAAACAACAAAGTAATGCATATTCTCATTATTTTTGGTTCAAAGTTGGACGGGGTTTTTATTTGTTCCCGAGACATTAAAATTTCTTTTAAAATTACATAAAGATACTTTTTTACCAACATTAAAGGTGTAAGCGGACGTTTAAAATTTAACAGTATAGTCTAAAAAAAATCAAAGGTGGCGGGTACTGCAGACTATTAAGCGAATTGGCATCTTATTGCAATTAATTAACTTGAATATAGAATCCAACGTTGCAATGGATGTGTTTTGTGTAGCTTACAATCCCACAAGACTAATACGATGACCGAAGTCAAAGCTCTTAAACAAAAGTTATCTTAAACTTTTATGGGAAGCAATTTTCGCAGAGCATGACTATAGAGATAATAATAGAGGGAAGAATTCATAACAAAGAAAAATCATTGCATATCTTGTCTCTAGAGGTTAATTTTAGTATTCACTGAAGTTCACTAATGCGTTATTTTCCTTTTCTAACTCAACTAGTTCCTCATTCGATAGTTTTTCAACAGATAACCATTCGACCCATCGCATACCCCAGGCGCTCCACCCACTATGTTTATGTTATTATTTCTAACAACACTAATTTCGTGATCCCTCAATCTTCTGCTTTCATAGTTTTACTTTCTTTCCCTAATTCGTTTTTGAGTTGCAAAGGAAAGTATGTGGTTAGCGACGTAATTTCGCTGCATAACGCCCCTCGTCGGCCGACACAATATCAAATTTGGGCTGTGCCTATTTTTTTTTTTTTTTTTTTTTTTTTTTTTTTAACGAAATGAAATGGTTTAAAATTATTAATGCAAATTATGCAACAGCACAATTAAGCCTACTCAACGACTTGGTTTAAACGGGATTATGAATTTTAATATTGCGGGTTTTACAGATAAACCAGGTAACAACGAGGTACCCAACATAGTGACCACATCAGAGTGAAAAGCTATTGGATTGAACTTCTAATAAAGTTTCATCACATATTGAATATTGTTCAATATTGCTCAATCCACTAGAAGGCAAACAACTTACTGACTCATCACTCTCATCGCTTCAACAAATTCAACTTCCCAGAATGTTTATCTGTGATGACGAGTAAACTTAGCGGATGAACTCCATAGAATAAATTGCTATGCGACCTGTATAAAAATAAATGTAAATATTTTAAAATTTAACTTTGCATAGTGATAAACACCTTTGCCGTGGTGTACACTTTTATAAAAATGTAGCCAATTTAGCTGTGAACATTATATCGTCACCGTTACCAATTTTATCATCCAGCAGGAAATAAAATTGTTATGGATACACAGGCATGTAGAGCCTCGAGAATTATGCATGTTATGCAACCTTTCTTTACCTTCCTCTAGAACGTCTTTTGGAAGAAGCTCTGGGGAAAATTGCGAGAAAAGGTTTCCTCAAACATTTATGTTTTAAACTCAGAAGCTATCTAGAAATTACACCCAACCTATGAGAGGTTACTATAATTAGTGAGAACCGATAAACTTAAAATCACCTTAAGGCTGCACGTAGAATTGATATGTGATGGTTCTACCCCTCACCCTACAATCCAACTAATCGCTTCTGGACAATCCTGCTCGGCGTTTATCTATAATCCATTCATGTTGAACACATGGCCACGCTGTAAGCCTATCCCTATCCGAACGTCAGTTGCTTCACTTCCTGCACAGTAGATGTCATATGGCCGACATGTGTCGAGGGTGTCGACCCTTCATACGGCACTAAACAGTGTAGGAACTACAGTCTAGCAAAGAGAGGAACAACAGTTGGGACCAGTCATGAACAAGGGTGGTGGAAACTGAAGAGTACTTGGTGCAGTACGCAGATGCACGCCAAATGTGCGAATTTTATGAAGATGCCTTTTCACGTAGGCCTACACCAACTAGACAAAAATTGGAATTTACGAAGGCTCTATAATAACACCGAGATTCATTATTAGTTGCAAAACAGAATTTCCCGCAGTAGCAAGAGAATGGTTTGACAAAATTGAAGCCGGGCTCCTCAGTCTTCTTAGAAAAAACGGGTCAAGAAGTTTCAAAGTTATTAAACCTAGTCGTGTTAAAATTCTTAATTCATTAAAACACAGTAAGGCGTACCTCACATACACCTCACAGGCCTTACCTCACAGTAAGGCGAAGAGAATTTACTAAAATCCTCTTCGTTGATAGGCCTAGAGTTAATTTGATCAAAAAGTGCGAAAACTTTCCCTAGATCCAGTATGACTTTTTATGCGTCACCCATTGGTTGAGGAAGACACTTCTAAACTGCATCATAGCCTACCTATTTGAAACCCATTACAATGTAGACAGGCAAATTTTAAATTGTCCTAAAAAATTCCCCGCAGGAGTAAACACAGGCAGTAAAATGTAAGAACAAAATCCCCCCAAACCCTATATTTATAAATTGATGCAAGTTTTTTGATAAGTTTGAAACCGGAAGACACAAATCATTCCATGTTGAACTTACATCGCTATTTGGTTTTCAAAAATCTGGATGGCAATCTTCCCTTCCCGCGGAACAGACACAGTGATGCGATTTTACCAATAATTGGTTTATGACCCTGCAGATAGAAAACTCCCCCGGTGCCAGCAGTGCAGGGAGAGTGGCTGGAAGACACAAAGCCTCATTCACCAAGCCGGACAAAGTGTAAAAGACAATTATGAGCTGTTTGTAGTGATAATATCAGTAGACAATGAACCATTAGCCATGGTGGTTGGGCAGCAGGGCAATGAAAGGAGCGTGGGGGAGAGGCGAGAGGGAATAGTTAGAGGGATGGGGAGAGACGAAGTCTACAGACATCCAGAGAAGGTGACGATTGCCAAAGCATGAGAGAGCTTAAAATTACAAAAAGGCTAGGACACAACGCATCAAATTTCTGCTGGACGTTCAGAAAATGTTGGACAGTCTGCCCTCTTTTTATGTACAGTATAAAAGGTATTTCTTCATAAGCTTTCCTGACATACTGACGAAAATCATGTAGAAAGAGCTTAAAATTTGCAAACGCAAAAAGATTATTCGAATCTTCTGTAAGCAGATCAGATCTAGCAGATTATTCTTCTGGACTGTTAGAAAGAGCTTGTACAGTCTGTGTACCCTTTTTCTCTATAAAGTGTGCCTATTTTTCATGGTATTTCCTATTGACTAAAACTTGAATATACCCAGAAAGTCTTTTATGGTCTGTTGAAGACAATGATTTAAACCTTTAGTCAGAATCATCATCAGTACTAGGTGCATAGCACAAAATGTTTAGACTAACGAGGATGAATAGAAGGTTTTTGGAAATGTTCCTGTCAAGCGTCGATGTCTAAGACAGGAAATGATTTGGATTCGAAACGAGCCGCAGGCAATTTTTCACCTGAGCCAAGTCTTCAAATTAATTCAAAATCACGTTTCACCTAAAGGGCTCTTTCACATCTACAAAACCATTTTCTCTCTTTAGTTTAACAGAACAGCACGAGAAGTTTTAAACAACTGATGACATATTGCTTTCTAGTAACATAGAAGTCGGTTTTTTGTATTAGGGGTGACACTATAGGCCTACAACGAAATCGAAATTGATGTCAAGGAACAATTCGAAAACCCCAAGACCGGTCGTGGAGAGGAAAAAATCGTCAACTGGTCGCCCAATATCGCCCCATCTAGGGACCTTGTAGAATCCAAAAGAAACCTTCAAAAGCGCCGAAATAATGAAAGTTCTGTCCGAGTTCTAAAAGTTTGATCTTACACGCTGTGAATAGAAACTGATGTTTTTCAACTTATTGTAACTAAATTATACGGCCAATATATTAAGTTCGGTCTATATACAGACAAATTCGTTACAATACTTTTTTAACCAAATTTGACCCTATTCAAAAATAGTCAAACGATGCATGTATAAAGCGAAAATCTTTATCATCCGGTGTTAAGGGTGTTATCACACTTATTACTTGTGCTATTAATTCGAAACACCATTAGATATGCAATTTTAAGGTTATAAGGTATCATAGAATTTGAAAAATGGCAAACAGTTGACCTAGTCGGCTAAAAAACTTAATTATCATTAAACTCACCTCACAAACTACATGCACACAATAAAGGTTATAAACGTTATTTAAGCACTTATATACAACAAATGAATGTCGCCTACCGTTATATATAGGATAAAAATATTCGTATTGACGTGTAAGAAATTAAAAGAACAAAAATTCAACAAATTATACTTGTAAAACTAACACTTTCACTACTTTAGTGTTAAATTAACCGCGAACACTCTCAAAATTGTGAAAGAGATTCAAAAGCAAAAGGTTGTTCGCACCATGGTTCGCACGTGGTGAAACAGAGCGTTCACTCTGAACGATTCGCTTGGCGATTCTTCTGCGATTTTAATTCCCCTTTGATTAATTTGTTTGGCAAACATAAATTTAGCATAAATTTAGTATCCTTGTAAGCATAAAGTTAGAATGATATGAAGAACTTATTTTTTTCACAACGTGCAGTTTCAGATAGGCACGGTACCTAATTTATTGTCCGTATTGTATGGAATCACATTCTTGGTCCATGCGTTTATGTAGGAAGGCTATAGACATTGTATTAACACATCTATGAGACAAATAATTGTATCTGGTCAAATTCCATGTAACTTATGATTATACCTATCATTTATGAATTCATGGACACATTTGTTGCGTCAATATACATTTTTGAGTCAATAAAGAATGGTTATGTACGAGAAGCTGGTGTAATTTGGTGACTGAAGACATTGAGATGACTACAACATTTACCATCACTGCAGGAAATATCAACATTTTCCTGCCTTTTGTCTTTCGGGAGGAGTTTGGCGGAGGCAAGAATGGTTAGACAGTCGACGGTTGCGGTGGCGGGCGCACTCACCGTGAAGGCCGCTCCTCGAACGGTACAAGGTACACGCCCGAGCATGGCCGGACCCTGGCATGGACTACGATAGGCGGGGTCAGCCCGGGGGAAAATCTTACAGAAGTACGTAGAGAAGAAATTTGGTAGAAGCAGTTACGTTGATCAACCGGACAACCGGTATCACTACATACATCCACTGATAAATTTTATTTCGACATTTCGTTTCTCTATAAAGATGTTTTCCTGTCTCGTATCTCAAGAAACAGAATCTGAAAAATAAAAAAACGTGACCTGGGGTTAACTGAGGGATCTGGCACAAGGGTCGTTCATCATTTGCGCACTTTTTAATCCTTCTGTAAAATATTTAGAAGGGTCGTCTAATCCCCTTGTATCATTTGCGCACTCTCCCGTCCAGGTAGCCTCAGCCTGTCGACAACAATTCACAAACAGTCGTCCCCCACACATACCACTGGACGGCAACACATATGTATCGCACATTCATGAATAATTTAAGTTGGTAATGTATAAACCTTTTTTGTAATACATCGAGTCTTTACTTATTTTATTTCAATGGTTGGTGAGGATTGCATTACTGTAATTGCTCAGGCTGAAATGTTTTGTACGAATTATTTCTATGGCGAGTGTGCCTCTACTCTAACTGTAGATAGCAGCCTCTCCTATACTAACTCCTCAGAATAAAACCACTCATAAAATTCACTGTTGCAGTAGAAACAAACTACAAATGGTAAACATGAAATCCAAGTGTTAATGTACGGGTCAAGGCCGTGATATTGTGTCCGATTATTTGCCATTATTTCTGTTCTGTTGAATATTGTTTTGCTAATTTTTAAACTTATATGTCTTATGCCAAACACGTTTAATCATTCAAAAGACCATTTGAACACGGACATGAGTTTTCAATAACTTTGTAAATAAAAATAATGCCGCTTCCACCACCCTGCGATGCGCAAACGATGCATATAACTGAAAGCCCCCTGGAGCTCGATGCGCAAAACAAGCATCCCTTCTACCTGGCTCTCCGCATGATGCGCAAATGATGCACGCCCGGCACAAGATAGGAGGGATCTATGGCGAGCTCTTTTGGACGCCATATAGTTGATAAGTCAAAGTAAGTCATCTCAAGAAAAATATATTCTTCTGGCAGGTACCGTAATTTTCTTACCATTACGGTGGTATTATCTATGGGATGAATTCCACAAACATCTCGCCGGTAACTCTTCTGATCAGCAGAAATTGAAAATCTAAACTAACCTTTATTTTATAACCTAAATTTTATAATTTTTAAAGTTTTATCTGCCAAACGGCCTCACAAATCAAGATAAATATAGGGTATAGTTCCTTTCAAGAGTACAAAAAAACATTAAAAATTTACCACTATGCGATCAAAGTCGTGAAAAGAATTTCAACGTCAACGGAACATATTATTGTGTCGGTATGTTTTACAGTTTATTACATATTTAAATAAAGAAAATGTTATAATGATCGCAAAGGCTTCTTACGGTATGAATATCGGTCTACAAACATTTGTATCCAGTTCATTACAGTATATCAACAAAGAATAACAATATTTCCTGTTATCTAAACAACTAATTCAATTGGGAATTAGTATTGTTGTTACCTATTTCCACTAGACTATTTTTCTTCGATAGGTAGAGAGGTGAAATCTGATTTAGCGAAAAAGTACTATTCTCCATAGAATTAGGTTTAGATTAAAATTCAGATCATGGAAACGTAATTCCTTTTACATAAATTAAAGTTCACTGTCATGCCCATGTTGCTCATCAACTGAAAACTATCCAGTCGACTCAATTATTCCCTAATACAGCAACGCCAGCGTAATCGCTGTTTCCGATACTAACACATTCCTACCGTGACATTATTTATGGCGTTTGGCACTTCGGTCACGAAACGTCCGCAATGAGCGTTAAAGTTGCAATTAGTGGAATTTATGCTCCGTGCTGTGTTGGAGTCATTATGGACGAACAGCGCTGAAAACCGTTATCATTGCCAGCAGTTACCTACTTCTGCGGGGCAATGATGAAATATCAGTGACTCTTTGTGGGGACTATTTTTATTATTGAATAAATTTCAGACTATAAAATAAAACTTTTTACTGCAGTATATATACCGTTTACAGAGTAAATATGTACCTATTTAATTTTAAATTACTACAAACAATGGCATTTAGTTACATTGACTTTTTACGCAAACTGCAACGACAATTTAATTAGAGGTCCAAATCGGCTGCCTTTATTTCCAAATAAAAATAATTTGAGACATGATGGAAGAAGCCATTCTGTCAATTTTCATTTAGGTATTGACCAAATATAACATTCCTGAAAAATGGGATCCCGCTTGAGGCGATTATCGTACAATCTATTGAAAACTTCGAATTAAATACCTAATCACGTGAAAACTATAATAATTCTACGAATGGTGTACTACGGGCGACAAAACCACAAAAATACAGCTAATTCCTAATATATCACAATTAAATATATCACAAGTAATTCCTAAATAACTTGTAGACTATTGAATTTTATGTAAAGACTTAAGACAACGTGCAATTTATCTACAATAAATATTGCCATGAAATAAAAATTAATTGGCCATAAATTATGTTCTAAATCAATTAAGTTATATAACCAATTTATTCTGAAAATGGATACGCTATGAATACTTGTCAGTAAAAATATACATTCTGAGTAAAATTTCAATTTTACACTAGAAGCTAATGGATCCCCACACTACTCCGTGTCCCACGGTCTCTTGTGTGATGCAGTGTAGTAGTTGGCGCGCTTTTGCACCAAAGATCGTGTCGAGGATACCACGAGTCTCCAAACGGCCCTTTTCACTTGTACAAATCGCCTACCCTCCCCCCTCCCCCGTTACCTGCCCCCCCCCCCCCCCACCGCACGACACCCTAATGAGACGTTTGTTACTCTGCCTCCTACAATTCTCTGGCGGGCCCGAGCGTTCTGTCTGTGTTGACGCACTGATTTTTCACTTCACGCGTTCTCAGCATTTAGAAAATACGTCTGGGGAGGATAGATAGAGCATTTAGGTCTAAAATGTCTTTTGTGTTACGATTTAGTCTTGCTAATAAAAACACTGCATTTTAATTTTAATTTGGTTTTGTCTTAGGTAGACCTAATAATAACTATACAGGATTTGAAGGAGCAATAAAGCAAAAACTGCGAATACCCTACTGTATATTAAGGTGTTACTTTTTGCCGTTCTTACAGAAAGTATCCTGGTCAAATTAGTCTATGCATATGATAGTATTGTAGGAAGGAACAGCAAAGAATTTCCAACAGCATTCAACTTAATATTGTTTTGTTTCCATTCGTTTATAGCAAATATCATTGAGAATATTCCCTGTCTAAATAATATTTTCAATAAAGAATTTGCAATGTACTTTAGAGCAGCCTAAAAAACTCCAACATTTCTCGCATCAATAGCAATAAATTAACAGAAACTTAATTTAGATAAGGAAATCATAATATCTAGGGGGTTAAAAAATTAACTAAAACGTGTAATGCACAAACTTAAAAGATTAATAGAGGGAATTAACTAAAAGAGCACATAAGCAAGTGCAATTATGTAACAGTCTGATAAGAGCGAGTGATAAGAACTCTTATCAAAGCCATCTGGTGGCGGGCGGTACGCTTATCAAAGATAACGCCCCCCGCTTTGATAACAAACTCACTAATGCGTATGTGGAGCAAAGTAATTTCCTGGTTACCTCTGCACAGGTCAGTGTTTTCATTTGACGTTCACGCATACGATATTTTTATCGCTGGTAATATCACGTTTCCTGATTTTAGACTAATTATTTCCGAGATAAAGCTGTTAAATTATTTAAAAAGCATGGAGTCTTTATGTGGAATACTGCTCTCTATTTCATCGCGGATTGTGGTGTATTTTCCGAAACCAATCATTAAATTATTATTATAATGGAGCATTTAGGCCTACTTGAAACTATGGTGCAGCTAGTGTAGCTAAATATTTACTTACACAATGTTTGAAACCAGATTACTGTATTTGCTCCTCTGGTATGTTCTATGAAAAGTTACACAGCGTAGAGCGTACAACCCTTTTTTTATGAAGGGTTCGCAAAAAATAACCTTATTGTGTTTTAATATATTTTCAATTGATTGTTCAGCTATCTTTGTAGATACAGAATAAAGAAGACAATTAAATCCATCATGAATAAGTGTCCAAAATGTGAAAAACTCTATGAGAGAGTGGGACAATTTGGAAGAATTTTTCTGGAGAGGAGGGGAGACTAAGGGGAAGCGTATTTTTAATTAGAGGTCTTTGTCGGAGGCGGTATTTGAAAACTTTGGGGATAAATCAACCTGCTGCCAGCGTCACGGGTAATTAGAAAAGAAGAATAAGAAGAAGTCAACGGGCAACGGGACGAGTCGCGGGAAGGAACAATGCGCAAGAGGTGAAGATTAATTGGGGGCGAAACTGGCGTTCCGTTGTAAAACGTGTAAAATTTGTTAAATTATGCGTAGGCTTATTTATTTTGCAGTGTTGAAAGAAGATGTTAATATCTTATGAACAAATATACAGTAAATGTATCCCCCACCTTTGACTGTTGTTGGTATTTATCTTTGATTTAACGTTTTATACCCCTTAAAAGACTAGAGTATTTTATTTGTGAAGAGTCTATCGCAAAATGAGAGTTTACACACAAAAGAGATCTTGTAAAAAAACACATCCATGGAAATGTCCAAAGAAAATATGGTAATAGCCAACGCCTATTTAAGAGGGCGTTGGAGTGCCGCCATGTTGGATTTATTTCCCATAAGAGCAATGCTAAACTTGTCCCCGGCATTTGTCATATAATTTCTTTATTTTTTGTCCGATCGGTTCAGAATAAATAGCGTTTGGATCACAATTAAAATCCCCGTTCCTTTTGCGAGATAGATTCTTTGTAAATAATTTATAAAATTCTGAAAAAATGTTTTAAAAGTAGTAAAAAACTTGCTTTGTTTTTCAAGTTAGTAAAAAACACTAACTTTTATAAAGAATTCCCCTCGCAAACAAAATCCGCCTTGATGAACCCTTTATTTAGAGCTATAAACCATTATTTTCTGAGTATAAATAAAAGAGTTATTTGACATCCCATTTAACATTGCTCTTATGGGGGAAAGGCGGAATTTGGATTGACTCCAACGCCCTCTTAAGTGTTTTCTGAATCATTTAGTTTTAAAAAGGATTTAGGGTAAAAATAACTCAATTGCCATCATGAAAAGCCATGCACAGTTTAGAATCTATAGTTTCAATAGTGTAGCTAAAGTTACTGTCCTCGTCCAACAGAATGTAAGTGACACAGCATGAAGCGTCCCCAAAATTAAAAACAAATTGCGAAGCTCCCTTTCCAACTCCATGTCAAGCAGGAAAGTTACGTTATAAAAAAGTAATTGATCAGTAAGTCCTCCTCGAATCACCAAAGCAGACGATCGACTGACGAACTGACGTTATTTACCCAGCTGTAGTGTCGCAAGCTAACTGTCATTGCCGGTGAAGAGCGATAGAAGCAATGTATACAGAACCGAATAAGTAGGGACATCCCATGTTAAAAAATTTTGGTTTTGCCCCCGAAAACCAGAGGAATATAAAGCGCTGATGCTAGTATTACTTCTCCTTACTCTCACAGGAAGCGCTCTTTCTACATCTTAAATGTCAAAATGAGCATATTTGTTTACAAAAAATCAAAACAATAACAAACCTCTGTAAAATTATTCTAGTCATCTGTTTCCATTCAACCAATCAGCATAATCCTTACCATCTTGGTGGTGCTATCTGTGTTTCAGGGGCGGCGTTCTCACTTCCCCATAAGGATGTCCCTACTTATTCGGTTCTGTATACATTGGATAGAAGAGAGCGACAGCCTCTCCATGTGTGTCGCAAACGCAGAAAGAACATAACCTACGGTTTTTGTCGCCCATAAAAAGTACCGACAGAAAATAAACAAAACGGATCCGGGAGGAAAGAGAGCGGGTCTTTATTTGGCCGCTCGTAAAAAGTCACTGGCTCAGATTTCGAATCACTATTTGTTTCTTTTCGGCTTTTAATTGTGCGAGATAGGTGGGGAGGAAGATGAAAGAGGGGATTTTTGCCGTTGGTTCCTACTTCTACTGATATTAAAAACATTTTAATTTAATTTTACTTTCATAGGCCCTAACAAAAAGATCACTTTATGGACCGTAGTATAGTTTATTTAACTTACTGGCGATGTAACCATTGAATATATCATGTGGGGCATAATGGCATAATCATCAATGTTTAATCGATTTTGCATAAAGGCCTAATCAGGTTAAGGACAATACACAGTACTGACTTATACTGACTGCCAATTACGCAAACCTTTCCTTTTTTTCTTGTGAAAACACGAAATTTCATACTTTTGTGATAAAATAAAAAGGTGAGAGCAGAATTTAGATCGTTAAAATGACACGGTAGGCGGTTGACTACCCCTGTCGCACTCGTAACAATCATTTGGTCGAATTGCAAGAAAAACTTTGTAAGAGCAAAACTTCGAAAAGCAGTCCCAATCAACTGGCTTTAAAGCTAAGACTACCTACTGTAGTCTTATTTATAATGAGAATTTATTCACACAACACCACAAATATTAACCAAAGCCGTAATATTTGACTAATTATTTAATTATTTTTGAGATTGTGTTATTGGTTTATTGATAACTGATCCAGCATTATATTGTAAAAATGCCTGAAAACAAATAGGCAATTTCTGAAATTTTTATCATTAAGTTTAAAAGCTTCCTTACTCAATTTTTTATAGTTTTAGTTAAGTGCAGCAATTATGGGTGTTCTAAGACATCTAAAACTTCCTTTGTAATTTTACTAACGCTACTGTAACGGTGTAGGCCTAATAAAAATGTATTCAACTTTGAATGGAAATAATTGAATGCAAATTTTGTAATTACGGTGTAGAGACAACACCTACTCTTGCATTTATTAGCAAAAATTTCATTGGAAACTATGTAAAAAAAACTCATTTTATCGCAGGCAAATTAAATTCTCTGAATATCAATAATTAATTCTCTCGATTCATGCTACAACTAGAGCCGCAATAAAGTCATACTTAAGGTAAAGGGCGCCTCCAACTATGCCCGTGGAAACCAGGCTTGCCAACCTCCCAGGCTCAAATCTGGGCCAAAGACGTTCAACGTGAATCAAAGACTTCCGGCGGCTGGGATCAGACTGTATCCGGTTCCGCCGGTGGTCCTCTGTCTCTCTCACTCCCACGGCTGTTGGGCTGTTTGTATTTTAACACCTTTATAGAGCCCGTCTGCTGTATAACAGATCGTTAGCAGGTCTTCACTCCAATCTCTCCATTTGCTCTAGATTGTCATTCGGCCAATGAAAGATTCTCGATGGAACTTGCCCGACACAAAACAGTTTTAGCTTCTAAGAGATGATCATAACTTTGTTGGTGATATTAAAAGGTTTAAAATCACCATTAATTCATGGAATGGATAAAAATCACTCCAAACGTATCAGAAATGTATAGAAATAAATGTTTGAAGAGGTATTTAAATGCTATTTAAAAAAAGTAAACGGAACGGACCGTATAGTTTAAGGAAGACCTGCCAGTACTAAATTTATTTGAACCGAAATTAAATGGTTAGAAATGGTTGCATCTAAAACATAACGTTTTGCCAATAAATTAAACAAAAGCAATACAACGTTCAGAGAAACTGTAATGTTTTCAGTCGCGTCCATCTATAATGACTTTGATACGGTGCATAAATTAAACAAATTACAACCATTATATGCGTTTGCATATCAAACATGAATACAGTAAATCAAACATTAGAAATTTAAGCAAGCGAGTGAGCTTTGTTTTAATTTAATTAGGCCTAATTTAAATATAATTAAAAATTAGTAGGCTTTCCTATTTTATGTATATTTAACCAAATTTAACAGAATTAAAGACAACTACAATGGCTCCCTTTTACTACTGTTTGTTTTCCAGACGGACTTCTTAAACTGGTGTAATTCATACTAACTTTGTAATTCATAATTTACTTTGAAGACTCGAAGCGACAAAAGCTATAAGCCAAAGTGATGTGTTGATGGTATTAAATTAAATCTCTAACAATTTATCGGTATAAAATTTAAGTGTCAGGATAATAAGATTTAAAGATCATGGGTTTAGTAAAGTGTTAAACGAAATTTTAATCACCAAATGAAGCACACACAATTCACAATTTAAATACAAGGGTTTTTTCTGCTCCGAATCTAAAAGTAGCACCAGAGAAATCGCAAGCGTAACGAAGACAAAAGAGGTAAAAGATGAACGCTGCTGTCAAACTTGACAAAAGGGTTTAAACAAAGCGCACACAGCCAAAAGAGGGCAGGGGAGGGGGTCAAACTAAAAAACTTGACTCGGTGTCTCCAAAGCGTAAACGCCCAACGTTATACTGAAGATAACTTTCGCTAAAACTCTTATTATTCAAGAGTTTAGAGAGCTTTTAAATTTAGAAGTCTTTCTGGCAACTGGCAGTGGCAGGGCTACGTCTTCAGTGTTGTTTTTAAACTATTGTGTCAGATAAATTCTAACTGAGCTTAATTTTTTTATAGACCTAACTTTTGAACGGTAGGTTACTTCCATTTGGGCAATTAATGAACGGGTCTATATAAGTTAAATGTGACCAAAAACGAATTTTCAAATACAATCGTTTGTAACGTTATATTAAGGCAACTGTAAAGTTTCGAAATCTGAACTAAAGCTGACCGGGTCTGTATTCCATGATAAAAAGGAACAATAAAAAGAAGGTCAAAAGATCGCCGTTGGTGTAATCATTGCCTCATTGTGAAGATTACAACTCATTCTTTTTTGTCTGGCAATACTGATAAAATTTTCTATTGCAGATATCGTAATGGCGAGCTTGAAAAACTAAACTACTATGAGCTGAGATAGAAAATTATAATGCAGATCAGTATATCTTATGTTTCTGTTGATTTTAATTGCATTGGAGCCTAGGAATTACTATTTTGATTTAAATTCACAAAACCACAAGTAAGTAAAATCTTTATGAGAATATACTGTAGATGAGTTTCTTCGTGCATTGACAAATCCCGACCAACGTTCTTAGCACCGTCCCCCGGTTTCCGCGAAAAGGCGCGCTTATTTATCAACCATAAATAAACATCACACCACCGGCATTCGCGGAAACTGTTTCTACTCATGTCTTGTCATCTGACTTTTAAAAATTATTTACGTAGCCTTTCAACAGTCTATATAATCATTTACTACCAACGCTTTTTCACATACCGTAAGATGAAATAAAATCATAACTTACACGAAATGTAAGACTTTGATTTAATACTATTCTTGAATTATTTTTATGGTATGTATCATATTTTTTTCAATATGGGCAGCTATGTTTAAAAAATATCGCATCGGATAAACAATTAGTCAAAGAAAACTTATGTCCTCATCTGTAATAAGATAAATTGAATTTACACTATCCCGGTTTCGGTTAATAATGAACAAAAGACAACCATCTACCAATCACATCAGCTCCTTTCAAACGAAACCGAATAAGAAACACCTCCAACAATAAAAACCACTAACTTTCACATAGAAACCATAACAAATGGGTAACAAAAGACTCCCCGGTGGATTTCACAAGCACGAAATGGTCAACTAGGACAGCCAATCGGAGGGGAGACTCGGGCATTACAGGTACAGGCGACAGATGTACAGATCTGACACAATTCCTGGCACTTGTGTGCACTATGCAATGTCCTAGGCCTATTACCCTCTCCGAAAAAGGAAAAGCAAGGTGCAGGTACCGTTTACCACTGTTTGCGTAACTATAATTGAAGTACATGCACCGGCTGTTATTAATTCTGTGCTGAAGCTGATTATTTCTCGTGAAAGAACAAAAATGTTTTGTTCACGTCGTCAAATAACTGTATGCAATTGAGATTTTAATCCCGCAAATCACTTAAAAATTTTACTCTTTAGAGAGTTTAAGCCTATAACTTACTGAGAACTTATTTGGAAATGAGGTTATGCCATTTGTGGTTATAGTATGAACTTACCACTTATTCGACGCATCCTGTAAGTTTTGATAAAAATTCAACAGCTAAGATCCTCTGGAAGCAATCACAAAATCCAGTAGGTTAAGAGGCAGCACCAAAATCACAAAGCACGAAATGTAAACACACATCCACCTTGTAAACACACAAAACCGGAAGACGTTTCTGTCATAAACATTATCCGCGAACCACTTTTTTGACGCGCCTACATGTAAATCTATCACACATATTATCCCAAGACATAAGAGATGGTTTTACGATATTTTTAATTCATAAAACTTATGTAAACAACGGAAAAATGAAGCCGTCTGCAACAGACGATCTTCACCCTACACCGCCACAGACGCTACTGCTCTCTATCGGTGGTATCCGAAACTACAGTGGAAGGGGGGACGAGTCCATTATTACGCGCAAAGGGGAGTAGCATAGTGGACTACAGGAAATTGTAGTAAGTTCCGGCGTATCGGCGGGAATACAGGCAATACAACATTTGATTTCCGGCCAAACTTAATATATCCGCAACCCCTCGGCGCAGCTTCGAATCTGATTAGGGCGGTTTCGACGGACACACACTTCCAACTGAGTACCTGAATTTAATTGAATTTTTAGGATTGAATTCGGCGTATTATTGAGTCCTGTCATTTTATGTATTTGAATTGTATTCCGTTTTTTTTTCTTTTGAAAGTAAAATTATACGAGGAATATACTAAGGGGAACCAGTAAACATAAACCTAATTACTTAAAATTTGAAGACCAATGGAAGACCAAGTTTACAATAATTTTAAACTTATGTCTGTATACAGTAAGTTAGAGTCGCCTACGGAGCGAGGGGGTTCCCCATTCTTCTAATTTGTTGATTATTTAAAAATATCCAATTATATATTAAGGTAATTCCCCTGAAGACATCGCCCATTTTATTTCCAAAATATGCATTTTAAACCTAATACCATTGAAGAAATGTAATAAATGTCCCTCTGTTGATATAACATAAATCACCATGATAAAAACAACCAATATGGGGACTGTGAAAGTATAGTTGTGCATGTTTTGTCATTTTCTCAGTTTCTACATTTTTGGCCGTTCTTTGGAGTTCAGGGCCTCAAATAGACTCAAATAAGTTAGCTTTATGGTTTATCCGGCCAATTCGTTATCCGCCTACGGTACTTTCTAGTTTTGAATCGGCCGGTTGAGAGGGAGTCTATTGTACACATTGTGCCGGCGAAGTCAAGAAAGTCATTATTAGACAAAGCCCTTGGTTCCCGATAATATGTAAAACAACGTACTGACATTTATTAATAGCAGCATCAGTAGAATAGTTTTTAGAGCGATGCATATATATGTAGGCGACAGTACTGAAAAATAGAGTATTAGGTGTAGAGAGCCTTTAAATTAATTAACTACTTATTGTTAATGGAGGAGCGCGGCAACAAAAACACGAACCGTTAAAAAACTTCTCCATCTCGTAATAAAATTAAGAAGGCCATGTGCTTAGGATGTCTTATCACCTTTTGTTGCGCAAATGTGTATATAATCCAATATAATAACACGACATTTACGACATTTACTTCCGTACAAAAGATTCTTCAAGACATGACTTTACTTCCCAAGAAATGAATAATCTGAATTTCCACACGATAAATTATCGCCTGCCGATGGTGCTCTCAAATTTATTTTCTCTGTTTATGTATCTTTTCAGTGTAAGCCTAATTTAAAAAATTGTGTTTCCTAAAAAATGTTAAGTTTTTCTTAATTTATACTGTAGAACAGAGAAGAGTTGATAGTCTGTGTTTACAGTGACTAGTTTTTAACATCAGTATAAAAATGACATAAAGCTTTAACAATTTATTATTGGATCAAATTTATAAGTATGGCACGGTTTCAAGAATCAAATCAAAACATGGTGTACTTCACAAGAGTTACCATCAATAAATTGTATTTTAAAGTTTTCCCCAGACCAAAATTTAACATCTATACAGTAAAATGTAAATCAATAGCAAAGGCCTACAGGGGAAACTCTATGTCAAATTCCAGCAGACATTTTCCGATATAGGAGACAAAAAGCGGGAGGGGCGTTTAATGTCTTATCATTTTCTTATCACTTCACAGCTGATTACACCGGGTCGATTCGACTTCTAGGGGACGCGGGTAAGGGCGAGCGACTTGTGCCGAGAAAGATAAGTTGTAGCTGAGGTATGGCATGTACAAAATAGCCTATCTTGAAAAAATCAGCACTTTATGGAGCTGGCTTAGTAGTATATTTCGTCACAAGGGCCGAAAGTGGCGTTTTGCCGGCCCCGAGATCGTGTTTCAAGTTCGAGACGAAGTCGAGAACTTGAAACGATCGAGGGTTGGCAAAACGCTTTCGGCCCGAGTTATGAACGATATTTTTCATCACACTACACAATTCAATAAATTCTAAACAAGTAAAAAATTACTTTTTTGTTCATAACAAATAGAACATAACCTCAACTTCAACTAACCTAGCGAGATGTACTGCTTGAGTTTCTGGTTGCTAGGCAACCACTTCACATCAGCTATAAGGCCACCAAAACTAATACTCTAACGGTAAGTGACTACAGCTGATTCCAAGGGAAAATCACTATTTTCCCATCTGCGTCAGACATATTTAACAGTTGCTATCAGCTGAACTACTAACTACGTCACTGATTTGTTATTTGTTGTTGTTGTTGTTAAATACCTTCTAATATTCTAGATTTTTCTGCTACCGTTTCCATTACCGCCCTAGGTCGGAAAATTTTGCCGGCCTAGGCCTGCAAAACAGGCGTTTCGTTGGTAGAAGTGAGGGTCGAAAAAAGGTGATATCGATGTAGTGTGATGAAAAATATTTATAAGTATTAGACCCATCTTTATTCACTTGCAGCCATTAGTTCCTATTGGTCTCAGTTGAAAAAATCAGTGACCAGTGCAAAACACGTTGAGCTTAAAAACTATCATGTATAGGCTATGCACGTTTGAATTTACTTTTGATTTATTCATATTTGCCCCCTGGATTGATGAAAGACTTAATAATAGTAGGTTACAATACCTTTCCGTCTTCAATCCATATGATTTGTCTAAATGACTAGTTTCGGGACTGTTATCCCAATTGACGAAAAATGACAGTGTTTTTTTTTTTTTTTTTTTTTTTTTTTTTTTTTTTTTTTTTTTTAACTTTTAACTCTTTGACGACAGATTTGATAATTGGATAACAGTCCCGAAACTAGTCATCTAGACAAATCATATGGATTGAAGACGGAAAGGTATTGTAACCTACTATTATTAAGTTTTACTTATGAAAAAAAAAAATTATAATAATAATAGACTGAATAGGTAATTTTATAGAGATTTTTCACAATTAAACGTAGGTTACATGTTAAATTTCATTAAAATTTAATCACTGATGACATTGATTTTAATTATATAGGAGTTACCAAATTTGGACAACATATAAACACACATTCATTTAAAAGTGTTACGTTTGGATTTTCGGAATTTTTTATTTTTGAATTCGAAAATTTGTGTGAAAACAAAACCTTATCTAGGTATTCAAAACTAATGCGAAAAAAATACAATTGGGATTTTCTGCAAAAACAAGTAAGTATTATAACAACGTTTACAACAAAGTTTAGGTAGTTATTAATTTAATTTGTTGTTTAGTTAGTTAATTCCTGATTTGCAAATCCACAGACAAAAGGCCTATTCCGTAAAGACCATCGAACGCAATTTAACGCAGCGTCGGAAGGGAGGCAGTGAAACGGAACACTGATAAGGGTGTTGGAATTCTACTGTGACTTATTGTGTAGGCAGACAATAAAATCAACTCTAAAATTTATAGCGCCTTTATAGTGAACTCTTTTTAAGCTTACTGATATCCTATAAAAACTAACAAAATGCACTTTATCTCTATATAAATGACATAGATTATAGGTATCAAATAATCACATATAGATACAAAATGAACACGTATAAAATTCTTTTTGGTGTCAAAAGATCTGTTCCTCATTCAAGTTTTATTATCTTCCTACAGTTCAAGTACTGTAGTAAGTTAAATTTTAAAGTCAATATACTTATAAACCGTAAATTTTTTATGAACGACCAGCGAAGTCTATGATATGTTAAAATCGAGGACGAAAAATTTCCCTACGCCTTCAACAATGCATTTGGCAAAACAGTAGCACTTGTGTGTGTAGGTAGTTTAGTAGCCTATCTACGACAAAAAGGCGTCTCATTGTTGAAAATATGATCGCGCGCCTGAAAACACATAATAAAATACAAGTTGATTCGTTTTATATACTAAAAAGTTAATCCGGGATTATAAAACAACGTTCGAACATTCAAACAAACAGTAATAAATAAAAGATGCAATATTTGATTGCGTGTATGATTGATGGTTTCTTTCTCGCACTGTCGCTTATATTAAAACCTATCTTTTAATTAAAAAAGGAAAGAGAAAAATTAATTTAAAGTTATAAATAACTAATTGGTTTGTAAACAGTTTTTCAATTTACAATTTTATCATTTTCTTTGTGATATATAAAAATCCCTGACTTTTTCTTTTAAAATAAAACAAAGGTAGCCTAAAAACCATCGTTTTATCTTTTGACCTAGTTTAAATAAAAAATAAAGTATGATAGCAATAAAAAATATTTACACTCTCAGGGTTATGGCGTGTTATAATTACTACGACTAAAATACAGTTACTCAATGGAATGAATATTATATTTTTATTAAACTGCTTATTGAACAAACTGCGACTATAAAGTTACAGTTATTGAAGTAATTAATAATCTCATAACCAAGAATGTCCTTGAGAAAAATATTTATTAGCACTTAAACGGACGAAATCAATCCAATATAGAATTATTACAAAGCGTGACATTTCTTCACAAAACTTTTTTGTAGAGTAAATTAACTATTTTATTTATTTGTCGGTTATATATAAAAAAAATTGAAAGAAAAGCCTAAGTTATTGAGAACAATAGAACACTCCAAATCGTTGCCGAATATATCTCCATTTTTTTAAATTAGAACAAAAATACATTATGTAATTTAGATAGTTAATGTGGACAGGTATAAATTTTACAAAAAATACACCATTACTATTACAAATAAAAAGTTCAAAGGGACGATATTATTTTTATTACCTAATTAATTCATCAATGCAGTTAAGGGTTCACTTTAACGTCAAGTTTCTTAATGAAAGCTTCAATGAAACTACTATACGTCCAACAGTAGTAATTTACGTTTACAATTACTATATATTTAATTGATCTATAGTAAAACGTATGTTTTGAGATCGAAAGAAAATTTTCAAAGGAAATAAAAATAACCATTAGAACCCGTACGGTTTGGGCAGGAGCCCTGGTTCCCTAAGGGGTAATAAATTTCATCTTACCTTATTTTTAACCAAAGAGGGGAGAAAATATCCTTAGAAAATCCTTTTGAGGGAAATTCCCACTGGATGCCTGACTTCAATAAACACTAACGTAGTCATATTCACTGGTAATTCACATGCCACTCGAGATTTTTTTCGTTAAAACCCAAAAATGTAAAAGCTTTTAAGGTTAGTAGGAACGGAGCTCGACCGGCAGGCGCCATTTTGTTTTGCCAGCTGACGACCTTTATCGATTGTTTACTTCCCCTACTTTGCCACCCCGCACGAGTACAATCGAATGATTACTATCGGATGAATATTATCGATACATCGAACACAATCGATGGTTGAATTTATTTCTTGTCAATCTTGTTCATGTTACTCTAATTATAAACCTACTAAATTACTTTAATTCCCAATGCTGGTCAAAGAAAAATTATTTATAGTTCTTAAATTGTTGAGATTTTACGTAACTGATGTATCAAACTATAAGCCTACTTATAATATTTAAAAAAAATGTACTTTAAATAAAGTGAAAATCTGGTATTATTCATGAGAAGAAAAATTTCAAGTTTTTAACATTTCAAACAACACGCAATTCTTTAAACATTACGAATCACGCATCCAAGAAATCAGAGCACTTTTTTCGTTTCCTGAATCTTATACACTATTGTATCTAAATTTAAAAAAATTTAAATCACCTCATTGTTCTATTTAAAAAAAAATGTTTTATAATAGTACAATTTGTGACCAATCAAGGGATTGAAAGAGAATTAGTTGAGAGTAAATAAAACAAAGAGTAAGTATAATGGGATTTTTTTCTTGTATGATTTCTTGCCTCAGATTGAAAATAAAGGCATAATATATCGTCTGGTAAAATATTTGGTTATTTATGATTACTATACATTATATACTATAGTAATATGCACGAAACACGAAAATAGTCCGATGGAAATTGTAACCCTTCAGCCTCTCTCGCACTGCAATGTTGTCATTTGTGGTTAAGTTTACCATGTGTTATACAGTAAAAAATGTGTTTTAGAATAAATTTGACAACAGTGTGTCGACTTTCATCGGACTATTTTCGTGAATCCTACTATAGTATATAGTGTTGCTGAAAGAGCCATTAAGATAAGCTCCACGAGTTAAATGAGATACTTTCATTAAGTAGGTCTACTAGTTGGAACTTTTGTAATTAAAAAAATGTTACCTAAGTATAGTTTTGTTTCGTAGACAAAAGCGTTTTTGGGGATAGTCATGGCAATTTTAGGTACAGTATACAAAATAAAGTTTTAAAACGCCATCATACAAGTAACGGATGGTAAAGAGTTTAAGATATGAATGACAAAAGATTTATAGGGAAGAAGATTGTTTCGTCCTCTTCTAGAAATTGGGTTCAGAGCGAACGATTATCGAACGCAATCGCACCAGCGACTATCGACTATCGCACCGTCGCCAACCGAATGCCCCCGTCGGCAACCCCCGTACAATTCATTCAACCTACTATTAATAACAGAAGGATCGTTTTATTTTCGCCAACCCAGCCTGAATTATGTATGCGCTCGCCGGGCGGCGACATTTGGCAATCATTCGCAGGCGTTTGTCGAAATGATTTTACATTTCTGTGTTAAATGTTAGTTTTAGTTTTGTTTGTTGTTTAAGACCGATTGTTATCAGTGATTAAAAGTTATAAGTTATAAAGCTCCTTTGGGGTGTTATATTAAATGTTTTTGGGCGCGGAACCATTTAAAGAATAGCGTATATTTCTATGATAATATTAATGAAACAAATAAAACATCCAGTGGCACGGTCGTGTCACGTCGCCAAGTCCCACCCAACCAAACAGACGACGCGTGCTTATATAGACACGAAGCAGAATACGGCTAATTTTCACTTCTCAAAAGGGCACAAAAAGGACGAAATTAACCTATTTTTCGTTTTCTATCCGTTTAACTGGGTCAAGGGTCAATGAACACCAAAAATCGCCAAGCTTACTTTAAA
Organism: Neoaliturus tenellus; assembly: GCA_030545055.2. Taxonomy (NCBI): domain Eukaryota; kingdom Metazoa; phylum Arthropoda; class Insecta; order Hemiptera; family Cicadellidae; genus Neoaliturus; species Neoaliturus tenellus. The sequence goes on from CM061534.1 coordinate 19,787,138, forward strand.
AACCCTTAGTGAAGTAAAATATTTGCGATCAAAAGTAGCCTAAAAAATTTCAGAAATGTGGTTTCCTACGCACAACAAACTATTTAAATTTTTAAGCCAAGCTACAGCCTTTGTCACTGATAGGAATCACACAAAACTTTGTAGGAATCTTCGTATTTGTACGTAGTACAAACCTTTGTGTACAAAGATCAAGTTCATTCACTTTAAATATCACAAAATAAAACAAATATGAGATTTCTTCAATCATTTTGTTTACATTTCGTAAATTTAAAAGGTAAACAAAGCAAACATTTGACGACGAAACCAAGCCAAAACATCTGTTATCATATTTATTGATTTGATCAGCTGTCACTTATAGATTGTGTTATATAGAAAATTGTTTTACTTAAAATTGTGTTGACTTTCGTCCAAGCCAATAAATTCATTTGAATTATCTGTTTAACTGTATTTAAAAATAAAATATTGTTATCTTTAGAACTGGAGAACTGTTATTATTCTCACTGTTATAATTTTGTTGTTACAACAGTGTAATTTTTCTTTGGTTAAGTTACAACCCGAAAATTAACAGCAAACTCAATAAAAACACACAAAACTAAACCAACTAGGGAGACTTTATCTCCAAAACGCCGTTTTAAGAGAAATTTGTCTTTGTAAATATTGTAAACTATATAAAATATTGATCCAAACCAAGAAGAAGTGACTATACGATGCCAAATAAGATTAATTATTCTCCTCCACCTATACGTAGCCTACGTGCATTGAGAATGTTAACTTCTCAGTGACAACTGAACCAATCTTCAAGATTGATGTGTCAAAAAGGGAATTATGTTATATTTGCCAATTCTTCATCAAATTAAAACGCGTAATTTCTCATCAAGCAATGCCCTATTTCGCTTGGAATGTTTGGTTTTGACCAACTCATTTATTGGACAGGAAAAAATCGCGGTAGGCTGTCCCCCTTATGACAGAAAACTGATATCCTCATAAAAATGCTATTTTTGGGCAGTGTTGATATACTAAGCTTTATTGCTATTATTCAGAAAACGCACGGTAAGCGTTCTTATTGTACTCCCTGAAAAATTCTGCTAGGGAAATGTTTAAACTAGAAAATGTTATCGTTTCATAAATTTCAATATACAGAGGTTGCTGCAAGGAGTAACTAATTTTAAAAATCCCAATATGCTATCATTCTAATTTAATTGAATGTTTAGAGATTGACTGGTGTTTATATTAAACATGGACCAATCCTTAAAACAGATTACTATTTTTGCACTGATACAATAAAAATCGTATCCATAGCAATATTGCTTTATCCATTCTTTTAATCAGATATGCAATATTAAATATTTATAGCTTAAATTCCTTTTTAACGCTTCACATACAGAACACAAAACTGCTATGAAGCAGACCTGTAGTAGAAATCAGTTAATCTTATGTCTTTACTCAAAGATAGTTCTATGTAGTCTGAAAATTAGCCTACACTTGCAGTTATTCGGGGAGTAAAAGTACCGTATATTTTCTTAACACTGCAGATGAAGCAATAAAATTTGGTACATTAATACGACACAAACTTATGCATTTAACAATCTTTGATTTATATCTCGATAGTAAAGATGAATTCGAATGGGGTGACCAAGATTAAAGACACCTTCAAACTAATACCTCCTGTCACTTCCCTTACGAATCACGGGTATTCAGCATGGACCTATAAATTAGTATTTTAATCTCTTAATGCAGCTAAATAGCTAAAAAAAACTACCCTATAAACGACAGCAGTGTTCCTCTGTATAAATTCCAGACAAACGAATACAAACATAGTGTTCCGTTTATCTTTAAAGCTTTTAATTAAATCTGTTTTCCTACTTAAAGATTTTACTTTAAAACCCCAAATGGCCAAATATAATAAAAAATAATGATATCATAAACAAAAACACTAAGTGTTAAGGGGTTGCCAAGTCCTAAAAAGATATGATATTAAAATATGTTCCAAGTCAATGACTTTGATTTTAGAATAGCTACTCGATAAATTGATTCGATCTTTTAGTGCTTGGTAAACATTCCTTAAAACAATATTGTTTTATTTCGAAACCGTACTTGGCCAGCAGATGTATTAGTAAAGTTAGGCCTATATATACTAACGGGGATATATTACGATGAATGAAGAAGTTCTCAATAGTACAGTTCAATAAAAAATAAAATACCATACATCTGCTGGCCAAGTACAGTTTTAAAATAAAACAATATTGTTTTACGGAATGTTTACCAAGCATTAAAAGATTGAATCAATTTGTCAAGTGTAGCTATTCTAAAATCAAAGTCATTGACTTGGAACATATTTTAATATCATATCTTTTTAGGACTTGGCAACCCCTTAACACTTAGTGTTTTTGTTTATGATATAATGAACTCTTTTATTTACATTAAGTTTTTACATAAATTATTTTAAAGATGCGTGGAAATAACCTCAGGACAGCATCAACTCAATAAATGGGAATATTTTTTGAAAGTGTCTGAACCAACGAATTGGTGCTCACCGTCACCGTTGGTGGTTGTACCCAAAAAGACCTGTATTGGGAAAAGGGACATTAGGCTATGTGTTTATTTACCCACGTGAAGAGAGAATATCATCCGGTTCCAGATGTGTCTTACACCATTGGCCTTCTTGCAGATGCAAAATATTTCTCAAAACTTGATGCCTAATCAGGATTCCATCAAATTGAACTGGATGAGGATTCACGTGATTTGACAGCGTTCATTACACCAAATGGAAGGTTCACTAGATTACTCTTCGGTATTACTTCAGCTCCGGAACATTTTCAAAGATGTATGAACCAGATATTGGATGGGTGTGCCCAATACCTCCTAGAAGGTGTGCCGGCATTGTTTGTCTCATTGATGATGTTTTTTAATTTTGGTAAAACGAAACAAGAGCACGACAAAAGATTGAGAGCGGTTGTAATAAACCTCTAAGAGAAAAATTGTGGCTTTATTTAGCAAAACTTGTCTTACACAAAGCATCTTCAATCAATATATTAATAGGCAAGCATGTTTCGTTTCCTCCTGTTTTCTCAGCTCGTGTGCATCGTAGGAGAAATCCACCACACCGTTAGAAAGGTATAGATAGTCCTGTAGACGAACAGAATCCCATTATAATTCAAATCGGACTCCAGGGCTATGCCCCACATGCTTTCAAAGTTACAATGTTAATCTTAAAGGATAATCGATTAAATCATTAGACAGCTGTTGTACTAACTAATAATGATTAAAAAATATATAAAAAAAAACAGGAAAAACAGATGTTTTAATTATAAAATGTCTTTACACAATGTTTTTACACTTCTTGGGTCTAGATCAACTGAAATTGTGATCGAATTTCGATCAGGAGGCGATCTCTAGTAAGAATAAATTAACAAATGAATAAAACAAACATGACAAAATAATTAACAAGAGAAATACAATCAGCTGATAATAAATATGAAAATATACCACATTTTTCCCCTCTAGAAGATTTCATAATCATTAAATTTATCTGGAATTTTCTTTTCTCTCGTGGACCTACGAGGCAGTGTAAGATCAGAGTGATCGGAACATTCGCTTTGAATTTTCTCTGAATCTTGAGAATCAAACGGCTGGAGGACGATGTCAATAATATTCTAGATACTGTGGTCAGACTGGTTAGATATGTAGACGGGCTTTCTTCTTTGGTATCAGTCAGTGGGTAGTTTTCATCCCCTCTCGGTGCCAATTAATTGTCTGAGGGATACGATTGATTCTCTTCCATCTTTGTTTCTAATCAATGAATACTTGGGATTGACATCAAGCACTTCAACTAGATTGTCATATTTGTTACTTCTGTTATTTTTCTTCATAAAAACTTGTCTTCCCGTTGTCAGCCAAGTTGGGATTGAACTTCCGCTGCTGGATCTTCTGAGGTGCCTGAACATCCGTTCATGAGGCGTACAGTTTGTTGCTGTGCAAAGAAGGGCCTCATCGATCACACTTTCCCATTGTGTTATTTTCATCCGTCTTGATTTCAAAGCCTGTTGTATACATCCGTCTCGATCGAGGAATAATCCTTGCCTATTGCATGCTATTGCGCATGCGCGAGTAACTGGTTGCGTGGAACTGTTACAAACGCAGCAGGAGCAGTTGCAACGAGTAGCATTCCTCCGTCCCTGTTACTGGTCTTGTCTTGTGATTGAAACAGGTATTCCTGGCTTCCTGTTCCCTGACATCGCTATCTCTGTAAACGCCTTTTCTCCTGTGCTACATGTGCTTACAATTAATTAAATTTATCATTTCGGCTCACTCTGGTTTAATTTAATAATAATAATAATAATAATAATTTTATTTCCAAAATAGATACAATAATTACAATAAAGATCTTATAGGCTTACAAAAAATACAGATAAAATACAAAATATCATACAATTTTAAAGAAGCCAAGCTGACCTTGTTCTATTTTGGAAACTTACTTCAGCCTCCAAGGCAATGCCTGTTGGGAGGATCCTCCAAAATACACTTTTAATTAGTAATAGCAGTGACAAGTAAAATAATAAATAAAATAAAAATTCAAGCTCACTATTGAGAGAAAAACTTATTACTATTTACTGAAAATTAACTTTGAAACAGCTTTGTAGCCTTTAAAAAAATAAATTTTTTCCTCCTTGTCAAGATGTTTACTTAACACATAAAAATATGCATATACATTCTTAACTACACACATATGCATACACTTACATAGGTACACAGACATACATATTACTATAAACTATGAGAAAAAACAATATAACAAAAATGCCATATCAATTTATTTTCTTTGTTTTATTCAGTACTATTGTAAAAGTAATCATGGTGACGACCCCATAAATTGCAAGGTTAAATTATAATAGAATGTGTAAAACTGCGTCACAACAAATTTATTATTTCTCTCACAGAGCTATATTTTATAATCTTGAAGCCCTTACTCGGCCTAGGCCTATGCTAATTTTTCACAGCTTATGTAAGTTACAGCATCAAGCACAGTTAGCTTACTAAATTATTGTGACTCCTCCGCTAACTTTAAAAAAAGTACTTGTTAAACATAGGTAGGTCCTAAATTTATTACCTATTTTTCCAGATAAAATTAATATAAATAGCCTACAGTGGAGCAATTTTTGAGGAGAAACCTGATTACATTGAACTCAAACAATTAAAAAAATTACCCAGTTAACTTATTCAAGAAATATTTGTAAAAATACTGACAAGTTAAAAATTTATCTAAAAAAATCTTATTGAAAAGAGTTTATACTCTCTAACAGATTATAAGTTACTGTTTAATGCCACCACTCTTCACAACCAATATAAAAGACATAGATATGACTGGTCCTATGGCCCAGAGAGGGGTCCCAAAGGACGACGTGGGAGGTAAAAGGTATGTAGTAAAACACAAGACCTCAAGTTATGGGTCAGTATGGTAGTAGAAGGGTAGTCCGTGTAAAAGAATCGTAAGTTAGAAGCAAGAAACGGTAACAGAGGAATGCTCTTAGTTGCAACTCTAGAGGAATGCTCCTCGTCGCAACTGTTCCTGATGCGTTTGTAACAGTTCCACGCAACAAGCTACTCACGCATGCGCAATAGGCAAGGATCATTCCTCGATCGAGACGGATGTAGTTGTATGGTATTCCATATCACGCCATTAAATTTTTCGACTTGTCCATTTCCCTTTGGATTATATGGGCTTGAACGACTGGTAGCAACACCCAAGTTGTGTAAAAATGACTTTAGTTCTTCTGACATAAAATTGCTTCCCTGCTCTGAATGTATGTAAGCTGGAGTTCCAAAAATGCTGAAAAGCTTGTAGAAATGTTTAATAACAGTTTTTTGCGGTCATAACGGGGCAAGGGAATGCAAATGGATACCGAAAATATTCATCCACAACAGTTAAAATGTAAGTGTTGTTACTGAAGGGATTGGTCCCTTAAGGTGGTGCAAGGGGTTTTTCGTAGTTGAAAATTATACCGTTTTAAGTGTTTAATTCGACTATACAAATATTTTCTAATAATGGAAAAATATTTAAAAAAATTTGACACAATTATTTTATGACTTATTGTCATATTAAGTGGTGGTTTTACGTCACATTGGTGCTTGCCTTTCATAAAAACCACTTGAGTCTAAGAACCCATATTTTGCCAATTTTAATAATTAATTATGTAGATTAAAACAAACTATTACAAAACATTCACAAAATTATTTCAGTTTTATATGACGACTTAAATTTATGACCTAAAAGAATATATCCTTTAAATAGGAATAAAATTGGTTTCAATTTCTTTGGCCAAAAATGCACTTTAAAAATATATAACTAACATACTTAAAAAAATTTTTTTGTAAGCAGGAGGCAAGCCCAAATATAATAATTTTGAGTTTTATTACGCCTAATAGCTGACAGCTGCAACCCGCTCGTCTCCGCGCACTCGCCCGCCGCGCACACACGAGCACACGCGCGGGCTACCTGGCCCTCTCCTCTCCTGGCCACCGTTGTGTCGGTCTGCGCCGTAAATACACCCTTCAGAAACTATTTGATAGGGAAGACTCATGGCAAATATCATTTACAGAATTTCGGCGCATTTGCTCATGGTCAGGGTTTTATATGAATTTTCCTACTATCTATATTGGGGAAAACATTCCAATTTGTCATTGGAAAATATAAGGGCAACTAAAATAGGCTTTTTAGTATCCATTATTAGTACTGGAATTAATATGCTTATTCAGCACGCATTGGGATGTACGGGCTAAAGATGAACCCATAAGTAAATTCCCTAAAAGAAATAAATCAGTAATACACGAACGAAAAGTATATCCAAGACACACAAATAAATTCATACCCCATCAAAAATTTACTCATACAAACCCTTGGGGCTATACAAAGCGACAGTGACGTACTTTAATACTTCTATTATTAATTTAATCAGTTTTACTATTTGTGGACAATATTTTGTTTTTTGTTACAGTTTAAGTGTTAGTGTTCGTAGCAAAATTTCTACGAAAACGGTCCGCGTAAATGTACTATCTATCTAAAAGCAAGGGAATGTTTCACGCAAGAGGCAAGAAAGAAAGCTTCAACAATTGCTTCAACGAGCTCTAAAGGGAAGTATTCTATCACAATGAATCGGAAAATGACTACCTCACCAGTGCATCTTGTCAATCTATGTAAGAGTTTAATTTATTACTATCGAAATCAATATATTTGCAACTGAGCTGTGGCGTGGCTCGTGGCGACCTTAGAAAGAAAATTATATGCTCATTATACTTTGCTTTGCCATATAAGAATTTCATATAGGGAAAGATCTAATATATCCAAAGTGGTGTTATTCAATTTGTTTATTTGTGCATTACTCAAATTTAAAAACAAATATATATTGCCAAAAAAATTATTACTGTAATTGGAACTGAATAGATTTGGGTTTCTCTTAGATCATTCGATTATTTACATGGAATTTGATAGTGTCGTATAATTAGGCCTAGCACAAACTACTTCTGAATTATTCATAGATTGTTACTCAATTATGCTATTTTCACTCAGCTCAAGTGCATTCCCAATGTAATAAAAACAACCTTTATTGTGTTTAATGTAGCCTGCAAACAAAATACTTTGTCACAGTAACATATTGTCCCAACTCAAATTTCTAAGAAACACTTTGTCCCACTCGCTTATTTACAGTTAGTTAAATCAGCTAATGAAGTAACATTTTGTCCTGACGAAAAATTTACAAGGGTTGAGGAACGCAACTCAGGTAGTAAGAGCAGTTCAAATACAAGGGTCACGCGATCCATGCGGCCGCATAGAGCACCGGCCTAGGAGGGGCGCTGATTAAAATGACGGTGTTATTTGATAGTTAAAAAATAACGCCTTAACAATCGTGTAACCTTTAATTTGTTAGTGTGTGTCAAAACACCGCTAAAGGTGGTGACACACGGGACGGCAAAACTCCCGGAAGGATGTTCCGTTTCGCAGCCGCAGGCTGTATTTTGGGAGTCCGAATGCAAGACAACGGCGAAACAGCCGGGCCTGGCGAAACTACCATGATACTCATTATGTTAAATTTCTTCTCATTTAAAAATGATGCTGTCTTCATTCAAGAATGTGGCTTTGCTGTGTCCTAAGACATAGGAAAAAGGGTAGCCGAAAGGAGAGTTCGGGCTTTAGAAATGACATGAAAATTGGTGTCTTTGTATGTTATAGTGTACTATGAAAGGCTGTTGGAAGTGAAAATGTGTAATATGAAACTTTTATACTCTTTACATCAAACGAAAATTTTTATAGGGTCTTAAATCACAAAATTTGAGGTATTTCTGTTTATTAAAATGTCTAAAACCCAGAGGGCAGGCAAATAACATGTGGGTAATAATATTATATTTCGTTACAAAGGCCGGCATTTTATCGGCCTCGAGAACATGTTTCAAGCTCAAGACTTCGAGAACGTGAACCGAACGTGAGTAGGCAAAACGTTTTAGGCCGAGTTATGATTTATATTTTTCATCATATTATCGCACACTATACAATCTATATTAATAAAATTAGAGTTTTGTCTGTACGTTGCTTAGAATTTTGAAATTTTTGGTTATTTTTACTTTTTATGCATAACAGAATCCAAAATCGGTGTCATCTAAATTTCTTTCCCTCTGTCTGTCTGTCTCTCTCTCTGTCATTCTGTCTGTAACGCTCATGGGTCCTATTTTGTCCTCTTTTCACTGGATAACGACTTTACCTAGGGGTCTAAATTTTTTTCATGTCATAGACTAGAGTGGTGTGAAGGTTCATTACAACTTTAATTGACTTAGCGACCTTAGGGCTTTGCCCCATAGTATGTCAAAGTAGCCAAGTTGTGCTAAAATACCAATCTTTAATCTCTTTTCACACGACAAGGGCTTTAGTAAATGATATGAAAATTTTTATTATTGTTAAATGTTGAAATTAGAACGATTTTAGCTGCTCTAAAGCATCGTTCGTCAAAAAGGCTCTCCCTCATAGTAAAAGAAATATTCAATGTTAATCTTATGGGAATATTTAATTCTACCTTTTTATCTATGCTCTTTAATCAGCTGGATTAGACAGTTTGTCATTTTCACCACAGATGGCAACACTTAAAATTTTAAATACAGACTCTTTCATATCTAACCCTTTAACTTTTCACTGGCCTAAATACAGTGAATAAAGTCAACTAATTCTTGGTTCTAAATATGAATATTAAAATAATTTATGGAAATTATTACAAAACGAGTTTTGACCCTTAAATCTTAAAATGTTTCTTATTATCATTACAAACTAATTTTAGTTCCCAATTTAGCTTTCATTGCACTTTCTGACAAAAAGAGGTGTATTTTATCAAACACAACATGTAGTTAAAACCAATGAGGTTTATAAATTGCTCAATTTTTCAAGTAGTTCGGGTATAGACGGGGCAATATTAATGTGTAAAAGCTTAATGAGTAGGTTCTTATGAAGAAGTGAGAAAGTCGCTCAAAAAACACTCATAGTACCACTGTAATTTTCATTCAAGGATCACGCTGATTGGTTGAATGGAATCAGATGGTTTAAGAACATATTTGCAGAAGTTTGTTATTGTTTTTTATTTTGTGTAAACAAACAAATATACTTATTTTGACATTTAGAAGGTAAAAAGAACGCTTCCCGTGGCAATAAGGAAAAGTAATCCCACCATCAATGCTTAATTTTTCTCCGTTTTTCGACATAACTTTTTAACATGGGATGTCACTATTTATTCGGTTTTGTATACATTGGCAACACATGAGGTTTTAGGTAAATAGGTAAAGTCTAAAGACAAAAAAATTGAACTAAGTAAACCTAATATCTACACTGCGGTGCGGTGGCTATACGTTACTGACAGATGTTGCGTTGTTTTACTTGGTTTGGGAATTAAAATGTTAACTAATTTTGAATTTAGATTTAATATTGTACATGTCTGTACATATCATTCATGGGTAGAACAAGATGCAGGGGTTCAATACATTGGATTTGGCATATAGCTATCGTCACACCCAATCAAGGATTCAATATTAGATTTCATAAGAATCTATAATATTTTTTACAAGTCTGAGTTTTCTTAAATCTTCTATAAGTTTAAACTCATAGAACTATAAAGTAAATCACCATACGAATATAAATGTTTAATCAAACTGCAACAAAACCATTAATAGAAATAACTTCTAGACTAAATGAGAAATGGATTTAACAAGATTTTGACAAATTTGCCTGGTAGCTATTAAGCATAAAACTTGATATCTAGACGTTAGACGTTGATACGTACGTTAGAATGAACCAACTGAAGGTTATGAATTTGTGAAATCATTAATATCATTCGTTTAATAAACTGTACACACACCCCGTGCGAAGAACGGGTACTCAGCTAGTAAACTCTATAAAAATAAAAAAAATACATAGAAATAAAAACTTCCAACCCAGACCTCAAAAGCATGATTTTCGTTGTTAAAAATGGTTGACGAAAACAGCTGATATTGATGAAGTGCGATGATAAAAACAGTAGCAGGGGCTTTCAACCCTTCAAACCACTAGTTGTAATAAGGTTTAAGAGGATAAATAGAGCAGGACATTTAATGGTTGCCGGATATCAAATATACTCGTATGTTTTTTTATAAAAAATGTTGCTTTTGGGGAATATATTTTTCAAAGTTCATCGACATTTTACTTCTGACGTAAAGCACACCAACTTAGTCAGGACTTGTTTCTGTTTTACATCCTTTAAAACAAAGACATTTTATAAGTTGCCTCCAGTGATTGTCTAGACCGCATTACGCGACAATTCGTCTTTCCTTGGTCTCATTCCGGTTATCGAGGATTTAAAAATGAACCAAACAATATTACCAATGTACACAAAGTAGGCTATGTATTTTTACATTATAAATTCTCGGGAAATTTTATTTTTCTTGCAACGGATGTTGTAAACGCAGCTCGACAACCTTCACAAAGTAGCTGTTTGGGGTGTACGAGAATTAGCAAGGGTACCCGATTCTTTGGGAACGGTATTTCGGTATGCGCCTTTTCCTTTTGGAATTTGCAGGCCGAAGGTATCCGATAAATTTGCGGTAGGTAGGTTTTCTTATTATTCCCAGAACACAGGATGTACGGATAACATAAAATTTTTACAATTTTGAAAATTTCCTAGAGCTTTTTAGTTTAAAATTAAATAAAATCCAAATCAAAGAACCACATCAGTTGTGTATCAACTATATAGGCCTATGTATATTATTCGATTTAGTTAATTATTATGTCTTAATGCGGACTAGAAAGAAAAAGAAACTACTCCTGACTACGTTGGTGTAGCTTTATGTCAGGAATAAAAGTGAAATATTATGTCGATGAACTTTGAAAAATATATTCCCCAAAAGAAACATTTTTTTATAAAAAAATATATATTTGATATCCGGCATAACTATTAAATTCAAAGCCACAAAGCTGTTTTGTCTTAAAATCTTTTTAAAGAATCTTAGTGATATACTTTTCAGAAGTTAAGCTGTGCATATTCATTCATTGAAACTAAATTAAAAATGTATTTGTCCTTAATGTGTACAATGTGATACATGCGTAGTGTACGGAAGTATGGCCTACGAACCGGCATGTTTTAAAGTTCTTTGTAGAATTAACCAAAGAAAATATTGGAATTTTATTGAACAAATTTTCAATAATAGTTTAATTTTATTAATACTATTTGATTTCTGCTGGTACTTTTCGTAATATTTTCCAATGAAGCGGCCAATCAATTGTTTATAAATAGGGAGGTCCATGAAGAAGGGAATTATTTATTTTATTTAGAACTTTTAAATACATAAGTTTTTAATAATTAAAAAAATTTCAAATGTTTATTTGCAGTTTTTAATTTGATTGATCTATTTAGCATTTTAATATTATTAAAACATGAGTGGCAATTTAAGGCCTTTGAGTCAATTTAGGTTTCAAATTGTCACATACATGATTATTTATATTGAATAAAATGATTTAAAAAAAATCAAGAATTGTTTTATTTTAGTAGCCCTTGATGAAAACTACGAAGAATATTATTATGGGTTGGAATAACATTTCGTTTTTAAAGTTTTATGCAACAATTTAATTTGATAAACTAAATGACATTGTTATTTTATTTTTTATAAATAACTTTTGTGATTATTCAATATACGGAAGACCGAAATTTTTTTTAATATAACTGTATTTGGTACCACTAATATAACTGTATTTGGTATTTTTAGTGTTATCTGTATGAGTAATTGTCGGTAGTGTTATACCACGCGAGCACACCTCCGCTCCGGTGCGAGGAGTGGCAGACAGGCCGTGCAAATTTTGCTAGCGTTTGAAAAACAATCGGCTCGGCTCACGGCAGCCATCAGCCAAGAGACGCCAACCACTGAAATTTGTAAAACTTGAGAAAGGACAGCGCTCGACAATTAGGGGTGAGAGAGAGAGAATGAGAGGGAGCGAGTTGTGAGTCCCTTTACGCTTCAGTGGTCATGGGATGCAAGTAGTGTGTTTTTGCGGTTGCTGGCTCAGTTCAATGACCTCTGAGGAATGTGATGACGTCATCGCCAAGGCCAACGACCCCGATGACGTCATCGATGACGTAATCGATGACGTCATCGACGATGACGCAATCGATGACGTCATACCCATGACGTCATCAAAATGACGTCATCGATGACGTAATTGATGACGTCACCATCGATGACGTCATTTCCGTGACGTCACACCCATGACGTCACAGAAATGACATGCTGATGACGTCATCATCCATTACATCATCAAAATGACGTCACTGACACTGTTAAGGTCAAGGTCACGCCGAAACTCAAAATTTTTTGGCACTTTTGCCGTTTCTCGCACTACGCTCCGAGTTTCAGTCAGAGTCCACGTGACCTTGACGACTTGGAGCGAATTTGCGATGAGAAACAGCAAAAGTGCCAAGTCAAACTCGAGTTTGCGACATGACCTTGCTTAAACCGTCATCTACTAGTCCTCAGAGGCCATTGAACAAGCACAACATCCGCAATTTCATATTACTGTGACCTTGAACACTTAACAACTACAGAGCGCCGACACCGATGCGCACCCCACGACAGCCACCGAGTGACTGACTGTCAGGCTCCGTGTACTCTAGGTATATGGGGAAGTGGAGGGGGAAATCTCAAGGTCACCCAAATGGAGTTTTAAAAAAGCTAAAGAGTAGAAAGACTACTCTTGTGCTTCCTGGGCGACTTTATCAATTTCTAACGGATCTGTAAACCAATCCGATCTGTAGCGGCAGGAGTCCAGAAAACAGGTGCACCACCCAACAGGTTGTCCGTAGCACTTCCGACAATTGGTAAGATTAGAAAAATGAAATTTAATACACCGCTGCGGACAACAAGTGTAAAAGTACTGGGACTTGTAAATTTTGAAAGTCTGTAGTACCGGTGGAGGCAAGCTGCTGTTCTTGCATCTACACCTGCAACATCCGAAGCATTCACATTGCTGGCAGGCCAACCCGTCCACTTGCCATCTTGGTAGTAGGAAACACTTGTCCTTGCAGCAATAGGTTGACCCTGTCTCTTCCTCCCAAAGCTTCTTTGCACAATGGATGACGCCTGGCTCCTCCAAACACTTATGCTCGCAACATGAGACACGCTTAGTTTCCATACTTGATGTTGCTTCGGCGAGGGAGCAAGATGAAGTGATGCCGTGGTCAGTGGGAATGGAGCTTATATAAACTAAGGTAAGTGGAGGGGGAAAGGTCAAGGTCATCAAACGGAGTTTTAAAAAAGTTAAAGAGTAGAAAGACTACTCTTGTGAGTCTATAGCGATTTCATTGATAGTGAGTGCTTCTGTATGCCAAGTTGATCTGTACTGACACGCCCCTAAATAATGTTTGCAAAAACCTGCAAAATGATTGTTGCACATTTTGCAGCCAGTTAGCTGTCTTAGATTAAATTCAATGCAACGTTCAGGGCAACAAGTGTACTTATGCCCTCTCATCTGGTACACATGGAATGTCTTCAACTCAGGCTTTGGCTTCTCCCAAGATTTGCACCGACACATGCATTGTCCAAAAGCTTCACACTTTCTACAAGCCAGTCCATCCACCACATCAATGTCATTGGGCCATGAAAAACACTTCTGTTTGCAACAGTAGTTAAGTTGACTCTCCATGTTGCTGCGGCGAAGGCGCACGACGAAATGATGCTGTAGTCAGTGAGAGCGCAGCCTTATATAAACTAAGGTGAGTAAAGGGGAAAGGTCAAGGTCATTCAAATGTAGTTTTAAAAAAGATGGCTAGTCGTCCTCGTCGTCTGTAGTAGTTTCAGATGAAGAACCAGAGTCGTCTGAGTCCCTTGCTGGTGCTCCATAGATAAAGTGTATTTCTATTTTAAAGCGAAGGCCAGGATCCTTCCACCATCAACTCCTTCAACCTATTACATACCACCTCCACTTTGTACACATTGTCTATAATCAACACCCAAAATGTTGGGTGAATAAAAACGTGTGGATGAGTCAGCTTCGGCAATGGTTATTTCTTTCGGCGCTATAGGAGTGTACAGATGTGTAAAGTGTGGATGAGGCTGGCTGGAAGTTAAAGGTTCTGAGTTGATCCTGGTCGCATCAAAATCCAATTCCATCCTACATTCAACGTCACGGTTCTCGTTAAAAAACATATTGCAATTTTTGGCGTAACATTTCTAGTTCTGTCACATCTTGCAAATGAACGGTCCACCACAAGGGAAATGCTTCGTCCGTAGTCGTAGTGGAGTCAACTTCAACTTGAGAAGTAGCCTCGTTCGCCATGGTAGCTAAGGAAGGAATGAGGTGAGCCGCAGACTGTAGTAACAGTATTGAAAAGTAGAGGGGGAAATTTCAAGGTCATTGAAATTGAGTTTTAAAAAAAATGAAGGAGTAGAGGGGAAAGGTCAAGGTCATCCAAATTGGGTTTTAAAAAAAGAAAGAAGGTCACTCCCCACCAGCCTCGTCGTTGACCTCCACATCAGATCCTTCATAGGGGTAAATAGGTGACATTGGGGTATACTCTGGTGACTGTTGAGTGTTGTCTCCATCCTGCTGCAGTGTAACTCTCGACCAATCATAGTCCAAATTCATTTGAATTATGATTCCAGGGTTGTCCCGGAGTATCTCCTTCATCCTTTGGAAAATTGTCTCTAGATAGTGCACACTGTCGATCGACAGTGTCCAACCCGTACTTGTTCCAACATCGGTAGTGGAGTCTGCCTGGGTGATGGTGTTGTTGTCATCCATGGTTGCCTGCTGAACAAGGAATGATGCTTGATGTGAGGCTCATGCAGGAACATGGTGGGGGGCGTGGTGGAGTAGTGGGGGAAGTTTCAAGGTCATCCAAACGGAGTTTTAAAAAAAAAGGAAAACCTACAAAGTAACATTAAAACTTTCCAATTGATGGTGGCGAGCGTTTTCTTCTGCAACCTTGCCGACACATGTGACTATGCCATACAGTATGAAAAGTACAACCATAATAAGGCCGAACAATAAAAGATAGCCGTTGACTATCATGATATTTTCTGAGTGGATCTGCTTTCTTCTTATCGCCCTCTCCTGCATCCTCTTCTCTAACTCGTGGACGAAGTCACAACATGCGTGAGGACATCTTTCATCTGTTGGTAGGTTTGCCATTGTTGATGTTGTCGATGTGGCTGTAGAAGATGGAATGAGGTTTCCAATTGCGATGTGCCATGTACACCAATAGTCAAGTGGTGGGGGTAACAAAGCAGTGGAGGGGGAAGTTTCAAGGTCATCCAAATTGTGTTTTAAAAAAACCTATCTTGTTACTGAGCTTATATGTCAGTAACAAGATAGGTGTTTTTGCTCTTTTACTTCTTTAATATAATGAAAAAATATACATATTCTACAATGGTTAGGATAAGAAATACAACTGCTAGTCAGCTGAAGTAGTCCAAGTTGTCTGGCTCGGTCTTCATGGATGCTGGTGAGGAAGCCGTTGAGGAGTGTCCAGGCTCTTCCTTTGACTGCCGGGTGTTCCGTATATTGCAAGCGTAAACTTGCACATTTATACGGTAGCCTCGTGCCACCATCAGCTGCAACTCCTTGTATAAGTCGTTTAGCTCCTGCTGAGTCTTGATGCTCACCTCTTCGTAACTTGCGCAACTGACGTTGAGAGACATCCTGATGTTGCTAGGTTGGCTGCTGGAGTAGAAATGAAGCCGAGGCACAGCGTTTGGAGGTACATGGAAAAGTGGTGGGGGTGATGGTGGTGGGGGTATGGAAGATGCAATTAAACACTTCTAAACTTTTTCCATTGATACAAAGGGATGGAACAAATAGCACAGGTGTCCTTGTAGTTTTCAAATCTAAACATTGGTGCTAGAAATCCAAACTGTTTTCTACCACCTTCCTGTACGAACCGTCGAAGGTCTCTGACGGCAGCATTGCCACAAGGCCTACAAAACTTTTCCCCGTCTTGAAACCTATACCAGGAGTATCCCGAATACCCTCTATTATCTTTCTTGTACTCCTCGATATCCTGCTTTACTGTTATAGGGATATTATCTCGTAAAGCCGTCTGGAATAAAGATGCGTCAGTTATAACTCGTTGTAAGCAAAGCTCGTACAAGGTGCTCATCGTTTGCTAGTTGGCAACAGACTGACCGTTCTTTGCATCCAAGCAGGTTTGAATCCTAGTGCGGTAGTGGGGGTAATTACGGTAGTGGGGGTAATTGTGAAATGCAAAGGTCAAAGGTCAAGGTCACCCGCGAAGTTTAAAAAAAAAAAATGCAACATATCAATACGTGAAGTCTGTCACATATTGATATGTTGCATTTTTTTTTTGTTTTTTTATTTTTTTGTCTTTTATGATTCGTTTATTTATAAAACATTACAACAACATATGTATAACATTAAAACTTAAATCTAACACTGCTGCTTGTCAGCGATGTGGATGGTCAACTCTGTAGAATTGCTACCCGTGCAGCCGTGCGACACCAGGTATAGACACCCGGGTTGAATAGAGCGAAGATCCTCGTTTTGTAGAAGATGGACGAATCTCTTGGGCAGGTACACCTGGAACTTTGGTTCATCCCCCGGAGTAAATGGCGCCTCGCTGAGACTGCAGCAGATGGCCTCCCCAACTGTAGTTTCCATCTTCTTCATAGCATGGATTATGTAGTGCTTCTCGTCTTTTAGTTCTGAGCACTTCTTTACAGGTAATATTGTTGACTTGGAGTGAGCATTGAACTGCTCGACCAAAGTCTGAAGGAACTGGTGAGATGCCATGGTCAGGTTACAGATCGTCTTCTTGCTCGGAGATGTTGTCGTCTCGGAATCTCGAGTAATACTCATGCCAGGTCCCTGTCTGCTCCCCACTTATATACTCTCCGTTACCCCCACCACTCCCCACTTCCCCATTTTGAAGGTAAGAGGCGAGTTTATAGGCATTTTTCAAAGCGCAATGTCTATCTTTATCATGTTCTGGGCTTTTTGTACAAATACATATGGTTTCCAGCATGTATTGATAATTCTTATCCAATTCCACATCATTAACCGGAACATGAGTAAATCCTTCAATCCATCTTTTCTTTTCCAGCCCCTTTGTGTAAATATTGGTAAACTTGTCTGAAAAGTGATGCATAATGTGATACAAGTCCGTGTAACTTGTAAAACCATCATACCAATCGATATGATGGAAGTGTTTTGAAATCCATCTGTTGGTAGTAGCCGCTTTACTAGTTAAAGACGAATAAGAACATGGTGGTTTAAATAAAAACGAATAAGGAACACTTGTATTCATGTCCAAAAACACAAGTTCTTTTATAATGAATCTATCATCATTACCACGAAACGCTTGAAACTCAATAATACCAGGCTTGGACTTTACTTGTTGTTCTTCTTCTCCCTTGTCCATTTTGAAGGTCACACGTCTGCTCATTACGAAGTCAGGAGGTCAACTGATTTCCACACCACGGTAGGTACTACTTTTATACCAGGCCGTACAGTTGTTGGCGCGTTGGTGTATATTTAACGTGGGCACCGTCCCCAATAGGCCTAACCCCACAAAATGTTGATTATTGTTTTAAAAACTAACCATTGTCATTTAAGTTTCCATCTTTATATTTTCCTTGTTTTCATTTTCATCACTAACACTTGATTCTTCTCCTCCATCTTCCTCTTCTTCTTGTTTTACTGATTTCTTATGTAGTTGAGCGTACTTTTCCAATTGTCTCCACATCTGTACTTCATGAGGAACTCTATTAAATATAGAAGTATCCACAGGTCCGTATAATATAGGTGCGTCCGGTTGTTTGTCCAAAGTGTCTTCCAGATAATCTTTAATAATCGAACTTGAAAACACCAGTTGTCTCAAGTATCTTGTTATAGGTTCAGTAGCACAAGTTAAAATGAAAAACTCCTCTCGATTAAGTTGAATTTTGTTATCATGTCTTGTTGTGTCTCTAAACCGTAGCTGATGATCACCACGTTGTTTAATGATATCAATTTCCACATTTGAATCCAAAAGTCCTACTCTTGTCTTTCTTCCAAACATGTTACTACTTAAATAGCATTCTAGTAGATGCAAATGTTTCATAAACGATTCCCAAGCACTGTCCGTAAACAAAATCATTTTGGGTCCATGAGTTAAAATTACAGTAGGGGAATAATCTGTAGATTTCATAACACCGATTAAAACACTTTTATCCAAACTGGAAGAGATTGGGTAAAATATTCGCAAAAATACCTCACTCAATATGTTTGGAGAAATATTATCTTCAATATCCCTTTTTCTCTTTTGTATAGTCTTTCTTCTTTTACCTTTTTCTTCAACATTATTACTGGCGTGAAGTTGTCCGCAAACGTTTTGTTCACCTCCTTCCTGGTGACCTTGAGGATCTAAAAACTCAGATATCTCCTTCTCAATATCTACCACATTTTCAGGTGTACCACTAGGAGAAGCCATATTGAATACGATGCTACCCATACAACAGTAGGCAACAAACTGATGAGGAGCGGTCTGTACGCTCTGCTTTTATACTCGCGGAATGAAACAAAACCGGTTTTTACAATACATTTTTAACAATTCCAGTTAAAGGTGTTGTATGTTACGATTTTATCATGTAGAATTAAACAGTATGCAGTTGTATTAGCCGGTATAGCATCGTTGAATTCCATTTCTATTTTTATATCCACACTTGAAGACTTTACTGATTCATTTTGTTTAGAACAATCGATTACAACTATTGGGTAGGCATCGAAATATTTGTCAGGTGGTAATAAAGGTGTATTTGTTTTACCGTAATATGAACTTTGGAATCTCGCGTACATATCGTACAATATACTGTATTTCTTCTTAGTGAATGACACATTTAAATTGTCGTATGGAAAGAATTGTGAATTTAAATAAACTTTAATATTTTTCAAGTCACAATGATCAAATTGTCCTGCATGTTTAGTAATGGCGTCTCTTCTACCTGTTTGTAAACCAAATATAATATACCTGGCTCGTTCTACATAATTCGATGTTTTAACAGTCCAAGTGTGTCGATCCGTAGTAGGTAAACTGGGATGCTCATGAAATTCCCAACTTCTAAATGGAATAACAATATCACGATCGGCTTTTAATTTTCTTAAAAGTAGCATTCTATGCTCGTCAGCCAATTTAACATGTGGAACTCTCCATACAATTTTGTCTAATTTTAATTTCCATTCTAAAGTCGCATCTGTAGTAGCATCTGCAGCTTTAATAATGTCTTTATCGTTAGAAGATCTCAACAAAACTAATTCTTGTTTAACGTTTAATATTATTTTCCTATAATCTTCAGCAAAACCAAGCAGCAAACGTAATGGAATATGAAAATCAAAATATCCATTTGGATTTGGAGTGATCGTGTCAATCGTAGGTAATACCCATCCGGCAGGTTTAAGTAAATTGGTTTCATTGGGTGTTATAGATGTTAATCCTTTTAAAGTTGTCGTAATACCTACTTTTTTAGTGGAATCAACTGTTACACCTGATATTTCATATCTAATTTCATCAAATAGGAAAGCCATAGGATTATTTATAAATGGAACTGTTGTACCAACAGTAGTACCGTCCTTTTTAGTAACTTGTCCTTCAATATACAAGTAACTTTCACATGGTAGTGTGTAAATGTCTTGATTTTGTATGGGAATACGAATTTCATCGTTATTGTTTAATTTCGATGAAGTGTAAGGGTTGTGGGTGTGATATTCTTTTTCCCATAGGGTTTCGTCGAATGTTGGACCCTGCGCTATATCCAGTATATCCATACTCGGTTAATTTTAATCCAATTCTCTCTAAGAAACGAATGTTCTCGCGTGTTAACTCCTCCACAGCTGAAGAGCTACTAATGCGGTTTCCCGTAGGTTGTTCGCTTTTAAATGTTAAACCCATGGTTTTGTATTAAAGTGTCGATTTTAAATGTAATCTAATCGTAATAGGCTCTTCTCTGAAGTCTACCAAGTTACCGTCTTGATCCAATACGCTCAACACGATGTCTGAAATGAAAGTGGTGTTCAACGGTAGATATACCAGGTTTTGTGGCTTTTCAACAATTTTAAATCCAGGTGGTACACTTGGGTAAAAAGTATGTATGATGTGGGTGTTAGCCCCATCCCTGTAAGCACCTTGTATAATGTTACAAGTTATGTCTATACTATTGACTTTTAATATTGTTACTGTTTTCTTACCGGAATGTGTTACATCTGGTTCTAATACAGGCCCATCGTTGGAAAATCCTAATAAATCACCAATTGAGTTTGGTTGAGTGAAATCTATATAATATTTGGAAGTAATTTCAGCTTTCATCGTATTATTATTACCTTTTAATGTTATATTGTCTTTTCCCATTTTAGTTTGCAAAAATTCATTTATATGATCAATTTCATAAGAACCTGTGGGTAACCTGCACTCTTGTAAGTCTGTAAATTTTCCACTGGCATCCTTTCCCTTATAATAATGCAATATGTTATTTTTACCTTCCGTAACATTGGGAATAGAGTTGTACGTTGTAAAATCCAATAGTGCCGCCTCCCAAAACCTTCCTTTTTGCAAGCGTAACGCTGGAAAAAGGATACTTCGTAAAGTGGACGATTTTCCTGTTAATGATACCGTATAGGAAGACATCTCAATAGTGACTGATACTTTTAGCTAGAAATTCCAAACATAAATGGCCGCATATTGAAGTATTATCAGGTTGTTCTCTTTTATAGTTATAATATATGTTTTTAGCAGATTTAAAGTAATTTTGAAGTTCTTTTGGTGGTGGCAAATTACCGAAACTATCAAAATAATATACATTGTTATTTAGTTTCTTATAACAAACCCAATGGGTGCCAGGCCCTTCAGTATTATCCAAATTTACAATTCCAGTCTCATTTTGCCACATTTTCTTTGGTAAACTGTCTTTCATAAACACACCGCGGAAAAATGGTATTTTTAAACAGGAAATATATTTAAATAATTCAATATTGGTTAACGCTTTATGTGGTATGACCAATTGATTTCTTTCATTTAATATGCACGATAAGGTCTTAGGTAAAGACCTGCCCCGTTTTTTACCATTGACCACACGGTGGGCTTCTTCCTGCCTTTTCTTGTAGATCGTCGTCTTCTTTTTATATTTCCTCCATGTTTTCTTGTGGTTGACCTCCTTTTTACTCTCCTTCTCCTCCTTCTTCCACCTCCTACTGCTGTTTTAGCCTTCATACCTGCTGTTACTGCTAAAGCTGCTGCTTTTTCTGCTATGCTAGCGTCACTTGATTTTACTCGTTGCCAAGCTATGTCCGCAAGCTTTTTGTCAGCTATTGATCTATTTTTTGAATCGGCAAACGTGGAATATGCGATATCGTGTTCTTTACAAGCCTGATCTAACTTGTTTATGCCAGGATCGCCTCTTTCCAGTCGTTTTTTCAATTTAGTTCCTGGTCCGCAATACTGATAACCTCCTGGTATATGAAATTCGTATGGTAATGCGTCTATTGCTCTATTTACTATGGATCCTACTGGAATTTGTTTTAAAGCTTTACTTAACAGAGAAACCGCTGTGGACGTGATCCCACCTCCTTTTCTTGCAGTGTCTCGATATGGACTGATGTACTTGAACGTCATTATTGTCCTTTTATAATGGCAATGTGCAACTCATGTGTTAACTCTATGACAGGTTGCACATAAATGAAGTCATTTATTGAGTTATTTACTTAAATATCAATATCACCCCAATCTGATGATCTAAACTGTTTCGTTTTAGGGTTAATAAAGTATTTATTATAAATTTCTCGTTTAATATACTCACCTCTCATGGATTCAGCATAAGTATTATGACCTGATTTTCCTTGAAGAATATCTGGTGTAAAATGATTGTGTAAATCAAATATCGCATTACCTAAAACTTTTACAAGAAAATTAACAGTGACAGCATTATCTACATGTTCAGGGTCTTTAAGGTTTGTTATACGTTTATTATTACAATTATACACTTTACTATCCTTTAATGATGTTGTGATGGTCTGTCCTACAGTTGCAGCATCATTTGCTTCTCTTCCTTGTGCCAAGTCTCTTATCACTCTATTATTACATGTAAACCATCTAAAATATCGATCTGGATCTAGATGTACGGTTTGTGATAAAGCAGCTGCATCTTGTTTTTCATAACCCCATCCCATATTTGATAACTTTTTATCCATGCAATCCCAAGCATCATTTTTGTATGTTAATAAATTAAATTTTTCATTACCTTGAACAAATTCATCCCCTTGCTTCGATACTACTTGATCTTGTTTTACAAAAGAGGTTGTTTCTTGTTTTAAGGTTTCCATCATTTGACCCACTGTTGCACCATCTGATGGCGCCGAACCATCTTTAACATTTGCTAAACAATTATTAAAACAATCTATAACCCCTACATCACGTATGATGCAATGATCTTTAATATATTTTAGATTTACAGCATCGTTTTCAGTTTTTGGATAGCCTATATCATTAATAACAAATTTATAAAAAGAAAATCCATCTTTTGTCTTTTCAGGTATCAAGGAATGTAAATAGCGTCTATTTACGCTGTCTTTTGCATCTTTAGGGTCATCTACGTTGGATATACGTTTATTGTTGGCACTATACGTTTTCCCATTGAATTTTAACGTATTTTTTAATTCAGATGACAAATAACCTTTGTTTATCACATCACCATTTTCATTTGGTTTACCAACGTTGATAATTCTATGATTTTCCGCGTCATATGTGTTATTTTGTAGTTTTAATGTTGGCGATATCTTTTCCTTTAATATTTTTAAGTTTATCGCATCGTTTTCATCCGAAGGATCTTTTATGTTTTTTAACCTTTTATTACTCATATCATAATCTCCATCAGGTGTTTGTGGTAAACCAGCACTTCTTTTTAAATTATTCGCATAATATAACCCATCCGAGGAGTAACGTCCGAACTTGTCAACACTCATGGTGCAACTGAATAGTACTCTAAGGAGTAACGCATTTTTATAAGATTACCCCACGGTTTCGGAGTTCATCCACTAAAGCCACCCATTCGTTTTCCAATCCAGTATGACCCGCTTCTTTAGCTTCATGTATTAGTTTCATTCTATCCACCAATTTATTGATATTATTGTAATAAATCACATTTGTGTTATATAGTTTCTTCATTAAACCTGTACCTGTAACAGATTTGTTTCTTTTTCTTGGTTCTGGAGCACTTATATCCAAAGTGGATGACACAAACCTTCGTTTTACAGGTTTTCTTGGTATTATTGGCATTGGTTGTCTTCTCGTTGTTGGTATTAACTTGGATACAAATTCTCTATATTTTAAAGACTTTGATCTAAAAACAGGTTGGTCAGCTGAATACTTTCTCCTGTATGCATTAGTTTGTTCCAAAATCTTTTTATATGCTTCCATGTCTTTTTCTTTAACTAACAATTCTAAAGGCTTATTTTCAAATAATAATTCAAATAATCCCCTTGTACCCTTATACCTTTGATCACCAACAATAATATTATCATGTTCATCAATGTTTACCGGGCTATTACCAACCATTAAACCGTCTTCTGTTAATCTTACTCCATAACTATGGTAGTTTTTATTAGGATTTGTTCCAGCTAACATTTTTATCATGTATTTCCTTCCTAAAGGTCCTTTGTTATGAATGTTTTCACCCAACAAGCTTATGTTTGACGGACCTTCCCTTGTCTCTTCTTCTTTTTCCTCTTCAATAGCAGTTGATACAACTTCATGTCCTCTTTTGGCTTTTACTTCATATAATTCTTTTATTCCACTATAGTCCGGTGATTCTAGCTCTCTTTCGGGTTCTCCACCGGTAAAACCACTATACGTAGAGGATTCCAGGTCTTCATCACTAAACTCTTCTGATTTTACATTTTCTCTTTCAAACTTCGTAATAGGTGCAATCGCATCTCCTTCCAATACAGGTTTAGCAAATTTTTTGTTTAATTGTTTCAAGGGTTCAGTAATAGGTTTAAAAGTAGATTCAAGGAATTTCTCCCTCTCGCTAATACCTAGTTTCAATGCTCTGTTTTTAGCCCGAATAGAATCACTAAGTGATTTTATTTCTTTTACTAATTTTTCTTGGTTAACCATGTTTGTAGCAAGACGTGTTGTACAACAATGAATGTGTTATACCGCGTTTAATGTATTAATATAAATTTATCAAATCCTATCCTGTATCGACCATTGTTTAGCGGTTGTTCCTTCATAATTGTTAGGAACCCATACTTTTCAGCCCAAGCCTTTCCGCACAACTCTTTAAATCGTTCAAATGTCATATCCGCATTTACATGATCAAAATATATATGTTTTAGGTTGGTTTCGTCCTGTTTAAATACAATTAACATGTTTGCATTGTCTCTAATGAGTTGTTTAGGTATTTTGCTATAAGTTTGGCCAATATAAATGCTATCTATGTTGTTATGTCGACCCATAGCGAAGTAATTCCTTATTGTGTTTTGGTTTTCACAAGATACATCATCGAATATAAACACGGAGAATGGTTTAGCTTCTTGTGGCTGCATGACACTCTCGCTTGCATTAAACTTTAAATATTTAACTTCAGGCACATTAGTCAGTATCTTTTCCAATAATTGATACTTTGGTTGTTGTAGTGATTTTGAAAATACATATAGATTGTTAAATCGTAATCCTTTAGGGTTTGTAATCAAATTGAATACTACATTAGTTTTTCCACAGTTGGAAGGTCCGGTAACCAGACAACGAACGGTGTTTGGTAACAAATTGCCATGTTTCCCACTATTGAATTCTGAATTATCCACTGTGAGTTCATCTATATTATTAATAGTAAAACTCTCTTTTTGTGGTACTATCTCCATCCTTTGTAATGGTTCAACCTAAAATGATTCTCTATCGTTATATCAAATCCTTTTTAGGTATCCAAGAATCTTCCGTCTTATTAAATCCTAACCATCGTACTTTGACCTTATCTTTTTTCCGTTGCAACACCTTTTCAACTAAATATACATCGCCTACTGTTGATTTTAACATTTCATGTCCATAAAACCCTCCTTCAAGCAATTGTCCTTTATTATCTTTTAAAATATATGTCTCAGGTACTGTAGGTTGTACTTTGAATACAGTAAAAACCTCATTGGTCCAATTTGGCAGGTATCTTTTACTGAATACACCTTTATATTTACTTATTCGCACTTTATCACCCACATTAAATTTTTTAGGCTTTAGTTTTTCAACTTTTGGTTTAGTATTCGTTTTTATACGTTTTAATACAAGGTTTTCATTTTTACTAGTTACTTGGTTTGGTTTCATCCCGATAGTCCTATGAAATTTGTTATTGTAATTGTTTATAAGTTTTGGTAACATATCAATCCATATGTGCGATCCTCTGTTGGAAAACATTTTATACATTGCACTTTTTAAAGTTCTGTTGAATCTTTCGATTATTGAAGCTTTTACCTCTGAATTGGTTGAGTAATGGTTTATATTGTGTTTTTTCATTAAATTTGCAAATTCCTTATTAAAATATTCTTTTCCATCATCTGTTTGTAAATGTTTAATAGTATGTTTGTCTCTTTGTATAGCTGTTTCCATTGCTTTTGTAACACTTTTGCCACTTTTATCTTTTAGTGGTAAAGCATCTGCCATTTTTGAAAAACAGTTAATAACAGTCAATATGTATTTATATCCTTTATTTTGTTTGCTATAAGGAATCATTTCGATTAAATCTGCTTGATATAAATCATTAATTCCTTTTATCACCGTATTTCTTCGTGGAAACTTTCTTCTTGCAGGTTTATGAAGTTCGTTGACAATTTGTTGCTTCAAGTCCTTCATATTGCAGGTTTCAATGTTTGTTGTATCACATGTATAATCACAATGAACGTTGTCTTAAATATTCACATCATTTATATGGGTCAAGGTCATCCAAACTTGTGTAAAAAAATGGGGAACACGGCGTTGGACTTGCCGTGTTCCCCATTTTTTTACGGAAGGAGAAAGGAATAAGGTCGAAGTTGTAGAAGGACGAAGAATAGGTTACTAGTTGATAGGGTTTAGGGAGTAATGGCCGAATGGAAGAGTGTGGATTTTGTCGGGCAAAATATGTCTTTTATCATCCCGAGCTGACAGTGCTTTTTTAATTTCGGTGACACTGTAGACTTGATGCTTGAAGCTTCGGATATTGTTGAATGTTGCTGATATCGTAGTATCTTCAAACAAACAAGTCTTGTAGTGGTCAAATGTTACGTGTTTTTTCAAATAAGATGTCTTCACTCCTTTTGCTTTTTTCACTGTCGGTGTGTTGTTCTCGTGGTACATCTTAAATGAATACAATTTTGCCATCAGCGCCACTATTTCTTCTAAAGGCATTCCATTTGCTTCATCTTTGAATTTTCCAATTACTTTTTTATTTTTTTCATTAAAATTTGGATGGTTCTTCGGATAGTCAGAAAAGTCGAAATCTTCTTTGTATGGAAAAGTCCTTAGGTCTTCATACATGTCCAAAGTCTTTATCCAGTAGATAAACGCGTCCGTATCCATGTATGCGACTCCAATGTTTTCCCTTCCGTAGTGTTTAACCATTTTGTTATAATGGAAATCATACATCAGGGTTTTACTTATGTCCAAAATCGACATACCTATGTATAACGGACGGTCCATGACTATTGTTGTTTTCTTCATACTGACAGCGACTAGATTTTCGTTTATAATCATGGATGTTCCGAAATTTGGTTTTTGCACTAATTTTTCCAATTTCCTAGGATCACTCACTAATTTTACATTTTTGTGTTTTCTTTTGTTCTCCAAGGTCTTCCCAAAGATGGCATTGTTCATTAATTTATAGAAGTCCTTTTCAAATGCTGTTGTCGCTGCAGCTCTTCTTGCAGTGTTGGAATCAATATATGGTTTCAACCAACAAGACTGGGTGAATTCAATTGCTCTATGAATTCTCACTATACGTAGACCCAATTCAAGAGCCTGTTGAACTACCCAGTAGTGAGCCACATAGCGATCCTTATTCTCCAAGGTCATCATCAATTTTGGCCATCTTCCTGTCGGTGAAACTTCAGTCTTGGCTAGCAGAGGCAAGTCGTAGTGATGGTCATGAAGGTGCTCCGGATATTCAAAATCACAGTCCAGAATATAGCCTTTTGGACCATTTTTCGGAATCTGTGAGATGTCTCCAATGGTGGCCGGGTCGATCCATTTGAAGTCAGCGTAGGGAAGCGGATTTGACATTGCCCAACCATAAAGGTTGTTTGCGTCAAAGTAGCCAAGGTAGACCGATGGTTGTTGCTCGTCGAAGCCGGGGATGTACTTGTTGTTGGCTTTAACATGACGTGTTACAGCTTGTGTCAAACCGCCCCGTACACCAGATTCCATCATGAGCACCATATCAATATCCGTTAGAAGTTCCAGTCGACAGTTGGTTGACTTTAGCATAGCTTGCCATGCTAATCCTGGAGATGTGTACGAGTGTAAAGGGTCCAGTCCATAGGCGGAGAAGCAGGTGTTTCGAAATTCTTCCATCACATCACACAACAGAGTTACGTCCAGTTTTATATAAAAGTCAGAATATTCCCCTAAGGTTTGAATGTTGAGCTGGTTCCAAACATTACAAGCATGATTGTAGTCTTCAACGGTGATTGCACTTTCATTTAACTTGCTATTGAAGGCTTCAATCGGTGGTAGACTGGTTTCTTCAAATTTTTCTGCAGAAGTTATGTAATCATAGGGGAACACTCCTTTACGCATTACTAAGTCCAATTTATCTTCAGATACAATTTTGCTGGTTTCTTTTAAGTCTTCTCTTCTTAGGTTCTCAGACAATCTGCTCAAACTAGATGCCATAAATCTATAAGAGTCTACGAAGCGAAGTTTAATTTTACCTACTGTTTTTGAGAAACTGATGTACTTTTCCAATGTTGTAGCAAGAACATCAATTTTACCATTATCTCTTCCTAACTCTGGAATAATGAAGTGGGAGTCGTAGCCGCTAAGATTGTGTAACACTACAGGGATAAAGTTTGGCAGTTTGTAATTTATATTGCATGAATTACAAGCAGGTCCTCTGTATAACCCTGTGAGGTGATCATGATCTCTTACTTTTGGATTTTCTTCACTGAAGCTCTTCTTACATAGATAACATCTTGTTGCTGAAATGTATTCTTCTTGTTGATTTTGGTTCAAAGGTTCCATGGGTAAAACATTACCGTATAAGCGTTCCGCCTTTTCAGCAATGTCATACAACTGGTCTACAAAATACTTAGCAGCTTCTTCCCCACGGTAGAGTATCGGAGTGGATGTTAAGCCATAGTCTTGCAATTGTTCTTCAGGTAAAGTAGATTTCACCAATAAGCAAAAACTGTTAGGTTGATGCAATTGATATTTGGTTCTTCTATTTACTTCACCATCCGGAAGTTCCTGCGGCACTAACGTGGATTCAAAGTCAGCATAGATAACTAGTGGAATCCGGTATTGGTGAACTGTTTTATTGAACTGGACAAATGCTCTAGATGGTGGTGGCAGACTAATCTTCACTTCATAGTTGTCATTACAAAGCTGCTGGTGTTCCGACAACCACTCCGATCCTCCACGTCTCAACTCTTTATATGTAAAACAGAAACATCTTTTACACACTGTTAACCTACGTTTCTGTTTTGATAATTGATTTTTAACCAAGGCTGCAAAGTCCTTTATCCACACATAATGTGAAATTTCACCCTTAGTTATCAATAACAGATCCGTGTGGTTTCTTTCCTCAAATTTTGATACTCTCAGAGGATAAACACTATTGGAATCATCTAAACCAAACACGTTTACAGAAACACCTGGGTTTTGTTTCTCAAAATTACCAATACTTTTAACACTAACAGGGTATGACAAACCTCGAAAGTTGTAGCGGTGTTGGACATTTTGATACGCTCTGCTAACTCTACATGGATTTTCTTGCACATATTTTGTTAGCATAGCATATTTAAAGCATTCATTGTCCTCATTTTGCACATTGATACAAGATTTGGTAGCTTGTATCTTCTTTGGCAAAGGTATATAACTACTACCCCTTATACCATATCCGTGCTTGTGAACCCTTACATCCATACCTTCAATCGATGACAGACTCCAGCCGGATCCTCTTCCTTCATGTTCTTGCAGTTTAACTAGCAGTTCATCCAAACATTCTTCAATAATTTCATTGATATCAGATTTAGTTGTAAGGGTTCGGTTTTTGGTAATGAATGCTCTTAATGCCGTTTCACCATCAGTATTGGTAAACTTTGATTCTAACACCAGTCCAAATTTAATGAAGTTCAATCTCTGTAATTCTTCTTTTAGCGTTTTTCCAACAAGTACTCTGGCCTGGGTTATAAAATTATCCAATTCCAATTGTACATTATCAATTTTAAAATGTGTTACAACTCGTCCTGGTAAGGCCGTGGTGCGCAGTTGTCTCACATCTTCCAGTTCTTCTTCCATGTCCTCTTCTTCCGTGTCCTCTTCT
This sequence comes from Neoaliturus tenellus, assembly GCA_030545055.2. Classification (NCBI taxonomy): domain Eukaryota; kingdom Metazoa; phylum Arthropoda; class Insecta; order Hemiptera; family Cicadellidae; genus Neoaliturus; species Neoaliturus tenellus. The sequence continues at coordinate 19,817,174 of CM061534.1, forward strand.
TGCATATCCTCTTCTTCAATAGGTCTTCTAGTAGTGGATGGTCCAGCACCAGCAAATTGGATCACACTAGGTCTTCTTCTTTGCATTTGCTGTAGATAGCCGTCGTAGTAGTCCATCTGCTTCTGATGCTCTTCCAAAAACCGGTCAATTGAGTCTAAGTCTATTTCATCGATGATAATATCTTTTTTTCCATCTTCTTCATGTAATTCTCTGTGTAGGGTGAAAAGATCTCCGTCTTCAAAAATTTCCCCACAAATGTCGCAAAGAGCCATTTCAAACAGTTTGGCTTTGAATGCACACTCTGTGAATGTCCACGCAATAATGGGCAGCGCGCTCAACTGGGTCCCTTTATACCCGAGGTTGAAGGGTGGGGGAAAGTGACGTCATATACATCCGGTTTATCAATCATGTAGTAGATTTGGCTTTTAAACACCCATTTCCAATACATTCTTCAACAGGCTTGAGAAACTGATGATGTTTGATCTAAATCCACCATTTTGTACGAGTTTTTCAAAGACGTCTGTTCCAACAACTTTATATAGGTCAAGGTCATTTGGAATTATTATTTTGAGCGGGGGATAGAGCACTAAGCAGCATCAATTACTACAAAGTGCTCTATCCCCCGCTCACATTGTTTTTTTTTTTACTTTTTGTTTAAAACTTCTTACAAAGGTGAAACATCACCATCAGAGTTGGAATCATCCTCATCACGGAATAGGCAGCGATGACAATACATAATTCTTCTGGCAACTAACATTCTATCCATTGGACGATGAGGAGTGTCTTGTTCTTCTTCTTCTTCAATTTCCAATTGGAATTCCATTTCCGACTCAGATGATGACTCTAATGTTTCGTAGGCGTGCAAGTCCACTTCATTGTCCGTTGAACCAGCTTCATCAGAGTCCGTTTCAATATCCATTATTTCTTCCTCCTCCTCTTCTTGATCAACCGCAGGTAGTTGGTCCTCTACTTCTATAATTTCTAGAGGTATTACCTCCAGAATAGAGACAATTCTGTTGCAATGGAACACGGTGTTGTCAAGTGGAGCCATGGTATGGAAGTGTTGTATCCATCCAATTTGCTTACCCTTTTATACCCCCACCAAGTATGCATTTATGTGGGTCAAGGTCATGTAAAGATACCCTTTGAGCGGGGGATAGACCACTAAGCAGCATGCTAGTCTATTGCCGCAAAGTGATCTATCCCCCGCTCTGTTCTACAAAACCTCAATCAAGTCCAAGTTCGAGTCCTAGTTCAACACATTTTATTTCAATTTAAAAATTTCAATTTCACAAAGCGTACAATTCTGATGTATCAAATATTCCAGTTCCTAAAACATTAGGTTCAGTTCATCCAAATTATGCACTCCTAACCTCATAACCTTGGTAGGGAGAATTACATTAATATGATAGTTATTTCTACCGTTACACTTGCTCCATTCTCAAAGAGATATAAATAATATAGTCTTGGATACTGTGCTTTTTCACGTCCTGCATGTTCCCTAATAAAGTTGAAAGCCAATCTTTTTGAATATTCATTATGAAACACTTCTTTTACAGAAACAAGAATTTTTTCTTCCAGAAATTTCACTTGAATTGATGATAGTTTGCTTACATCATCCTTGTCTATCAGGGGTAGCTTGTACGTGAAAGTATTTGGTATCGGTGGTTGTTTTTTTAGCATTTTATCAAGTAAACAACAGAATATTTTATACAATTTCAGCGCTGGACGTAGGGCAGCCTCTTCCGATGTTGGTGGCACTGTCGACGGTAATGGTGGCAGGCTGGGCATCTTCAGGCTGCTCAGGAATTCTGCGGTTATCAAATATTGGAGTATTGGAGCAGGGGGCGTGTCGGTCGAGGTGGTTTTGGAAGCTGGTGGATAGTTCTTGAGCTTCGGAGGCATTTTGAAAATGGAAAAGTGAAATAATGTAAACGGTGATAATGGGAATGTAGTGTTGAAGGCGGGAATAACCAGTCCGTACGATAGCTGGATGTGGAATGAGAAGTGCGTGCAACCTGGCCGCCTTATATCCCCCACCAAGCCAAGGGTGACCCCCTCACAGAACAGACTGAAGCAAATAAACGGTTCATACAAGCTTAGTAAAGCGTCAGAGTGGGGGTATCACGTAATACACACACCTTAATCGCATGGTTAGCACTTTACTTAAAGTGTAGTTTATATATGTCAAGGTCATTCAAACTTTGAAAAATATTTTCACCTCCAAACACTTGTGGCAAGCCGCAAGTGTTTGGAGGTTTTTTGTTAAGAATTAAGACTGATATATATGTCAAGGTCATTCAAACTTTGAAAAATTTTTACCTCCAAACACTTGTAGCAAGCTACAAGTGTTTGGAGGTAAGTTTTTATTTGTTAATGATTTATTTGTAACTTAGTCTTCACCCTCAAGGACACGGTTTGAGATTGTCCCAGTGACTTTACATCACCGCCAGGTTAAAGTATTATACAAGTCAAGTATTTTTTTTTTATTAGTTGACTTGTATAATACCCCTCTCCCTTACTTTAAGAGAGTTAAGACTAAATTTGGAAAAATAATTTGGAAAAAGACTTTTAAATATTGTCCAACACAACCTAACAATTTAGAATTTATTTTGGTAGGCCTACATCCTAATCCATTTCCCACACAGATTGGCATCCTTCCCTTCGTATTAGATAGCCTTTTTTATGGATGAAAAATTGTCTTTGTACCATCCGAACGGGTACTTTCATTGTATGAAGGCTGCCATCACCTTTTACAATGATTTCTACTTTGGCATCAAAAGCTCCATAAATTTGAGCAATAAAATAATATTTTTCATCCATTTTAAGTCTTCTAATATCAAGCGGTTGCGGACTGTGGGGATGTCTGGGTTGGGATGTTTTAGACCTAATGTTGTTAAGACTGTAGGGTCTTACTCTCGGAAGATTGATGTTTTTGTTCAAGTGCGTTTGGCAACGGTCTTTATCTAAAACAGCAAACTTCTGACAGCAAAGAATCCCAAAGTCTTTTGACATCCAAACGTAATCGCATTTATTACCCTTGCCAGCAGGGAGTTTAACACGCTTACGTTTTTGTGTTGGACGCTTTACTGGAGTGTTTTGGAGCTTGTCAGGTTTAGGCTGGCTAGAAGGAATGGGGGTGGGAGGTGAAGGTTTAAGTAGGTCAAAAGGTAGGCTGCAGACAATTTTGGGTGGGGTAGGTGAACGGGTTAGGTCGATTGAGGGAAGTTCGGGGGAGAAGATTGATTTACGGGGTGGTTTGGTTGGTGTAGGTGGCATGGGGGATATGGGTGAGGGACATTGGGATTTGGTGTAGGATAGGATTTTCTTAGTTCGACTGTAGGGGGTTATCCTCGACCTTGGCGCCTCTTCGAACACCGCAGACTCCGATCCCGAGTCCGATAGCAGAGAGAGTGCTGGAGAGGCTATCAGGACTCGTCCGCTGGGGTTCTTTGAAGATGCCGCAGGTGCGCCAGCCTCTTCCGAAGCCGAAGGTGCGCCAACCTCTTCCAATGTTGGTGGCAATGGTGAAAGGCTGGGCATCGAGGCAGGCTGCGGTGGCGGCGGCGGTGGCGGCATCGTCAGGCAGCTCAGAATCTGCGCTGTCATGAGGTATTCTAGGATCGGAGCGGACGACGATGAGGGCTGAGGCGTGTTGGCCGAGGTTGAAGAAGCTGGTGGGTAATTCTTGAGCTTAAGACCCATCTTGATGAAGCGAATAAATGAAGAGTAAATATGAAAAGAGTAAATATGAAAAGAAGATTGAAATAAGTAAATAAAATCTCAGGAGCGAGAGAGGACCGTCCGGTACGGGAACCTGGACAGGAATGAGAAGTGCATGCCACCCGGCCGCCTTATATCCCCGCCGGGGCTGCCACGCCCAGGATATCAGGGGTGGGGGTGGGGGTGGGGGTGGGGGTGGGGGGGGGGGTTCGCACTTTTTGTCGGGGGGGGGGGTTCGCACTTTTTGTCGGGGGGGGGGGGGGTTTGCACTTTTGGTCGGGGGGGGGGTTTGCACTTTTGGTCGGGGGGGGGGGGGGGGTTCGCACTTTTTGTCGGGGGGGGGGGGGGGTAAATTTAAAACAATAAGCCTCACTTAAGGCGTTTATGTTAACATCGCTGAAGCCTCCAAAAAGGACACACTTATAGACGAGTCAAACCTTGTGTGTTACTTGACTTGTACATTTTTTTTTTAAAAGAGCTTAATATATTTACCTTGTTAATAAGACCTGACTGTTAAAGAATTTTGAAAACTTTTATATATTTAGGTCAAGGTCACGGTAAAACTTTAAAAAATTAAGCCCCACACCCCCGATGGGGGTGTGGGGCACTTGGGTTGTCATCGCTGTAGCCTCCAAAGAGACCCAACTATGACAACAAGGCAACATCCAATGTCGTGTTCCCTTCGCCACGCAAGACTTGTAAACATTTACTGCATTGTCTTTTCAATAGCTAACAAAACATTTACTTAATTTTGAGAGAGGTTGAGGACAGCCCTAGTGGCTTACGCCCTCGGTCCGAGTGCAGGGGCCACCGCAAATTGGCCACAGCTGTGGTCTGCATGTCAGCATACAAACGGACCGAGTCCCAAACCCAGCCGCAATATTGCATGCCTGAGAGGACCCATGCTAAAATTGGTTTAAAATTGTTTTACACGGGGGTCTACTCCCGTACCCTACCTTTACTATTTAACTTTATCAATGCAGTAAATTTTTATAAATCTTTGTGGGTCAAGGCCACACGGACATTAAAAAAATTTCGGCCCCCGTACATCCATGGCGAACCACGAATGTTCGGGGGCCTTGGGGACTAAAAACACAAATAGCTAACAAAGATTCATTTACATAATTTTGAGTTTCCAGAAGGGAAACAAGAGGTTGAGGACAGCCCTAGTGGCTTACGCCCTCGGTCCGAGTGCAGAGGCCACCGCAAATTGGCCACAGCTGTGGTCTGCATGTCAGCATACAAACGGACCGAGTCCCAAACCCAGCCGCAATATTGCATGCCTGAGAGGACTCATGCTAACGTTGGTATAAAGTGCTTTTACACGGGGGCCTACTCCCGTTCCCTGACTTTACAATTTACTTTGAGCATTGAAAAAGCTCAAGGGGGGGATTGCTAAAACAAGCGTATACACTTTACAAACATATAACACACTTACAACACACAATTGAGCTCAACGTAGTCAATGCTGGAACAAGCACATACACATTAAACACATATAACAAACAAGACACAAAGGATAAAAGACACAGGAGACATAGGGTACAAGTAAAACACTCTCATATAAATCAATTCCCAATACCCAAACGCAAGCGCAATATCTTACAACTAATACAAGTCTTATAGTTAGAGTAGACTTCGCTAAACACTGAAGGCGCCATTCAATGTTTAGTGATGCCTATGGCGGTCCGTCCCGGTCGTTCACGTTCAACGCGCGGGAGCGGACTGCGAGCCGGCTCTGGCTGGACCCCCTTATATCCCCGCCGGGGCTGCCACGCCCAGGATATCAGGGGTGGGGGTGGGGGTGGGGGTGGGGGTGGGGGTGGGGGGGGGGGGTTCGCACTTTTTGTCGGGGGGGGGGGGTTCGCACTTTTTGTCGGGGGGGGGGGGGGTTCGCACTTTTTGTCGGGGGGGGGGGGGGGTTCGCACTTTTTGTCGGGGGGGGGGGGTTCGCACTTTTTGGTTGGGGGGGGGGGGGTTCGCACTTTTTGTCGGGGGGGGGGGGGGTCAGGTAAGTTAAGTGGGTCAAGGTCACCCACAACACTTGTACTCTAAGTGTTGGCTATACCCCCACCACAACTGGGTCCCTAGGCTGCACAACACCGCTTCGCCAGTATGTCTCCGGCTTCCATGCGGTGCGTCTCGCTGTTCTCTAGCTCTCTATATGTAAGTACTTTTACAAGTTCTGAATGTAGGTCACTACACTTTAACTCTGGGACGATATCGACTTGTAGTGTTTCAGTGTTTTGACTCAAGGTCATCACACTTTAACTCTAGCACATCGGTTATCGTACCAGAGGTGCTCAATAACCTAACTTGTAATGTTTATGGGTGGCGTTTGCACGCCACGTGGTATCGCCATGAGTGTCCAGTCCAGGTTTTAAGTTAAATTAATTTTACTGTAATCTTTTCCATTTCCGCTTCGTTTTGCCAAAGTATAAGGTGTCGCTTAATAAAGTGGTATTTCTCTAAAGTTATAGGAGATTGCAAGGATACAATTAGTTTATTTAGGAGACTCTTCATCTTGGAGTTTAACACAATTTCCACTTTGACTTTGCTTCCTCGGCTCTCACAGCCTAAGCTGTACAGAAATGTTTCTTCTAGTGCCAACTCGGGCCAAGAGAACAGTGTGTTGACTGTAGGACAGCTCATGGTGAAGTGATGCGATACTCCAGCGTACCACCTCACCTTCCCCCGCCACTGTGATCTTCCCCCACTCCTGCTGTTTCCCCCACCTCTTTTCCCTTGACTCATGCGCTACAAGCATTCTCTCAGTATTGTGCGGACTTTTGTGAGGTGAAGCCATGTCGCAGGACACTTTAGGTAAGAAACTTAGCCGTGTTAAGACTTTATTAGTTGCTCAATGTCCACCACTCAAAGTTAAGAGGGTTTCAACTTTAGCTAAGTGGCGCAAACTGTTGCGCGGACACCCTAAGTTTTATACAAAACAGACTAATGTCAGTTTTACTGATGAGGATTTGTTTAAAATATTGGATGAAATGACTTTTCCTTGCAAAATTCAGTTAGTTACTCCCATTCCTGACAGTTTAGAGTCTTAGTCTCTCAAGCCGATATACCTAGCATACACAGAGCCTGACATTCAGTCACTCGGTGGCTGTCGTGGGGTGCGCATCGGTGTCGGCGCTCTGTAGTTGTTACGTGTTCAAGGTCACAGTAATATGAAATTGCGGATGTTGTGCTTGTTCAATGGCCTCTGAGGACTAGTGGATGACGGTTTAAGCAAGGTCATGTCGCAAACTTGAGTTTGACTTGGCACTTTTGCCGTTTCTCGTCGCAAATTCGCTCCAAGTCGTCAATGGTCACGTGGACTCTGACTGAAACTCGGAGCGTAGTGCGAGAAACGGCAAAAGTGCCAAAAAATTTTGAGTTTCGGCGTGACCTTGACCTTAACAGTGTCAGTGACGTCATTTTGATGATGTAATGGATGATGACGTCATCAGCATGTCATTTCTGTGACGTCATGGGTGTGACGTCACGGAAATGACGTCATCGATGGTGACGTCATCAATTACGTCATCGATGACGTCATTTTGATGACGTCATGGGTATGACGTCATCGATTGCGTCATCGTCGATGACGTCATCGATTACGTCATCGATTACGTCATCGATGACGTCATCGGGGTCGTTGACCTTGGCGATGACGTCATCACATTCCTCAGAGGTCATTGAACTGAGCCAGCAACCGCAAAAACACACTACTGATGCAGAGGGGTTGGAGCACTCGCACGCGCACGGGCAACCACTTTCTCTTTTTTGAGTGACAGTGCTGCATTCTACCGGCAGAAGTTTGTCCCTACTAGCCCTTGCACAGCCTTATTTAATCTTTCAAAGGGCGCCATGGCTTTGATCAATGGTCCATCCGAGCTTTTACAAAAGTTTGGTTTGATTTCAACACAAACTGGGCAAGCCGTAGTCATTTTACTGACGTCTTCAACTGAATAAGGGAGGTTATGTTATGTGTTCGAACCCAGTGTACCATAAGAGTTACACCTGCATGACATACTTGCTTTGAAATCAAGACGGTTGAAAATAACACAATGGGAAAGTAGCTTTGAAATAAAGACGGATGAAAACACAATGGGAAAGTGTGATCGATGAGACCCTTCATTGTATTAGATCCCTTCTTTATTTAGATTATCAACAGAAGATATGAAATTTTCAAAAGTCCTTAACCAGTGTGTAAATTCGTAATCAGCTCTGAGTGTTTGGTTCACAGTCAAATCTTTGAGGTCTCAAGAGTTTATCCATCCTTTCAGATTGAATGTAGAATTAGAGATGGCCGTGGCAGTGTACGTGTTTGTTTACGTTTCGCTTGGGTAGGCTATTAACCTTAAGAATTCCAAAACATAAGTGTATAAAACTTTTGACTAGGCTTAAAATCTATTTTGTTTTTTCGTGTTCTTTAAAAATGATATAGCCTACCATGTTGTGTGTTTTTTAGCGAATTTCCCCATAGGGAATACGCTATTACCGTAGTAGCCATGGTAATACCTAAGCCCGGGACCACTTTACTTTTTCATTTTGAGGTCCCCAGAAGCCAAAAACACCATTCGTTCATTTTGGCATCTATCTATCTATATATATATATATATATATATATATATATATATATATATGTGTGTGTGTGTGTGTGTCCGTGGTACTGATAACTTTTGAAGGGGACCTCCGATTTTGATGAAATTTGGTATGAAGGTGTAAGACCAGGTCTATTTTCATGAGTTCGCGAACCAGCATTGTCGGGTTATGGGAACGGGGCTTTATGGGGGTTTTATTGGGTTTTTGGCATTTTTGGACCTAATTTTCAAAATTCATCAATTTTAACGAAAACCATTTGAAAGAGCTTAAAAAAACAAACAATTTAGTATTTTGAATCTTTAAAATAGCTTAACTGGTTATAGAGAAAATTCAAATCAAGTTTCCCATGTTATTCTTATGGGTAAATCTTTAAAAAGTTATACATCGCTTATTTATCAACATATCTTAATAAAAATTTTTATGAACCTTCACTAGGTGGTGAGTAATTAAGATTTGTTCAAAAAACCCACATGGCAGCAAACCTACATGCTAAATCCCATGGTATTCCCATGGAAAATAAGTGTATAATGGGAGCAAGAGAGATTGAGATAATAAGGTATCTGTTCCTAATCAGCTGATCAGCTGTATTCTGCATATTTGTCAAATTTGAAATGTTTGTGTTTTGTTATTTGTAAAGAAATCATTCCTTTTGCATGGAAGCTTTGGATGTGCACTTTTATTACTTTTTTGTTAAAAAAGTTATTTATTGCAATATAAATATTAATATATAAATTATTAAATAAAAATAATTTACTCAAAAATATAATGCCATTAAATATATATTTCCTTGTAAAAATTATTAATTATATAAGATAGCCAAAAAGTTCTTTGATGTTGAAACAATAATTCTTTGGAAATTCGCTGAGTATGCAGGTCTGCTGCGACGGGGGTATTATGTTGATGTGACTGATCCAGCTTGATGGATCAAGGGATCATATGAAGGTAAAGTTAAATTATATACGGTGGGCCTAAATGCTTTTCGTGTAGGTGGAAGAAAAATGTTGTGTGCATCAAGGGACTAAAGTACTTTTCTCCCTCAGGGAAATTGTCGCCCGAAGGCGAAGCCGAGGGCGACAACAGTTTCCCTTCAGGGAAAAAAATTGTACTTTAGTCCCTAGAAGCACAAACAACTATAGGGCCACCGGGGTTGAAATTTGATTGATGATTCTTTATTTTCATATGTGCTCACTATGAAACGGGTTTGCAAATATAGTGTTGAAAGCTCTTTAGGGCTCCGCACCAATGGACTACAAAATTACTTTAAGGCCACGGGTTTTGAAATTTGACATGGACTTGCCTCTTTGCTCATAGGTACTCACCAAGAAACACTTTTGCAAATATAGATTTTTAAGCACTTGGGGCTCCGCTCCATTGGACTTGAAAATTAATTTAAGGCCTCCGGGGTTAAAATTTGACATGGACGTGCCTCTTTGCTCATATGTGCTCTTGCATTTGCAATTACAATCATAAGGCACAAGGGCAATCTTTTACTATTTCGGGTTTTAATTTGGAAAAAGCCTGTGTTTCGCACGGCCAGTTATATGTAAAGTGCTTACGAGTTGGTATTCCTGAAAATTTTTACAATTATACACAGTGGCGGATTTACCACTAGGCCAACTAGGCCCTGGCCTAGGGCCGCGGGCTACAGGGGGGCCGCACGGAGTCCCAAATATACAGAGTATATATTTTTAAGGATGTACTTGCATGGTAAAGATGAACATCAGCTTTGAGCCCTGATTTTTTAGTTAGCAGACTAATTTAGTTGAAAACCCGTAAATTCACAACACAGAGACTTTGGTGAAGTCATTGTGGCGTCTGCCGTTTTCCATGCCAATTTCGGGTGATCATCAGCTACCTGTAGGTTAAGTCACATTCATATTGGTGGCAACTCTGGGTGACGACGCGGCGGCCCCTTTGGGTTTTTATTATAATTAACTGAAGTTACCTCTCTGTGTCTAAAAAGTGCACCACTTTCCAATTAATATTTTTTGGGTGCCACTTTGCTATTGGTGAGACGCTGTCAAAATGCAAAATCTGGGTGACATTAAAACTAATGTTAGTTTAATTTAAAGATTTTCTAAAACCATTACCATTTTGTGTACCAAAATTGTATATAAAAATTTTGTGTACCATAAGTATCAAAATTCAGAAAGCAACACATTTATACCAATATAGTTATACCAGCTGTTGCCCATCACGGCTTCGCCCGTGATTGAATTTATTTTATAGGTAATACAATCGTTTTGAAGAGCAACAAAATCTACTTCCTTGAGAATGACATTGGAACAATGAAGTAGTGTGAGTGGAGCTCTGAAGGAATTTCGCAAAACCTGTTCTTAGAGAGAAAAGGTTTCTTAAATAGAAAAGGCCCTAACCTATGAGCAAATAGGAACGACCATGTCAAATGTCAACCCCGTAGGCTCTACATTCATATTGAAGACATGTGGGTCGGAGCCCTAAAGAACATTAAACAGTACTTTTGCAAAACTGTTTCTTAGTGAACACCTATTAGCAAACCGGAACCTTTACGTTAAATTTCAACCCGTAGGATCTATAGTAGATTTGAGAATTTGTGGGGAGGAGCCCTAAAAAAAATTTGCAAAATTGTTTCTTATTGATCACCTATGAACAAAAAGGAACGTCCATGTCAAATTTAAAACACGTTGGCCCTTGATTAATTTTGAAGTCAGGTGAGGTGGAGCCCTAAAGAACTACAAAAACTATATTTACAAAACCATTTCGTAGTGAGCACCTGTTAGCAAAACGGAACATACACGTTAAATTTATACCCCCTAGAATCCATGGTAATCTTGAGGTTCTATGGGGTGGAGCCCTAAACGAAATTTTTCAAAATTATTTCTTAGTAAGTAACTATGAGCAAAGAGGAACGTCCGATTCAAATTTAAACCCCGGAGGCCCAACAGTAATTTTGAAGTCCTGTGGGGCGGAACCCTAAAGAACTTGGAAAACTGTATTCGAAAAACTGTTTCTTAGTGAGCGAGCACCCGTGACGCCGTGAGCAAAGAGAAACGTCCATGTTAAATATCGACCCCGGAGGCCCAAAAGTAATTTTGAAGTCCTGTGGGGCGGAGCCCTAAAGAACTTCGAAAACTGTGTTTGCAAAACCGTTTTCTTAGCACCCATGAGCAAAGAGAAACGTCCATGTCAAATAACGACCCCGGAAGCCCTAAAGTAATTTAAAATCCTGTAGGGCGGAGTCCTGGGGAACTTCGAAAACTGTATTTGAAAACCGTTTTTTAGTGAGCACCCATGAGCAAAGAGAAACGTCCATGTCAAATATCGACCCCGGAAGCCCTAAAGTAATTCTGAAGTCCTGTGGGGCGGAGCCCTAAAAGGGATGTTTAAAGCACTTTTTTGAGCACCTAAGAAAAAAGAGATCACTCCAAATTTCAACCGTGCAGGTTTCCTAATTCGTATTTAAAATTGGCCATGCGGATAGCGTTGTATTAAAATTTCGAAGGCCTGTGGGGCGGAGCCCTGAAGGAATTTTGTTAAATCATTTCTTAGTGAGCACCTAAGAGGCAAGACGAACCTGTGTTTAAAGTTTCAAGTAAATACGTTTGGTAGTTTCTGAGATTTCATGATGAGTCAGTCAGTAATCACTCCCCGTCAGGTTTAGCTTGGTCGCTAAGCTCATTCGCCGCAACTATCCTCTAGTTTCTTATTACCAATCTCCCCTCAATAATTTGAATCAGAACAGCTGTTTACAAAATTAATATTCCTTAATGTTATCATATGTTCCAATACAAAAATGTTGCTTCCATAAGAATAACATGGTAACTTTGAAGACGTGTAGGGCGGAGCCCTGAAGGAATTTTCAAAAACCGTTTCTTAGTGGATGCTTACACCCTAAAAGGAACGTCCATACAAAATTTCAAGGTTCTAGGTCTAGTAGTTTAGGCTGTGCGTTGATACGTGAGTCAGTGGTATTTGACAAATATATAGTAGAAGATTAACAGAGTAATCCAGATCAATAAGGACACCATTGCACAACTACAGTTTGGTAAAATTGAGTACGGATAGCCATCTTGACTATTTTGATAGCCTCCCACCAACAGAAATTTGACCAACGTAATGTACATAACATCCCTAAAATACAGCGGCACGCTTTTCACAAACGTATGAACAGAGAGTAGTGACTCCAGCTATAGCATAGATCCATTGACTATAGATAGTCAATGATAAAACATAATGGACCCCATGCCCCACCCCCATTTAACAGCTGGATAATCCATTATCTTTTCAAGACGAGCTCGTTCTCAGAGATCAGAGTGTACACAAACAATTACACTTTACTGGTACCAGAGCATAGGATAAAAAATTAAAGACGATTTTAGCTTGATTTGATGACTTTAGATATACTTCAGTCGGTGAAGAGGAGGGGGGGAGGAGGGCCCCACAGAAAAGTTGGCCTAGGGCCCCAACCTTCGTAAATCCGCCACTGATTATACACTAAACCAAAAGACAAAAGTTATGGTTTATCCTTTGGCCTTACAATAAAATTAATATACTTACTTTCTATTCCATTGACTTTTTTTGTTATGATAAAATACTAATAAAATAGCTTTATTTTTGTAAGCAACTTAATTTAAGTGCAGCAACGCGCGCCAGGTAACTTCTGGTATTAATATAAAATATACTTTTGTTTGTTTGTTTAGTTAAGTTTGAAAATCATGAAGCTGATCGAACAATGCAAATTGTGTCCAAGTAGTCAAAGGATCAGAAATGAGGTCTTACAATTGTTTATAAAATATTTAATCATTTCTTTCAAATAAAACAATCATCATATTACTGGCTTGGAAGATTTCATAGAGGAATAACTGAGGACGGCTGTCCTCAGTTATTCCTGGCTTGTATTCCTCCGACTGGCTCCGACTGGCCGATTGTCCGATTGTCCGACTGGCTTGTATCCCTAAAGGCTGATTTACATGCTGCCAATCGGAGGTTTGCACCCACTGGATGCCAGCAACTAGCCCCGTGTAAACAGGCTTCGCCAGTCACTGGAGAGTCCAGTTAGCCACTGTCGCGCCAGTAGCTGGAAGCGCTAGCAGAGACTGGCATTGCGTTAACAGACATGTAATTTAACAGCTGATTGTTATATTATTATTATAGATACAACACCAATATCCAACAGTGGAGTCTGACTTAAGAAACAAAATAAACACCCACAATATTCCAGTAGCTGGCAAAGGTGTAATCAGCCACATTGTTCAAGCGCCATTTTGCTGGGATTCCAGTCACTGCTTGCCAGTGCCTTTCCAGTGAAATCTTAACTGGCATGCCAGCGTGTAACTCAGCCTTTAAGGATACAGGTCATTCTGACGAGCCTTGCACGAATGACTTCAAACAAACCAATAACGTCTAAAAGAAAAAATGTTACACTGCCTTTTTTATTAGAATATAATGATTTACTCCGTTTAAAGAAGCAGTTTACTCAGTAAGTAACAAAACTAAACAAGGTTATCTCACTGCTTATAAACAATTAAACAACTACCTTTTGTGTTACATATATCAACATTGAAATAGGCTACACTAATCTCAGGGGGACGGTATGCCCCTGATGATGTGTTGACATCTTCATTTCTAATCGTAAATAAGAATAAGAAATAACCACTGTCCAAACTATGAAAATACACCACATTTTAACAATAGAAATACATTTCACATAAACAGCTTATAACAAATTTTAAATTCATTAAAAAAAAACTAAAACCTAAAATATTTATTACTAACTGTACACCCACGCAGCAAAAGAAAAAATATATAACAGATTTACGGATTAACATATGCTTAATTAAGTTATATGTTCGGGAAAAGGATTTGTTACAAATTGAGCTCTGATGTGGTCGCTCACCTGTATGGTTTAACATATGCTTGTTTAAGTTAGATATCCAGGAAAAGGATCTATTACAAATTGAGCACTGATGAGGTTGCTCACCAGTATAGATTAACATATGCTCATTTGAATTAAATGTCTAGGAAAAAGGATTTCTCATACATTGGACACTGACAAGGCCGCTCACCGGTGTGGGTATATATATTCTTCTTTAAAGTAGATATCTTGAAAAGGATTTCTTACAAATAGGTCACTGATTTGGTCGCTCACCAGTATGGGTTAGTACACACTTCTTTATAGTAATTATCCGGGAAAAGGATTTCCTACAAATAGGTCACTGATTTGGTCGCCTATCAGTATGGGTTAACATATGCTTATTTTTGGTAGATGTCTGGGAAAAGGATTTCTTACAGATTGAGCACTGATGTGGTCGGGCACCAGTATGGGTTAACATATGTTGGTTTAAGTTAAATATCCGGAAAAAGGATTTGTTACAAATTGAGCACTGATGAGGACGCTCACCAGTATGGGATAATATATGCTCTTTTACAGTAGTTATCTGGGAAAAGGATTTCTCACACATTGGACACTGATAAGGTCGCTCACCAGTATGGATTAGTACATGCTTCTTTATAGTAGAAAACTGGGAGAAGGATTTTTTACAAATTGGGCACTGGTATGGTCGCTCCCCAGTGTGGGTTAACATATGATTGTTTAAGGTAGATTTTAGGGAAAAGGATTTCTTACAGATTGGGCACTGATGTGGTCGGGCACCAGTATGGGTTAACATATGTTGGTTTAAGTTAGATATCCGAGAAAAGGATTTGTTACAAATTGGGCACTGATGTGGTCGCTCACCAGTATGGGTTAACATGTGGTTATTTATAGTAGATGTCTGGGAAAAGGATTTCTTACAGATTGGGCACTGATGTGGTCGGGCAACAGTATGGGTTAACATATGTTGGTTTAAGTTAGATATCCGGGAAAAGGATTTGTTACAAATTGAGCACTGATGTGGTCGCTCGCCAGTATGGGTTAACATATGTTGGGTTAAGTCATATGTACGGGAAAATGTTTTCTCACACACTGGGCACTGATGAGGTCCCTCACCAGTATGGGTCAACAAATGTTGTTTTAAATTAGATGTCTGGGAAAAGGATTTTTCACACATTGGACACTGATAAGGTCGCTCACCAGTATGGGTTAATACATGCTTCTTTATAGTAGAAATGTGGGAGAAGGATTTTTACAAATTGAGCACTGGTATGGTCGCTCCCCAGTATGGGTTAACATATGCTTATTTAAAGTAGATGTCCGGGAAAAGGATTTCTCACACATTGGATACTGATGAGGTCGGTTACCAATATTGGTTAACATATGCTTATTTAAGGTAGATGTCTGGGAAAAGATTTCTCACACATTAGACACTGATGTAGTTGCTCACAGTATTGGATCAACTGGATCCGTGGTTTTGGCACAAAGAAATCACGAATATCTTAAAGATGTCTTTAAAATATTCACCTCACCATTCAACCCCAACCTTAATAATTGGTTAAATTCACTTTACCAAGTCTCTTTTTACATTCACTTGTTCAATTGTCAGCGGAGGTTGGTATTTTTATCCAAATTAATAACTATGATTCTCTACTTTAGACATAAGTCTTCTGTTAGGATTTATCTGCAAGTTGAAATCTGCAAAGAAAAAACAGGGAAAATTAGTTTTAATTACTGTAAGCAAGAATTGCAATGGTTGAATCTGTTAATAAATAAATAACTTACCTAAATATCAAGCACTTCAATAACCACTTAAGTAAGTAAATAATCACTCAAGTAAGATGCACGAAAATAGGCCGATGGAAATTTTACCAGTTGGCTTGTAGGGGCAAAGGCCCCTAATTATAAACTTAAAATAATGTAGACCTTAGTGGATTACCAGTAGTTTTCTAAGAAATTTCCCAGAAGATTTCATTTATCGATGATATTTTAGGAATATCGTTTGCATAGACCATCTGCTTCCAAAGCAATCCCTAAAATCTTGAAAAGCACGTCATAAATGAATGCCTAATTTTGTCTATCATTAAAACCTATATCGATTTAAAAAATGGGTGTAAAAAAATCATAGTCATTGAGCTATTACAGTAGTATAGGATTTACATATTGAAGCGGACAATTATTATTGGCATCGATGGCCCCTAAAATTTTGAGTTCCAGTTTACAGTTAAGGTCTCCCACGGCAATGTTTTAACAGTAAAGTGGAGAGTTTCTACGACCTAAGAATGTAAACTGAAATTCAAGGATCTATAATACTTTTTAACAGATAAAACTGAGGCATTATCCAAGACTTAATTTTACGCAATTTGCTTCTGTAGTCAATACCGCATTTCCCACTAGGCCCACTAGGCCAAGGCCTAGGATGCAAAATCTTAGAGGGCGCCAAATTTTGAGGGGTTAAAAAGAGAAAATTTGTTATTCATACACGTAATTATTTCCATGTGTAATTGCCTGCAAAATAGGGCGACGCAACGCAACGCTCATGAAGACCTTTCTGCATTGCTTTGCGGCAGCCAAAACAAAAAAAAATTTAAGCCTACTTCACGGACAGTAGGTCCTACTCCATCCTTGTTATTTTAAACATCACCCAAATAAAGTTTTGACAGTACCAAAGGAATTATTTATTTAAAATCCACGGTTACATACCTTTTTCTTTCAATACAATATGGTATTGTCGATATTCCACTTCAAGATTGAATTTTTGAAGAAGTGAAGAAGATTGAAGAAGTGAAGAAACAGTGACAGGTTATATGCCAGTTACTGCGAAGTATAATATGATACTATACATTTTAGAGGTTTTGATTTATTTAAAATATCAAAATATACATTTGTGTATAGCCTACAGTATGTTATTAAAACCCGTCACTGATTATGGATATTAGTATTCTACACATCAAAATAAAAATCTAAAATGTTTAGTACATTTTTTATACTTGCTCTGTTTAGCCTCTATTCGCCATTTTGTTTTTTACACTAAATTTTTATATCCGTAACGGATCACTATATTAATTCAATATTTGGCATTAAATTTTATCACACCAATAATAATTTTCAGGGGGAAATATTTTCAAAATATTTTTGAGAAATGGTCACCATTAAAAATTTTTTAACGCAGATACAGTATTTCAAAACCGGTTAAGTTGAACAATATTTTAGAGGAGACAAAAAATTTAACAAAATAAATTATACAATTAATGATAACAAGATGAGGAGTGCGGTATATTCAGATAACAGTAACGCATATTATCACCTCCTATATATCTGGTATTTTTCCGAGCAAATTAAAAATATCCAAAATAATTCCCATTTTCAAAAAAGGCGACCCTAAGGATGTTTCATGTTATCGGCCAATTTCAATACTTCCAGCTATTTCAACAATTTTTGAAAAAATTGTTTACATACAGCTATTACAGTACTTAGAAAAAAATAATCTTTTAGATAAAGAACAACATGGTTTCAGACCTAGGAAGTCAACTGTCACTGCTGGAGTGGAGTTTATAAAAAACATTGTTGATGCTATCGACAATAAAGAAAAAGTAGTAGGAATTTTTCTAGACCTTTCCCAGGCTTTTGATAGTGTTTCCCATTCCACCCTCATCAAAAAATTAAGATCACTAGGTGTACAAGGAAAAGAAAGTGCTTGGTTTTCCTCCTACCTAACTAATAGGGAACAGTATGTGGAAATCGAGTACATGGAAGAAGGTTACTGTTATAACTACTTGAGAAAATACTGTTGTAAACCTGGAGTAGTAAGATATGGAGTCCCTCAAGGATCGATATTGGGGCCGCTATTGTTTTTATGCTATCTCGGAGGACTTCCAAATGCAGTAAAAACTGGTGCAATGTGCCTTTATGCAGATGATACCAATTTGATCATAAAAGGAGACTCAAGTGATAGTATAGAATGCTGTTCTAATCTTGATTTGACCAATACAAAACAATTTTTAGACAAAAATAACCTTTTACTAAACACAGAGAAATCAAATAATATACTATTGTTTTCTACTTCACAAAATAAAAATTAAATTAACCCTAAAATTCAAATTAATAACAAACTATTATCAAAAAACAATGAAACAAAATTCCTAGGACTAACCATAGACAAAAATTTGTCATGGAATAAACATGTCGAGAATGTTTTAAGTAAAATGTCTTCAGGAATCTATGCTCTCTGGCAAATGTCACGAATAAGCGACATCGAGACACTAAAAATAATCTATCACGCTCTAATACAATCTCACATTTACTATGGAATATGTATCTACGGAGCCACTTCAAATCATAATCTAGATCAAATTCTAATTAAACAAAAAAAAGCAATAAGAGTAATGGCTGGCCTTAAAAACACAGACTCAGTCAAACATCTGTTTGCCCAATTTAAAATTCTTACTGTTTATAGTCTAGATATATTTGAAAAAATAAAATATGTTAAAGAATACGAAAAAGATACTCTGTTCAAAACAAACCATAAATATAACACGAGGAATAAAATTATCATGGATCGGCACAACCTGGAATTCTATACTAAAAAAACAAGTTACATGGGGAAACATTTTTTTAACAAACTGCCAAAAGAAATCAAAAGTATACAGAATTTTAATTCTTTTAAAAACAAACTAAAGCAATACTTAATAAATAAAGCTTTGTACGCCTTTTCGGAATTTCCTTGAGGGATCCATATCATGTACCATTTCATGTATCTTAGATATTTTTATTTAGATGTTTTACATAAATATCAAACTTGTAAAAGAAAACCTTTAATTTTCTAAATTCATTTAGTTTGTAAAAAAATTTATTCAGTTCAAATACAATAAGTAATATTAGTTATTACTAATGTGTGACGCTATTCTATGTATTTACTTTGTAATGCTGTGAATAAAGAAATTCTGAATCTGAATCTGAATCATATAAGTAACGGAGATATTCATATTTTTCTATATAAAACCTCCTTTTTTTATTTTTATTCATGCAAATTAAGGTTATTTTATTGAAAAACTTCAATAAGCTACGCCCGCACAAAGGCGGCCAGCACAGACGGATGGGCGGATCGGCAATTTTAAAAAGTTTTTAACATTTAAACTCATTAGAGTGCGCGAACTAGGGCGATGATGCTGCACGCAAGGACACTCCCGGACGATTCGCACCTACCGCAGTTTTGCAAAAGATTCGGGAGAAGGAATCTCAGGACATTCCCAAGCTACCTTACTGACCATGACGGCTGGGACCCTCCGTGATGGGGGGCGCGTTATTCTTGTCTTTCTACCCAGCTCGCAATAGCAAATTGAGTTGTTAAAGCCACTGATCTCTTTTGACGGAGAGTGCGGATGGCCGGAACGCCGGGTGTCCGCTAGTTTCACAGAATATATGTTGAGTAAGCGCAACTGCTGAAAAAACTGCGGGACGTGCCATACGCCCATTCGAGCCGTGCCGCAGTAGTGCATAACTCCGTTATTCGATGTTAAATCTGTAGAATCTTGGTATTGTTTAGGTAATTTAATAAATCTGTCAACTTTTTTATTTATTGTAAAATTACAAGTTTTGAGATATTTGAATTCAAAGTGGCCGTCATTTTGAGACTACACGTATCGGAAAAAATAATCGTGACTTTATTTATATTTCGTGGCCGGTATTGCGCCAGGGAGGGCGCAACTGTTTTATGTACATAGGGGCGCTGTTTGGCTAAAAGCGGCCCTGTCAAATTGACATAAAACGTTAGGATGATATTAATTTAATTACAACTTCACCCTAGATGGGATCGACCATATAGGCTTAGTTACTCTCTCTGTGTGAAAAATAACATCCTAGTTAAAGCTTTCATTGTTAACTTGACGTGATTCCAGCGGTTTCAGTAACACAAAATATTATCAATGTATTTTTAAAGAGAATAATACATTCCAGTGATGAAGCAACCACTAAGGATGCCTAACACGGTCTTTTCGCCCATATAAGGTATGGTGTAATTGTGTGATAGAAACAACTGTAGGTAAGCTCAAGCACAACCCTGCTCCTCCAGAGAAGGGCTGTCCAAATAATCAAAGGCTTGACTGGAGGATGGCTACAGGTAAGTTTTTCTTCATAAGCTCTTCTTATTAGAAAATAATAACTAAATTTTAAAAATAGTCTTCAAATTTGATTGACATTATAATATTTATCAACTATTATAATAATTATTAAATAATAATTGTCAATAAAATTGATAATTGTTAGAAATTTGAAGACTTATTTAAACATTTAGGTATTTTAATTTTGTTTAATTTTGTATTTGATGTTGTGTTGAGGAATTTTTAAATCAGTTTTAATCACTTCATAATAGGGTCCAAAAAAATATATGTTTGACATCTTTACTAAGGATTAAAATGTTTTAGACATTAAGTAGTGAAAAATACATCAATATTAAATAAACATGAAACAAAGTTGGGGGTACTCGTTGTTGGTCAAGAATGGCTTTTCCCATCTCAACGCATACCAATATGCTTTCTACGGCACAGTGTTGTTTCCTATCTCCATAATTCATTCTGTAATCATGCTTGGCCTTCCTAATTATCTTGCAAACGACTTTGAATTTTTGAATGAGAGAGGCGCAAGAAACATTCGCTCCTGGTCATCAACTTTACGCATTCCGCACCCCAAAACAACGGTTTTCAACAGATCTTTTACCGTCACTGCCTGCCGTCTCTGGAATTCTTGTCCTACACAATTAAATCAATTGAGTCTCGTTCCAGGTGGCGCTGAAGAAATTTTACCCCTCGACCGAATGACCATGACGTGACGGGATGGCGTGTGTTAGGCGTAGATGTGATGTAGCAGTGTATGTTAATGCGGGTGTGAATGTGTGCGATAATAAGTTATTTTAATTGATGTATAGAAAAAAATTTCATAGTTCTAATTGGTTTTGCATAGTTTTATTTATTTTTTATTTGAATGAATGAATGAATGAATGAATGAATGAATGAATGAATGAATGTGTTTATTCCCATAAATATACATGTACAAATTAAACATACTGTGCTACAACTAAAAATAAATAAATAATAATAATAACTATCTGCATAAATTAACAAGAAATAAAAAGGTACATGATAAGAAATTGTAATTAATAATTACATTATTTTATTTCGAATGGAATGAGCTGACATGGGCACTCAGCCTGTGCGTCAGCTCAGAGTTGCGTCCAGAAATATAATATTTCCAGGAAAATGAAAATCTTTTAAGAGGAAAGTATTGTTATGTAAGTTCATTGAGTTAAAAAAAAAAATGAAAATGAAAAACGAAAGAAAAGAATTCAATTCATAGAACTAATGTGTGATTATGCTGCGTCGACGGCAGGTCGGTAGAGGGGCCAGAGGGGTGAGCGGAGGGGAAGGCGGAGTCAAGGGTCAAGTCAGTCACGCTTGTAATCTGCCGCGATAATAAACTCGGCCTCGTCCCGGCTCATCCCCAATAACCAATCATTGATGCGATTTTTAAATACAGATAATGAAATAGAGTCAAACAATTCCAAGTGTTGAAAATTATTACATAAATTGCGATACAGAACATGAGAAATGTAAAATGAATTAGTCATAGAAAATGATTTATAGATTTGTAATGATGTAATTCCTACTCTAGCTGAAAATCTAGTGTTATGGGAGT